>QEPC01012913.1:10265856-10367097 GCA_003113815.1 Sphenodon punctatus
CCCCCCCCCCCTTTTGCTCCCATTGTGCCTGGTGTGTTGTCCGGCCGCCCGTGTCCCCCTTCCCTTCCTTTCCCTTGTGTGTGTGTGTGCCCGGGCGTGTGCTCGTGCTGTGTGTTCCGCTATGCCTCCGCTGCCTGTGTGCCTGCTGTGTGTGGTACCTGTCCGACTCTTCTCCCTCTACCCTCTCCCTTCCCGTTTCCCTTGTGTGGGCGTTCCCTTTTGTGCCTTTTGGCTTCGTTTGCCCTCAGGCAGCCATGTCTGTGTCCCGCCCCTGCCCAGTGATTCTGGGTGTTTTGACCATGGCTGGGAATTGGCGTCATGTTTGTTGTGCTGCCCGAGGCCGTGATCTGGCGGCCCGATTCCTGGGCGTGGTCCCGGTCCCGTCATGTCTGTTCGGGGCTTTTATTCGCCCCGGGGGGTGGTGGTTCTGTTCACCCCCACCGGGAATTCACTGTGGTGAACCGGCCGCCCGTAACATCTGAAAACACCCACTGTCAGGGATCTAGCCCATGAATCTTTAAAATTATCCCTGACATAAAAAACCTTTAAACCAACCTGGGGCCCCCAAAGAATCTTAACCCAGAGCTTTAAAGCTGCTTCCCAACCCCAAACATCCCAGCTCTGCTGGCCTGCCTCCAACCGGACGGCCGCCAGTGGGGTGCCCGGTGGGATATGGAGGAGCTTCTGGAGAAATTGGAATTGAAGAGATTCCATGCTAACCCTTGACAACGGTTTCCATAGATCAGCCCCATAGAGGAGTTTAGTACGTACCTTGGCATTGCATACCTGTATCGCCGAAACAACGACCGACTTGCCTGAAGTGTTAAAATATTTGACTATGGCACCTATCGATGGTTTGACAGAATCCATAGCCTTTTGGTCATGGAGCTTCCAGGAACCTGAAGCTTGAAAATATATACCCAAGTATCTAAACAGTGGAACCTGTTGGATTTCGTTCCCTATAATGCTCCAATGATATATCTTCTTAGACTTCGAAAATACAACCATCTTTGATTTTTGGTAGTTGATTTCTAGTTTATTTAACACACAATAAGAGGCAAATTTATTTAGTTGTCTCCTTAACCCTACCCTGGTTTGAGAATCCAGGGCAAGGTTGTCCGCAAAAAGCAAGCAGCCCACTGCCCTATTTGCCAACTTGGGAGGATGATGGCGCCCCTAGGGGACCGAGGTACCTAAGGGAGGTGCAGGTCGCCATCCCCCCGCTGAGGGAGAGGGAGGAGCTGGGTCCAAGGTCCACACGTGGGGGGCTGCTGCTGATAAATGCGAGGTCCGTTGTGAACAAGGCCCCAATTATCCGGGATTTAATCTCGGATGGCGCCGTGGACCTCGCATGTATTACGGAGACCTGGCTGGACGAGTTGGCCGGTCCAACTTTAGCCAATCTCGTTCCGGCCGGGTATGCCATACAGCATCAGCCCCGCACGGATGGCCGGGGAGGTGGTGTAGCTATTATTTTTAGAGAGGAGTGGCCTGTTAGGAGGTATCCAGTCCAGGAGATTGTGGCTATTGAGGCCCTTCACGTGATGTTCGATTTGGCCAGGGGCAAGCTAGGGGTGCTGCTGGTATACCGGGCCCCTTCCTGTCCGTCAGCATCCCTTACCGCTCTAGCAGAGCTGGCCTCAGAGGTGGTGTTGGGCTCCTCTAGGGCTTTGGTTCTGGGGGACTTCAACATTCATGCCAATGCCAGCCTTGTCGGGGCGGAGCGAGAATTCATGGCCGCCATGGCAACCATGGATTTGCCCCAGGAGGTTATCTGCCCAACCCACGTGGGGGGGCATACCCTCGACCTGATCTTCGGTTCTGGCTTTGAGGCGAGGGGTCCGGTTGTGGGGGAGGTTACAGCGGTGCCCTTGACATGGAAGGACCATTATCTCCTTCAGGCCAGTTTTTTAGCGCACCTCCTTCGGAAGGGGAAGGGACCAGTTAGGATGGTCCGCCCTTGGAGGCTGATGGAACCCCAGCGGTTCCAAGAGGTCCTGAGGGAGTTAACCTTGGACCTGGACTGTCACTCTGTGGATGAGCTAGTCCAGCGTTGGAACAGCTTGCTGGAGGAGGCCATTGACAAGGTGGCTCCGAGACGCCCTCCGCCTTGGTCTCGTCACCGCAGGGCCCCTTGGTTTACTGAGGGACTGCGGTGTATGAAGTGAGTAGACAGGAGGCTGGAGCGATGCTGGCGTCGGACTCGATCTGACTACGACCGTTTTCTCCATAGGGTCCGTTTGTGGTCCTATGTTGAGGCTGTGAGGACGGCAAGGAAGGAGTTCCTTGCTGTCCTCATAGCGTCTGCGAAGTCACGCCCAGCGGAGCTGTTCCGGGTGGTGCGGGGTCTGGTTAGTCCTCCCTCCTTCCACCTGGATGGGGATTTGTCCCTGGCCCACTGTGAGGAGTTTGTCAACTACTTCGCAGACAAGATTGCTCGTATTCAGACCGACTTTGACGCTGGATTAGGGGCGGTAGAGGAAGAACGCGAGGTGACGGAAGTCCCGTTTGGTCCAGCTTTGTGGGTGGAGTTTCAGGAAGTGACGCTGGCTGATGCGGCAGTTGTTTTGGGGTCTGTGAGGGCCACCTGTTGCGAACTTGATCCATGCCCGTCCTGGTTGGTGAAAGCCTCCAGGGAGACGTTGGGGACGGTGCTGGCGAGAGTAGTGAACTTGTCCCTGCAGCAGGGGAGGCTGTCCCTTGCCTCAAGGAGGCTGTTGTGCGCCCCCTGCTGAAGAAACCATCTCTGGACGTGGATGTGCTCGCCAGCTACCACCCTGTCTCTAACCTTCCCTTTTTAGGGAAGGTTATTGAGCGGGCGGTGGCACTCCAGCTCCAGTTGCATCTGGATAGCATCGGTTTCCTTGACCCTTCTCAACCTGTGTTTTGCCCTGGCTATGGCACTGAGACGGCGTTGGTGGCCTTGGTAGACGACCTCTGCCGGGAGATGGATGCACGATGTTCAACGTTTCTCATCCTGCTAGATCTCTCGGCCACTTTTGATACCGTGACCATGGGCTGCTGTTGAGGCGGCTTCGTGACCTGGGGGTCTGGACGGGACTGTTCTTGAATGGTTCCGTTCATTCCTCTCGGGGTGAAGCCAGCGGATGGTGCTGGGGGATGAGACATCGTGCGCTGACGGCCCGTCTCCGGCCTTATCATGCGGCATTCCGCAGGGTTCTATTTTGTCTCCATTATTATTTAATGTATATATGCAGCCCTTGGGGGAGGTCGTGAGAGGGTTTGGGGTGTGGTGTCACCAGTATGCTGCTGATACTCAGCTGTACCTCTCGTTCAACTGACCCAGACCCGGCTGTCTCGTTGCTATCCCAATGTTTGGAGGCCGTGGCGTAATGGATGTGGCAGAGCAGACTGAAGCTCAATCCCGATAAGACGGAAGTGATGGTGGTGGGGAGAGCGAGGGAGGTAGTGGCCCCCCTGGTTGGGGGGGTTCGCCCTTCTATAGCTCAGCAGGTCCAGAGTCTGGGAGTGATATTGGACTCAGACCTCCGCCTGGAGCGGCAGGTGGAGGCAGTCCTAAGGCTGTCTTCCGCCAGTTCTGTCTGGTGCGTAGGCTGTGTCCGTTCGTCTCCGACCCGGACCTGGTCACCCTCATCCATGCTTTCGTCACCTTGAGGCTGGACTACTGCAACGCGCTCTACGTGGGGCTTCCCTTGTTCCTGGTTTGGAGGCTGCAGCTAGTGCAGAATGCGGCGGCTCGTCTCCTTATGGAGACGGGCCGTCAGGAGCATATTACACCTGTGCTCCAGGCTCTGCAC
Organism: Sphenodon punctatus; assembly: GCA_003113815.1. NCBI lineage: Eukaryota > Metazoa > Chordata > Lepidosauria > Sphenodontia > Sphenodontidae > Sphenodon > Sphenodon punctatus. The sequence continues at coordinate 10,269,636 of QEPC01012913.1, forward strand.
TGGTTGCCGATAGGGTGCCGAGCCAGGTTCAAGGTTTTGGTGTTGATCTATAAAGCCCTTCATGGTCTGGGCCCCTCATACCTCAGGGGCCGCCTTACCCTCCGCGCCCCAGAACGGTTCCTTTGGTCTGCCGGGGGTGCCTTCTTGGAGGTCCCCCGTGTTAAGCGGGGGGCCACAATGGAGAGGGCATTCTCGGTGGCCGGTCCGCACCTTTGGAACTTCCTTCTGGATGAAGCCCGCCTGGCCCCAAGCCTCTTGACGTTTCGGCGAAATTGTAAAACCTGGCTGTTCGCCCAGGCCTTGTGGGAGGGTGGGGTAAAGTTTTTAGCTCCCCTACCTTATTTATTTATTTTATTATTTCCCGGGCCCTGTTTTAATAATTTTATATGATTGTTGTTATTGTTGATGGTTTTAGATTGTTTTTATATATTGTATTTTTATTGCTGGAAGCCGCCCCGAGCTGGTTGCAGGAGGGGCGGGGTATAAATTTATAAAATAAATAAATAACAAGGGTTTGCCATCGGGAACAAGATCGTTAATATACAGATTGAACAAGGTAGGGGCCAGGACACATCCCTGTCTGACCCCCACATTTGTATGAACCAGAGCAGACATATGGCCAACCCTATCAACCCTAACTCTTAGGGAGGTATTATGATGCAGGACTTGGACAAGTGAAAGCAACCTACGATCCAATGTAGTGGTGCCCGATTTATCCCACAACAGCTGCCTATTTACTCTGTCAATGGCTGCACGCAAGTCAAGAAAAGCAACAAAAAAGCGGTGATTTCTTGCCCTATATTTCTCTACTAAGTGAAAAAGCATAAGGCAATGCTCCCCAGTTGATCGAGAGCATTGGAAACCCGTTTGCTCGGGATGTATAATAGCAGCCTCGTTAATCCAGGCAGTCAATCTAAACAAAAGAACTTTGCCATAAAGTTTGCTGACCATACTCAGCAAACTTATCAGCCTGTAATTTGAAGGGTTACCATGAGACCCTTTTAAAAAAATTGGGATCACAATTGCAGTTCCCCATTCTGCTGGGAAAATACCCTTTGTATTGATGGCTGTAAATAAAGCTGTAAGTATGGGGACCCACCAATCAAAGTTGGCCCGAATGCATTCAATCTGGACTCCATCTAGCCCTGGAGCTTTGCTACTTTTGAAAGTTCTAATATGATGTACCAATTCCTCAGATGTTAATGGGGCCCACTTGGGGCAGCCAGCCAGGGGTTCAGCATAAGGGCACTCCTGGTTTGTGGAATTGAAAAAGTTTTTTTGAAAGAACTGTTCCCATGTACTAGAGGGAACAGGATATACAGGGTGAAAAGGTGAATGCGAAATAGAACTATTAACACTTTTCCAAAATTGTCTAGAATCCCCAACCTCGGCTGCTGCTAGCATCTTGCTCCATCCTTCCTCCCAATACTTCAATTTCCTAGATTTAATAAGTTGTTTATAAGCCTTTTTTTCCTCCTGGAAATTCTGGAATGTATTCTGGCCCTCGAGTGGTTCCTACGATAAATCAAATACAGTTTTGACAATGCACACTTGGCACGTCTACACTCTATATCGAACCAAGGTTTGTTGTTCGAATATGGGCTCTTAAGGCCCCCTCTAGCCCTAGAGCTATGTGTCTGTTTTTGGAGACAAGCCATAATAGTATCATAGGCTTCTACTTTACCCTCATAGCAGGGGTCCCCCATTACTTCCTCCTGGAGGGCTACTATTTCATGTTTCTCTATTAGCTCTTGAAATAAGGAGGCCTGCTGAGTATTCCACTTTCCAGAAGGAAAATATTCTAGCCAGGAATAATCACTATCTTGTATGAAAGAAACAGTACTGCCCAAAAAATCCAATATAAGTCTAAGGGGAAAATGATCACTCAAAACATTATAAACCACTCCAAAGTCCTTGACCTTACAAATTATATTAGGAGATACAGCCACCAAGTCAATAACTGAGGCCCCACGGGGCCCTATGTGGGTAATCTCACCCTCCGAGTCCGAGAACCCTGACCCATTTAAGATTACAAATTGGGAGGTCCCTGATCATAGCGGCATATTTAAGGCCCAAAGCATTTACCCTGAGATCTTTTGATGAGTGATCTTGCAACCCTATACTATCTAGGGGAGCCAAATAAACACCATGCTCCTGCAGAGCACTGTTGTTTGGACCTATTCTAGTGTTGCAATCACCCACTAGTATGTAATTTAGCCTGGGGAAATTTCTCTTGAAGAGCTTCCAGGGCCCTCTGCAAGTTAACCCAAACCTCTTTTTTATAAAAGAAAGAGTTACTGGGCGGTAGATAAACATTGATAATAATCAGCACTAGATGGTTAAGGGCACATGCATATACATGTAGTGATCACAAAACTTAATGGTAAAAATATCAATAGAGGAAATTAAGAGTTTGGCTCTGTCACTATTTTAAGAACGCGGTTGTTAAGTTAATAGCTAATCTGTATTTGTTATATAAAAAAGGTAAAGTTAGATGCATTTATTCTGAATAGTTACCTCATAAGTGTGCACATTTTGACACAAAAGAGTGGATGAGGAGTGATCAGCTTGTCAATCTTGGTCAACCTGTCAAGTTCTGGTGGAGCGGGGCAGGACGTGGGAGAACCTCATTTCTTGCTTTCTGGGGTGTAACATTTGCTGCTTTCTGGTGTATGACGTTTACCTTTATTGAAATCCTCAGCTCAGTGTGCAGTGGCAGTTAAAAAAACCTAAAAATAAAAAATGCTAGGAATCATTGGGAAAGGGAGTTTCTGGAGTGTGCTGCTCAAGTCAGCAGATACAAGGTTTTAATAGGGAAAATGGCTTGGGAGCTTCATGTGGCTCTTGGGCAACTCTGCTGGAAGTGGCTGCCTGGTGGCATGTTCACTCATGCTCCTGAAGGAGCTGAAAAAATGAGGCACCATTTCTGCCACTTCTGCTGCTGGAGTCTCCTGGGACATGGGACCAAGAGGAGCATGTCCTGAACCACTATTGCTATTGCCTGAAGCTGCTGGGCTGCCTGGGAGCTGGAGCTTTGCTGTGAAATGGGTAGTATTGGAGAAAGCTGTGCTGGCAAGGGGATCTAAATCCTGCAATTCATGGGCAGAAATACCGCACAAAAGTGACTCTAGACATGATATAATAAATAAATGAGCTATCACTCACAGTTTCGATTGAGTTCAGTTTGAGCCTCAATCATTGAGCTTCTAAAATGTCATATTTTGAGTTATGCTCACTTTGCTGAAAACGATTTAGGTTGTGGATTGCAGTGCTACTGCCTAGCCAGATAATCTCCTGTTTTATATTTGTGCATTGGATTTCTGTGATGCTTTTCAGTTAGAGCATGGGTTTGATATTTGACAAGAGGTTCTACCTTTTCGCAACTCTTGGCATCTTGATGGGACAAAGATCATATGGGATGGAATGCTTTTTGTTTAAAATGACATGCAATTAATTTAAATATTCATTTGTCCTGGTCTTAGGTGGAAATATGTTGTGTATGGCATTCTTGAAGTGAATGTCCAACCTAAGCTTAATATGTGGTCATGGGAACACATCCGACACCACAGAAAACAAGTGAAGAACTACAGAGATATATATAAAACCAAGATAACGTCAAAGAAGCCCACTGATGAAATCTCAAAGTTGTTAGAGGTTAGTAGTCTTAATTGGAAATTAAGTATAAGATTTAAGACTAATATCTTGCTAATTCCTATACATATATGTGTGAAGTATACTGGGCCTCGCCTAAGTCCATGCACCCAGAAGGAGGAGTCTAGAACAAATGTGTTAAATGAAAAATAGAGCTGGATAAATATATTTTTTTTTAAAAAGACAAAAGGATGTAAGTTGATGATTAAGTTGATTAATGCAGATACCCACCCTTATCACACAGCTGATTTATGTCAGTTACGTTTGCAGTATATATCTACTGAATAAAACATTTTTAATATGCAAGAATCACTTTCAATTTAAATTGCTTTTTGGGTTAAATTGCCTTAAATTTAATTAAACGGATAAAGTATAAGCTTTTATTTTCTCATTTTCTAGGAATTTGAAAAGACGTTGGATATATTTAACATTACTCTAGCAAGACAGCAGGCAGAAGTTGAGGTAATTGTTGTTACAACAGTTTGGGAAAGGGGCTTCAGCTCTAGGAAAGCAAATGTACACATCTTCTTTTCTAGTGATCAAATAAAATGTTTACTCCTCTTTCCCTGAATTCAGAGAGTCTGTGCACAGAAAGAAAACAACAATATTTGAAACAAAATTTTAAAAATTTGGGTTTCCAAACAATAGTTTCTGTAAAAGGAAAGCCCTCTGAAACCCGGGCTTTGAATTGTCTTAACTTGTACTGTGACCACTTGATCCACTAAGGTGGCTAAGTTAACAAACAAGACCAATAGCCCATTGGAGTCAGGGTTTGATCCGTGCAGCCCCCACTCACATGGTTTTTACTGTGTAGAGCCTAATTAACAGGCAGATGTTCTTCCCACCATACTCCTCCCTCCTCAAAAATCAATCCCTCCTTCCTCAGTATCCTGGTTCCTACCATAACTTAAAGCTACGACGAACCATGGGAAGAAGAAGCTGCTATAGCTGGCTGTTTGTTTTTTCTGGTCTATTGGTCTGGGAGGTGAATGATTTTAAATGATTTCTTGTGATGTCAATGAAGGCTTTAAAAATGTTTCCTATATGTCCCTGTTTCCCCCTCCAGCCCATTTGCCTTCCCTTTAGCACCTGGCCAGAGGCTTCTTTATGTGCATTTCCTATTGGTATTCCCATAGTAGCCGGCTGCAAACCTCTGCCTGTGAGTTCCCTTTTCACATTCACAGATTAGCTGGCTGCAGGCCTCCGCCTCTGCATTTCCTATTGGCATTCATAGACTAGCCAGGTGTGAGAATGGCAATAGGAAGTGCAGAGTCACAGACATGCAGGTGGCTACTCTGTGAATGGCCAACAACCAGCCTTTGCCTGTGGCTTTCCTATGGCTATTCCCTTTGCACCCAGGCAAAGGGCTTTTCTCTGTTGACCTTTCCCCAAGACTCCTCCCCCTCCCCCCCATTTTAGGTGCACCCGCTCCCTCTTCTAATCCCAGCCTCCAAAGCAGTGTATCACTGTCATACCCCCCACCCAGAAAAACATCCAAAGAAGCACAGAAAGCATGGATTATGAAAAGCAAAAAATATATATATATTTTTTAATGTAAACTATTCTTGTGCCTGCTCCTTTTTCGGGTGGTGCAACTTGGTATGATTGCTTGGGTAGCAGGGGAACAATTTCCTGATTGTCCTCCCGTGAGTCCCGCTGTGGTGGAGGGTTTGCGGATGGTGTGCAGGAATGATTGGCGGGGTGTGTGGCAGATTGGGCAGTGGCTGTAGTGGTGCTGGTTGTTGCCTGGCGGTCTATTCTCCCTGGGGGTCCTCCTGGACGGCCGGCCTTAACAGTAGGGTAGATCCCGCCACTGTACGGTAGGAGGCAGACATAACGATTTTCACCTGGAGACTCAGGGATCTTCCTTGCTCCAGTTGTTTGTCTGCCTCTGAACCGGTAGGAAGCAGGTGAGCTGCCTCCTTGAAAAGCTTGGCAGCAAAAAAGAAAGAAAGAAAAGAAGATTGAAGGAGCTCTAGGTGCCAGGGGTGGAGAAATTCCCCCCCTGTTCACCCTACCCCTTCCCTGTGAGGGGGTAGTGAGCCCACACCGGGACCCTTCCCTTTCCTACGGGCCGGGGGGTCCCGAGGAGCGGAGGGGCACATCCTGCCTAGTGGGGGGTGCGACCCGATCGGGATCTCCCGACCCGCTGGCCCTCAGGAGCAGACAGCCCCCGCCGTGGCAGGCAGCCTGGCTGGGCTGAAACGGATGGCGCTACACTCCCAGGTAGGGAACGAGCGCTCGGGACAGAGGAGGTCACGGGGGCCTCTAGGAACGTTTACCCTCCCTCCTCCTACCCCCCCGGGGGGATCAGTCCGGGCTCCGGTTAAGAGGGCAGTCCCACCAGCACACCAAGGTTGCTGGTCTCTCCCGCCGCCGGGCATGGTGTTTTTTCTCGGCGCGCGGCAGCCAAGGGAGGGACAAGGAATCAGCACCGCGGCCGAAACAGCGCCGCCGCTAGGGACAGAGTTCTCCTCCCCCTCCCCTTCCCCCCCGCGTGGGCGGGAACGCCGATAGAGGGCACGGAGGCAGCGAGCGTTAACAAGGCTCAGAGCGGCTTTTTTTGTGGTCTGCGCAGGCGCACAGGGAAGCGCGCCAAAATAGTCCCCGCTCACTCATTCCACGCCGCGATAGGGGAGAGGCAGTCTGTTTTTTCCCTCTCTCGGTGCGGCCCAGGCCTTGATCAGGAAAATGGCGGCCAGGAAAAGAGCAGAGGCCACAGAAGCAGCAGCTTCAGAGGAGCGAGGGAGGTCTGTGAGCCCAGCGCGTACCCCCCCTCCGCCCCCTCCCCAGGACCCCCACATGATGGTCCTACAGCAGATCCTGGCAGAGCTCCAGCGATCTCGCGCCCCCGAGGGAAAAAAGGGATCGGCCTACAAAGGCAGTTCCAAGGGGGCAGGAAAGGGAAAGGCCCCCAGGCCTAAGCGCCCACACAGGGCAGCTCGGCCCCTGGATTCACCATCCTCTGAAGAGGAAAACTCAGAGGAGGTCAGGTCTGCCTCCTCCTCAGATGAAGTCAGGTCTGCCTCCTCCTCAGATGAAGGGGGGCGCAAAAGGAAAAAACAGCCTCACAAGCAGAGCAGGGCGAGATCCTCCCCTGCAAATACTGAAGAGGAGGAGGAAGAAGAGGTCCAAGACCTTGAGGGGGGAGATGAGGAACTAGACTCAGCGGAGGAAGCAGTCTCCTCTCCTCCAGAAGAAGGGGAGCTTGAGGACACTGAGATAGAGGCCTCAACTGACCCAGACATCCAGTTCCCAATAAAATACAGGGACCAAATTATGGAGCAGGTGGTCAGTGCACTCAAACTGCAGCAAAAGAAGAAGAAAAACGAATCCTCAGACTCCTCAGAGGAGGAGGGAGGGGCAAGGCAGTACATACCCAGGGCCAAGTTCAGAGACAAGGGTATGGTTCTGGATAAGGCATATGAAAGAATAATAAAGAAGGAATGGCAGCAGCCTAACAAATTGTTCAAGCTGAACAAGGCACAACACTCCTTATATTCCTTCACCAAGTGTAAGGAAGCTCTGCTGGCCATACCAAAGGTGGATGCAGCAGCCGCATCCCTGGCACGAAACTCGGTGTTCCCCACAGAGGGAGAGGTGTTCCCTCGTGATCCCACAGATAAGAGGATAGAATGTAATCTGAGAAGGAATTTTGAGCAGTCAGCGGCAGTACTAAAGATGGCAACCTTAACATCTTATTTCGCCAGAGCACTGATGACCTGGGTCAAGAGAGCCAGAGACCCCAAGGTCTCAGTGAAAATGACCAGGATCTTGTCCACTAGGATCCAGCTGGCATACGCTTTTATCGCGGACTCCTCTACTGACATGCTGCGATGGACAGCCAGAGCAATGGCTTCAAATGTAGCAGCAAGGCGCCGCCTATGGCTTCGCTCTTGGAAAGGGGACCCCACAGCTAAGAACACCCTGGTGGGGGGCGCCTTCCAGGGCTCGAAGCTTTTTGGCGTGTGCCTGGATAAAGTTCTGACCGAGGCCGCGGATAAGTCGAAGAAACAGACTCTACAAAGTGTAGGTATTACGAAGAAAATTTTTTGTCCCTACAACGCACGCCAAAGTCAGGGGAACACAAGACACCCGTTCTTCCCCAATAGAGGACACCAAAATAAATACAGACCAAAGTGGAATAAGCAAAGAGCCCAAAATCCCAGAAACAAGCAGCACCAGGAGCGCAACAAATCGGACTCCTGACTACCAGGCCACCCCGAATCAACAAAGCCTAGGGGGCAGGCTGCAAAGATTCGCTCTCACATGGGAAAGCACCATTCAAGACTCTTGGGTCATTCAAACAATTCAGACGGGATATTCGATAGAATTCGACCGTTACCCCAGAAACTTTTATTATGCCTCTGCAAGATCAAGAAGCCCTCAAAAACACAGGGCCATGATCACAGAAATCGAAAGGCTGTTCACAATCGGGGCCATCGAGCAAGTTCCCCTAAACCAGCGGGAGACAGGGCTTTACTCGAACCTCTTCTTAGTACCAAAGAAGGGGAACGAATGGAGAGCCGTGCTCGATTTAAAACATCTGAACAAATGCATCAAGGTGAAAAAATTCAAAATGGAGACCCTGCAGTCTATCAGGATGGCCATAAACAAAGACGAGTGGCTGACATCAATGGACCTCAAGGAGGCCTACTTACACGTACCCATTCTACAGAATCACAGACAATGGCTGAGATTCACAAACGTACACCGTCACTGGCAGTACAAGGCCCTTCCTTTTGGCCTATCCACAGCCCCTCGGACGTTCACCAAGATCTTGATCCCGCTCGTGGCGAACCTAAGGAAGGAGGGGATCAAGATCCATCCATACCTGGACGATATCCTTGTTCGCTCACCATCTTACGAGCAAGCGACAAAAGACACCTCCAGGGTAATAGCATACCTGCAGGAGCACGGATTCTTGATAAATTTCAAGAAGCGTAATTTAGAGCCAGTACAATCCCTCGAACGCCTGGGGGTGATAATAGACACTCGCTTATACACAATTTCGCTCAGTCCTCAAAGACAGCAGAACCTCCTAGAGCTCATCCAGCAAATAGTCCCGAGACGCAGGTCCCGATTGAAGGAGCTGGCCAGTCTTCTAGGGAACATGATCTCCTGCATGGGAATTGTGAGATGGGCCAGATTCCACACCAGGCCTCTACAGCAACTTCTGAGGCCCTGGCAGGACCTACTCACACGGAGGAAAATCCCTGGGTGACAGTGCCAGACATAACCAAGATATCCTTCCAGTGGTGGTCTTACAAGGGGAGATTCAGTGCAGGAATCCCTATGATGGACCCAGACAGAATCACAGTTACAACAGACGCGAGCCTCCGCGGATGGGGAGCGCACGCACTGAACAGAGTCATACAGGGGAAATGGCTGTCTTGGAAAAAGAGACACCATATAAACTGGTTGGAACTGAGAGCGGTTTACCTAGCACTGAGAGAGCTCGCCCCATAGATCGAGGGAAAAGATGTTGGTGTGTACACAGACAACACAGTAGCAAAAGCGTACATAAATCACCAGGGAGGATCAAGATCAGTAGCCCTTCACCAGCAGGCAGCGCTCCTAATTAGGTGGGCAGAGAAGCACCTGAGATCCATAAGAGCCATACACATCCCAGGCATAAGGAATATACAAGCAGACTGGTTGAGCAGGGAGAATATGGACCCGGGGGAATGGTCGCTACACCCAGCAACGTTCCAAGCCATAGTCGAGACATTCGGAATGCCGATAATGGATCTCTTTGCCTCACCATCCAACGCAAAGACAAAAAGATTCATAACCAGATTTCCTCATCCTCAAGCAGAGGACTTCGATGCCATGAATCGCAGGTGGCCGACAGGTCTTCTATACGCATTCCCGCCTTTTCCTCTGATCCACAGAACAATAGCAAAGGCCAAGAGGGAGGGCGCAGAGCTGATCCTAATCACCCCGTACTGGCCACGACGACCCTGGTTTGCAGATCTGTTAGACCTAGCACTGGAACATCCGTTCAACCTCCCGTACAGACCAGACATACTGTCACAGGGACCAATCCTCCACAGGGACTCGTCAGGACTAAATCTAACAGCGTGGAGATTGAGAGGGAAGTCTTTAGTCAGCTAGGCTACTCTCAAAAAGTCCAAAATACTATGCTCCAGTCTAGGCGTCCGGCAACCTTGCGTATTTACCAAGGCACATGGGCACGCTTCGCGGGCTGGTGCCAGGGGAAGGGTCTGAGACCAGACAAGGCATCTGTTAAAACAATTTTGGAATTTTTACAGGTGGGCTTAGACAGAGGCCTAAAGCCCAACACCTTGAATAGACAAATGGCAGCCATAGGGAGTGTAATAGGCACAGTAAGGGGAGAAAGAATAAGCAGGCACCCTCACATTGTTCGTTTTCTTAAAGCCACAAAAATTATTTCTCCTCCGGTGAAACATCGTTTCCCCACATGGGACTTGAATTTAACCTTAAAGGCCCTGACTGGCGTTCCTTTTGAACCTCTAGACGAGGTATCGCTGTTCTATTTGTCCCTAAAGACGGCTTTCTTAATAGGGATTACGTCAGCTAGGAGGATTTCAGAGCTGGGAGCGCTATCTATAGAACCTCACCTTTGTGAGTTTAGGGAATCCTCCGTCTGCCTCAAACTAGACCCTTCCTTTATCCCCAAAGTGAATACAGCGTTCCACAGGGATCAGGAAATCATTCTTCCTTCCTTTTGTCCGAACCCTGTGCATCCGAGAGAAAAAATTTGGCACACTCTAGACGTTACCAGGGCCCTTAGAACATATCTAAAACGCACAGCCCCCTTTAGACGATCCTCAGCATTATTTGTATCCTACGGGGTACAGAATAAGGGGAAAAAGGCCTCTAAGGCTACCATAGCAAAATGGTTATCCCTATGCATAAAAGAAGCATATTCAGCACGGGATAAGGTACCTCCAAAGGGTATTTTTGCCCACTCTCTAAGGGGGGCTGCAACGTCGCAAGCATTCAGACATGTGGCGTCGTATGGAGAAATATGTAGGGCAGCGACATGGTCCTCCCTACACACTTTTATGAGGCACTATAAATTGCCCTTACAGGAATCTGCTGAAGCAGCTTTTGGAAGAAGGGTACTGCAAGCTGTTCTATAAGAGTTGGAGGAACAGTGGCAGTATCTCTTCATGTCTCCCTCCCTTTAAATTCAGAAACCTGTGGGACACCGCTTGGGTAAGTCCCTACTGTTAAGGCCGTCCGTCCAGGAGGACCCCCAGGGAGAAAGGAAAATTGGGCACTTACCTCCTGAATTTTCCTTCTACTGGGGATCCTCCTGGACGGCCAAACCCACCCAGAATGAAGAGTAATTCGGGGAGGACAATAATTTGATTTTTTTTCAATAATTAAATAAGGAAGGAGTTCCTCGTTAACTTGGTTTATGTGAGATTTTGCCGGTTGCCTAGACTGTCATAGGTTATAAAGACTGGAAACTTAGACTCCATCTTTTCTAGTTTGGCTCAACAAGTACTCGAATGACACTTTTCCAGTTGTTGTTATAGTTTATAGAAGTTTGTTAGACAGTTCAGAATGCTGAGATACTCTGGAGCAAGGAAGATCCCTGAGTCTCCAGGTGAAAATCATTATGTCTGCCTCCTACTGGACAGTGGCGGGATCTACCCTACTGTTAAGGCCGTCCGTCCAGGAGGACCCCCAGTAGAAGGAAAATTCAGGAGGTAAGTGCCCAATTTTCCTTTTTTGAGTCATGGCCCCCAACGATGGTAATCCTCCACAGGTCGTAATGGAGAATGCAACCGTTAGGAAAAAGCAAGCATCAGGCATGTACTCTCAACTGGGAAGAGCTGGGAGAATGCATGTTTGAAAATGGTACATTGGGCTTTAAGGTGGACGTTGCGTGTGTACCAGTGAGAGCGAGACAGGGGAGAGGGGCTAGAAGTGATAGCTCTGTAGAGTGCTCTAGGCTTTTTTGCCTGCAGCTCAGTGGGGTTGGTGGACCTAGACATGAGGCTCTGTCCAACGTAATTGATAGGACACAGACACGTGGGCATATGTTAGCCTGCATTCACCTTCACGGCAGGCTACACATACTCCTGGAACTCTGCCGCGAGTGGGGGCTGCCTGTCTGATGGGTAGTGACTGGTGGGGGGTGAACACCTAATAAATGAACTGGTGGACACCCACCTGGTGTGGGCTGTAATCTTATTTGCTAACATCCTATGGGAGATACATACCACTGCAGATCTACAGTAGTAGGGCCAGAACTCACCTGTTCCCTTGCTCTTAGAAGCTGACTCTGGATCCTGATTTGCCAGGCAGCCTGCATCCCCATTGATTTCCTAGGGGTTATATAAAGGTTGCAAGAAGCCTTTTCAGCAATTTGACAGCTACTGGCTAGTTGCCCTGGATCCTGTTCTGTGCGTAGGCTTGCTTTCCTCTGCCCTGTGACCGTACCTTACCTCTAGCCTTGTTCTTGCCCAGCTTCGGTTCTGTCTTTACCTTGCTGTTTGTCACAGGGGGGAGGGTTGAGGCACAAGGAAGGTGAAGGGAAGGGCTAGAGCTGGGAGAGGACAAACCTGGGACCTAGAGAGGGGTAGCAGCATGGTAAGGGGAGATGTCTCAGCCTTCCTCTGTCTGAGGGAGAATTGAGCTCATCACAGAGAACCGGCCTCAGAGAGCATCATTGTGGTCCAGGAAAGAGTGGGGAACAAGGAATCTAATACAAGGCGAGAATAAAGGTCTAGAAGCAAAGGGGAATAAAGGGCCTGGACCTAGAGGGGTACAAGGCCTGGACACAGGAACGGGCCTAGGAGCTAGGAGGAGAACATCAAGGATCAAGGCTGGGAGACACAACTGGGGCAAGGCAAGAAACAAGCACCACAGCAACAACCATAGACTAGAGGGAGTAGGGAAGAGAACACCAATGGCAACAAGAACAAACACAAAGGAGAGAGAAGAGTAGTTGCTCCACCCAACTTTCTGCAATACAAGCAGGCCTTAAGTATTGTCTGGAAGCCAATCAGGAAGTTGGGAGGCAGGGCTGGAGAAATGGGACACAGCTGGGAACGGGTGTGACTTGGCAAAGATTGGGAGAACACAGGAGGACACATGTGGAGGTGGGAACTAGGCTGGAATCAGGCCTGAGTGATGGTGCCAGCAGCTGGAGCAGCAGTGCAAACACCCAGGGTCTGACACTTGTACTTGCTGTCCATATCTTGTTTCCAGACCACTTACCCCATTATTATCATCATCATTATTATCATCAAGCATTTATATAGCGCCAGCAATGTACCTGGCACTTTACAAAGTAATGGGATAGACACGGTCCCTACCCTAGGGCTTACAATCTGAGAGAGGGATGGGGGGGTGGAGATGGGAGATGAAGGAAGGGGAACAGAGGGAGAGACGAGGAGTGTAACATGCGAGGTCCCAGGTACACGCACTTGGCTTGGTTAAATCGAGAATGGTGGTTGGCTGGTCCGTGTGGTGAGAATATGAATACACAAACCTCCGGTAACAGATTGTACTGAATGGAGGGTATCAGCAGGAGTTAGGTGAGGGGAGCGAGGAGTTGGGGAGGGCAGAGCGGAAGAGGTGGGTCTTGAGGAGGGATTTGAAGGTGCGGAGGTGGGCAGGGAGGGAGTTCCAGATGTGGGGGGCAGCTAGGGAGAAGAGACGAAGGTGGTTGTTAGAGCAGGGGAGGCGTGGGAGGGCGAGAGAGGGGACAGAGGAGCAGAGTTCACAGACTGGAATACGGAGGGAAATTAGCACAGAGAGGTAGGGGGGAGCAAGGTTGTGAAGAGCTTTATAGGTGAAGACTAGGAGCTTGTGCAGGATTCATTCAGGAAGGGAGAGCCAGTCAAGAAAGGAGAGGAGGGGCTGCACGTGGTCGAAGCGACGGGTGAGATGGATGACCCTGGCAGTAGAGTTTTGGACGGAGATAAGGGGAGAGTGGGGTAGGCCAGTGAGAATAAGATTACAGTAATCGAGGCAAGAGATGACCAGGGCAGGGTTTTGACAGAGGAGACAGAGAGAAAAGGGTGAATCTTAGCAATGTTATGGAGGGAGAAGCAACAGGATTTGGCAACAGAGTTGAAGTAGGGTTTAAAAGAAAGGGGTGAGTCAAAGATGAAGCCTAAGCTACGGGCTTGGGGGATGGGAAGGATGGTGGCCCTGTCGATAAGGATTGACAGGGAAGAGGGAGGAAGGATGAGGGGGGAAGATAAGTTTTAGTCATGTTGAGTTTGAGTTGACGTTGAGACATCCAGGTAGAGATGTCAGAGACTGCTATGAGGCGAGCTTGAATAGATGGAGAGAGAGAGAGGGAGTAGAGAGAGTTGAGTGTCATCAGTGTAGAGGTGATATTGGAAGCTATGGGAGGCAATGAGTTTGCCTAGGGACAGGGTGTAGATAGAGAAGAGGAGAGGTCCGAGAAAAGAACCTTGTGAAACACCAACCGAGAGGGGAAGGGAGGAGGAGGTGGAGTTGGCAAGAGACACATTGGAGCGGTCAGAGGTAAGAGGAAAACCAGTCAAGGATGGAGCCAAGGGAGTAAAGTGAGTCCAGCAGGAGGGAGAGGTCAGCAATATCGAAGGCAGCAGAGAGGTCAAGGAGGACAAGAATGGAGTAGAGGCGATTAGATTTAGCAACAAGAAGATCGTTGGTGATCTTAGCGAGAGCAGTGTCAGAGCGAAGGGTGCGAAAGCCAGATTTTGAGGGGTGTCAAGGGAGGAGTTAGCGGAGAGGAAGTCGAGGCAGTGGGAGTAGACATGTTCAAAAAGCTTGGAAGCAAAAGGAAGGAGTGAGACAGGACGGTAGCTAGAAGGACCAGAGGGGTCAAGAGTGGACTTTTTGAGGATTGGGGAGAGAGTGGCAAGCTTGAAGGTGGATGGGAAGGAGCCAGTAGAGACAGAGAGGTTGATGATGTGCAAGAGTGAAGGGGTGACAATTGAAACTACGGAGGTCAGGAGGCAGGAGGGAATGGGGTCAAGGGGGCAAAGTGGAAGGGTTGGAAGAGGAGAGCAGGGAGGAGACTTCCTCAAGGGAGGCGGGAGGGGAGGAGGGAGAGGGGAGGGAAGGGAGTGAGGAGAGGAGGAGGAAGCGATGTCGAGGCAGATCTTGTCTATCTTGGAGGTGAAGAAGGAAGCAAGATTCTGAGCAGAAAGAGAAGAGGGAGGAGGATGGGGGGCGGGGCTTGAGGAGGGAGTCCAAGGTGGAAAACAGGTGGCGAGGGTCCTGAGAACAGGACTCAATGCAGGAGGTATAGTAATGCTGTCTAGCGAGGGAGATAGCAGAAGTAAGGGAAGAGAGAGAGAATTTGAAGTGAAGGAAGTCAGCATGAAAGTGGGATTTGCGCCAGAGGCCTTCAGTAGCATGGGTGCAGGAGCGGAGGTGGCGGATACTGGGGGTGGGCTGAGGACGAGGGTTGTGGGAACAGGCGGAATGGGAGGAGAGGGGGGCAAGGGAGTCAAGGGTGGTGGAGTGGAGAGAGAGGCATTGAAAGCAGAAATGGCAGAGTCGGGAGGAGGAGGAGGAGAAGACTGGGGGAGAGAGAGGAGGCAAAGTCCAGGAGGTTAATGGCCTGCAGGTCACGGAAGAGGTGTGGAGACTGGGAAGAGGGGAGGGGGGGGACAGCAGGAGACATTGAAAGAGGCAAGGAAGTGGTCAGAGATGGAATAAGGATCGAAGTTGTCATCCCTTGCCTTCATTCCCCTTGCCTTCTGCTTTTGTCCCATCTGCCCAGTCCCACTTTTCTTCTGCTTTCCTGCTCCTGCCTCAATCAGATCTATTGGCTAATAACCCATGTCTGCTTCCAGAAAATAGCCTTGGTTTTCCCCACGGCTGCAGCATCGCACTCCGATCCCTGGCTAACATTCTATGTATAGCTTTTATTTTGATTTCAGCTCAGCCTACAGATACATTCCCAATCCCAGACTTGAGCTACCCCAGCTTCAATCCTTGTTTTGGCTTGCACCTAACTATCAGTCTTATATGGTCTGATGGTCATTCTCTCAGGATGTCTTTAGCCTCAGCAATTAAAGCTGCAAAAAGTTTCCTTGTGCTGTTCCATGCTTCTAGGTTTTGAAGTACAGTTTAAACCCACAAGATAAGTTTCGCTGGGCTGCAGAACCACAACTTCTGCCTGTCACTCCCAATCCCCCCATTCAGCATACATGAGGTTAAAAACACAAAGCAGCAGTTTTCAGTTGCAGCATTTATCCTTAGCAATGCTCTTTCTCCCCCTGCTTCTGGATACTCCTCCGTTCAGGTAGCTCCCTGTTTGGACCTCCAGGAGGCAGCACTCAAAGTTTCTTTTGCGCATGCGTGCTGAGCTACCCTCTCGTTCCTCAGTCTAATCTCTGCCTCGGACCGACAGGAGGCTTGTTTGGAGCGCTCCGCGAGGGGCGCAGGAAAGATTGCTTCTTCATTGAGCCACTCTTTAAACTGGGGGCACAGCACTTGAGCAGCGGCAGGAGCATAAACGGCTCCTCGGCGGGGCCGGAGGGCAAGCGTTCCCAGACCCGTTCAGGGAACAGCAGGAAGACCCAGGCCAGCTCCCTCGCAAGCACCTGAGAGTGGGGAAACCGAGAAGAAGAAAGGACGCAACACTAGCCGGCTATCCCCCGCCTTAGAACTGATCACGCGGTACGTGAGGCAGTTCAGCCGGAGCCCCCAGAACCGGCAGCCGAAGCTCGCCCTCCCGTGGGGAGGGCAAAGCAGGCATAATGGAGTTCAGCACACCAGAGGAAACAGTTGCGCAGGACACACAAGTACCCAGTCAGCAGGATGCCTCTATAGCATCTCTGTCTGTTACTATGGGGAAAAGTCTGGAGTCACTTGACAGGCTTTGTGCTTTACAGACGAAAAAAGGGGACTTCAGGGGGAAGAGAGAGGGTTCCCGCCAACCTCCCCCTCAAAACAGTGAATAAAAGAGTGGGAAAATCCAAACCTCCACAAGGGGGAACTGTGGCCCACCTTTTAGCTTCCCCTGTCTCTTCAGAGGAAAGCTCCACGGAGAAGAGACCCAAACACCTCAGGGCCCAATCTCAGACGCAACTCAGTGCTTCCTCCTCAGAGGAGGACTCCCAAGGGGACATCTCAAATATTGAGGAGGGAGAGTGTCTGGCAACAAAGGCTGACCCAAGGGACATGGACAGGCAGTTTCCTCTCCATCACAGAGAGGAGCTCCTGGCACAGATAATAAAATCCCTCCAGTTACAAGAGAAACACAAAAGAGGAGACTCCTCTGACTCCTAGGAGGAAGAGAAAAGGGAATACATTCCCAGCATACATGGCAAGGACCAGGGGGTACCGCTAGACAAAGTTAGGGGATTGGAGGGCAGTGCTGGACTTGAAATCACTCAACAAATCAGTGAGGTGACAAAAATTCAAAATGGAGACGTTCATATCCATTTCCCAGAGCCTAAGGCAGGGGGACTGGATGGTATCCCTAGACCTGAGGGATGCCTGTCTTCATGTTCCAGTTGCGCAGGCCCACAGGAAATACCTCAGGTTCTGTTACCAGCAGACCCATTGGCAGTTCAGGGCCCTGCCCTTTGGCCTGTCATCAGCTCAACGGACCTTCATGAAACTCCTAATCCCCGTCATAGTGAATCTCCACAGAGAGGAAATTCACATTTATCCCAATCTGGACGACATCCTCCTCAGAGCCCAGACAGAGGGCCAGGGTTCTGGCAGACAGGGACAGGGTCATCCACTATCTAACCAGCCACGGTTTTATCATCAACAGGGAAAAGAGCTCCTTGATACCAACCCAAACCCTGGCGCATCTGGGGGTTGTCCTAGATACTTCCTTAGGCATCGCTCGCATCCCCTTAAGCCGGCAACAGAAGATTCGCTCGCTGATCCAGATATTACAGACAAAAAAGCGCATGAGGTTAAAAACCCTGGCACAACTTTTGGGACTTCTCATATCATGCACACAGCAGGTACAGTGGGGTCGCTTTCACCTCAGAAGCTTGCAACAGCGGCTGCAACCTATGCAGCGAGAGCTCACACTAAAGCTCAATCCATAGGTAACCATCCCGCCGGACCTCGGGCCCTCAATGTCCTGGTGGCTAAACCCAGCGACCTTTGAAAGCGGCACCCCCCTGTCAGAGCCCAACTGGACAACAGTCATGCCGGATGCCAGTCTAAAGGGATGGGGAGGTCACTCAGGGCCAGTATCAGTCCAGGGTCTCTGGAACAACAGAAACTCAGCCAGAAGCATAAACTTCCTGGAACTGAAGACAATTTGGCTAGCGCTGATACAACTGGCTCCATCCCTTCAAAACCACCATGTCCTGGTTTACACGGACAACACTACCGCAAAGGTGTATGTGAATCATCAAGGAGGCTCTCGTTCCCATTCCTTGCATCTGGAAGCGACCAAGCTTTTCACATGGGCGCAGACTCACTTGCTCTCCCTAAAGGCTCTGCATAGCGGGACTGGACAATACACAGGTGCATGATAGACCCCCACGAGTGGACCCTCGACAAGAAGGCCTTCACACGGATTACTCAGAAGTTCGGCCGTCCCATAATGGATCTGTTTGCATCCCCGGAAAACAACCAGGTGCCCCTGTTCATGAGCAAGACTCCATGTAAGGGCGCAGTGGCGATAGATGCCCTAAATCAGCCATGGCCACCGGGTCTACTGTACGCTTTCCCCCGTTCCCTCTAATAACGAGAACAATAGTAAAGATTTCCAAGGAGAAGGCCCGCATAATACTAATAACTCCATGGTGGCCCAGATGACCCTCATTCTTGGACCTAATAGCTTTAAGCCAACGATCCCATATAACATTTCAGATTTATCCCACCCTCGTCAGGGAGGGCCCGATACTATACGACAATCTACAGGTCCTGAAGCTGACTGCATGGAAGTTGAATGCTCAGCCTTATGGAAAAGAGAATACTCGGAAGCAGCCCTCTCCACCGCCACGAGAAAAGCTTATAGGACCACATGGTGAGTTTTCACTAATTGGTCAAAGACAAAAGGGCAGAACCCTTGTAGGGCGGGGATTCTGGAGATCCGTGATTTCCTCCAAGTGGGGTTGGATAAGGGGCTAAAACCAAACACATTGGCCAGATAGGCTGCTGCCCTTGATTCGGTCTTGAGGACTCTTTCCAACAAACCTATCTTGGCACATAGGCACTTTAGGCAGTTTATCCGTGCATCCACGGTGATTTCTCCCCCCCTCCCCCCCCGGTAGTACATTGATACCCCTCTTGGAATCTAAATTTGGTGTTAGATGCCCTCATGAGAGCTCCTTTCGAACCTCTCTGTAGGGGGTCCCCCTACATACTATTTAGGGGTGGGACTACCGGATCATCCGGTATCCGATAGTGCCAGTATTTTGGTGTACCGGCAGTATCGTATTAACCCAGTAATCCGGCCCGTTTACCGGATTCCCCCCGTACCGGATTTTTTACATTGCGGCCATTCAAATGAATGGCCGCAATGTAAAAAAACAAACACAAAAACCCCCAAACACTTTCCTTCCCTGAGTCCAGGCTGCGCGGGTGGAAGGGGGGACACCCACCCTGCCCAGCCTGGATTTAAACAACAACAAAAAATTCTCCTAAGTCCCTAGTGCGGGCTTCGGGCCGCCGCCAGCGACCCAGAGCCAGCAGCACCAGCAGCAGGTAAGTGTACCGGTACTGTACTGATCCCTGGGGTGGGGGTGGTTTAACACCTCCCCACCCAGGGATTAATTCCATTGCCTACCTTGAACTCGGGGGGGCGGCGGCGGTCCGGTGGCTTCAGCGCTGGCTGTGGCTGCCGACTTCAGCACGCTACTAGGCCTTCCGGGGAACGAAGGCCTAGTAGCATGCTGAAGCCGGCAGCCACAGCCAGCGCTGAAGCAGCCAGACCGCCGCCGCCGCCCGGAGCTCAAGGTAGGCAATGGAATTAATCCCTGGGTGGGGAGGTAGGGTGATCCCTGGGGTGGGGGGGTGTTAAACCCCCCCCACCCCAGGGATCAGTACAGTACTGGTACCTTACCTGCTGCAGTGCTGGTGCGAGCTCTGGGTCGCCAGCGGTGGCCCGGAGCCTGCACTAGGGGCCTTAGGGGAAATTTTTTGTTTTTGTTTAAATCCAGGCTGGGCAGGGTGGGTGGGGGGGTGTCCCCCTTCCACCCGCACAGTCGGGGAGGGGGGAGGTTTTTGGTTTTTTCCATTGATTTCAATGGGGACAGTTCCCCATTGAAATCAGTGTAAAAGATCCGGTACCGGTAAACCGGTATTAATTCGGTAAGCCGGTTTTTTTAAATCCGGGAACCGGTAAAACCGGTACCTGGTATTTGCCCTGATGTCCCACCCCTACTATCCATTAAGGTTGCCTTTCTGATAGCTGTCACCTTGGCCAGACGGGTGTCGGAGTTAGGAGCTGTTTCTAGGGAGGAAAATTTTTGTTCCTTCCAGAAACAGTCAGTCACCTTATCTCTAGATCCAGCATTCATTCCCAAGGTGAACGCTTCCATAAAGCCCAGAACCTGGTTTTACCTTCGTTCTGTCCCAAGCTGGTTCATCCCAAAGAAAAGTTGTGGCATAAATTGGATGTGTGTAGAGCACTGAAAATTTACCTCAAGAGTTTCAGGAAATCCACAGCATTATTTGTTATTAGACAGGGTTACAGAGGTCAAAAGACGTCAAAGACTCTGATTGCAAAATGGGTTAAACAATGTATAGCTGAAGCTTATAGGGCAAAGGGAAAGGTTCCCCCTACTCAAATTTGGGCCCACTTGGTCAGAGGGGCTGCCACCTCTTATACCTTGAAGGCTCGAGCTTCTTACGAGGAAGTGTGTAGGGCGGCCACCTGGTCATCCATACATATTTTGGTAAAACATTACAAGGTGGATGTTTACCAATCAGCCGGGGCTGCATTCGGTAGGATGGTACTACAGGCGGTGCTTGAGAATTCCGGTGCTGTTTGTACCCACCCTTAGAGGACTGTTCTGCTCGGGTATATCCTGAACAGAGGAGTATCCAGGAGCAGGGTGAGAAAAGGGAATTGGTCACCTACCTCAGTGAATTCTTTTATCTCCTGCTCTCCGGATACTCCTCCGACCCTCCCTGCCAAACAGCACTGGTTAAGGGGAGGATACAGGTGTATGCAATTCACTTTAGGTTAAAAGGAAAAAGGCCTAGGTCATAGTCGGGGGGGATTAGCCCCTTTGCAGACTAGGTCAGAGTTAAAGTTCTTTCAGTGCTTGAAGTTTCGAGTTACGCTTATGACTCTTTGGTAGCTGTTTTCTTTTTCATGCTGGTATCCAGTAGAAGTAGTCGGTCCTCGGCTATGGAACGGACTGAGGAACGAGAGGGTAGCTCAGCGCGCATGCGCAAAAGAAACTTTGAATGCGGCCTCCTGGAGGTCTGAACAGGGAGCTACCCGAATGGAGGAGTATCCAGAGAGCAGGAGAGAAAAGAATTCACTGAGGTAGCTGACCAGTTCTCTTTTCCCTTTAAAACTGAGGAAGTCTGCAATTCTTTGGCCTTTCATCTCTAGATAGATCTTCAAAGTCTGCTGTTCTTCACAGCCTCCGCTGTCCTTGCTGTCCTATAATATCCATGCTGTCCTATAGTGTGTCCTGCATTTATTTGTTTGTTGTGATCTAAATTGTTTTATACAGAAATATTTTACTATGTACTTCTGTTTTGCATCACAGGTAACCAAGGCTGGATTAAAGATTTACAGACCAGGGGTAAAACAAGATGATGATAATTCCAGTGGATGGTTTAGTTGGATTTGGGGATGGTCAAAGGGAGGCAACGAGCAGAAGATACAAGAACAATCAAAGTCAAGTATGTCTATTTGTATTGACTGCTATGAATGGTATAATGGAATGGTGGCTTTTCAGGTTGGAGTTCAGAATTTGCTACTTCAGTGGGACTACGTATAAGTGGTGTCAGGTTGATGGCTTTTGTAGACAAAGTGGTCTGAGCCAATTAAAATTTTCCTTCCTTCTAGACTTCCTGATCTTTATGCCAACTCTCTTACATTTATCACTCTTCAAGATATTGGTAAACAGTGACAAATTATTTCTAGTTGGCTTCCTGGGTCATTTTATTTGATCTCTTCTTCAGTTGCCTGATGGACTAAATGGGAGTATCTTTCATGCTTCTTTCAAAATTCCAGTTATTAGTAAATAACCTATTTTTAGCTCAATCTGGTTTTCCTTTCAAAATTATGTGCATATTATATATTTTGGTAGTGAAGTTTTGGAAAGCATATTTCTTAAATCCAAACTGAAAAGTATTGCTTTTGGTATCAAATACAATTCCCCTTTAAACCATGATTTAGCCACCTCGCTTTATATTTACCAAAACAAAAAACTTTGTGGTTTAAAAAACAGTTAAAGGCACAACCATTTCCAAAACAAAAAAAATTTCCTCTTCAAAACAATTTCACAAAATTTATTTTTCCCTAACTTAAAACTCCAGAAAACATGAATATTACAATTGCAGTTCAAAAACCTTTAACATACATTACAACAACACTTAAATGCCAAACAGCATGGAAATTTATGTTCAGATTTTCTGTCTACATTTCATAATTTACCATCAACATTAAGGGAACATATGTACTTAATTTATTACTATGCATACTTAATATTTACAACTATTTACCACTAACTAAACTCACATTATTTTTTTACAGGTCATTTCTTTATTATCATAAGTCGCCTATGAATATTTTTTCAAACTGCCTTAACTGTAGTTTTGCACAGGATTGCATTGTATACAACCGATTATATGAAGTTGTTTAAACTCACATTGTCAACATTTCATTGTATAAACTTTATACAGTTTCTATACATGTAAACAACCGAGTTAAGGCAGTTAGGGCTTGGGGTGTTGTGGGGGGCAGGAGGAGGGGAGGGTGGGTTAGAACTTGGGGTGTTGTGCTGGGTGTGTGTGAGAGAAGCGAGAGGTGGTCCCTGCCTGACTCAGCTCCTGGCCGGCTAGGGGGTTGACAGTCTGGGCGCAGACAGCTGGAGCTCTACAGAGCTGTCCTGGTGAAGCTTTTGGTGCACTACCGTGCAAAGGGGGGGGGGGGGGGGGGGGAACGATATTCCTGTCTGAAACCTGGGAATTTTGGTGGTGGCGGAACTGGAAGAAGTAACGGGAGCTGACATACTGGCAGGGCTGACCGGGGCTTGGGCCAGCATTGAACTTCAGCAGCAGAGTGAGTGGAAGGGAGGTGGTGGTGAGCCCTTCCCCTTCCTTCTCCTCATTCATGCTGCTCAAGCTCACCGCCGGGCTTGCCTCTCTGCGGGCAGAAGCATGGACTTCATTGCCCCAATTGATACACACTAGATCGGCGGCATGGTCCAGGATTACCTCCTGGACCATTGTTGCCTTATTTGCCTGAGACCATACCTCCCCCGGCCCATCACGACCCCAATAGCCACGCCCACCCCACCCCTGGCTGCCCCTCCAGTCCCCCCTCCCTGGCTGTCCCGCCCAGGGTGAGAGGGAAAACCCTCCCTCCCCCCTTCTTCCCCCCCAACATAGCCCTCCTCCCCCCCCCCAATCCCCTANCTCACAGGGAATCCATAATATAGCAGCCCCTCCCACCCATTCGGGCTATGCCTCCCCATCTCACCGGGATGCATAGACCGCCCCCCCTCCAAACAATCCCCCCACCTCCTCCCAGGGGTCAGGTAGGTCGCCCTCCTCTTGAGATGACTAATAATCAAGGCAGAGGGGATAAAACCAAATTTTTCAGCTTGGTTGGAACTAAAGGCTGCAGTAACTGGGTTTAAATGGCATCCCCCCTGAGGTATCACAGGAATAGAGGAGGGATGCAAGGTCACCGGGGGTGAAATCCGGTTAGTGTTAGTATAAGTCTGTCTGCAGGAAGAGAATTCCCCTAAAGGGGCATCTGGGGCCCTCCTACCCCCTCCTGATTCCATTCTAATTTGCCCTGGGAGCATGCCCTTCACTGACTGCTCTACAAAAGCCAGTTGGGATTGCATACCTGCTAGTTGGCTAAACATGTAATGAACTGTCTCAGCAGTCAGCAGGACATGTTCCGCTAAGAAGGTGGCTAATTTCCCTCCCACTAAATTAACCTCCTCCTCTTGCCCCATCTCTCGTCTTGATCCCATCAGGGCGGACCCGCTACCTTGGTGAGGGTCCAATCGGTCCTTCACCTGCCTGGAAGATTCTCCCCCCACTTGACTAGGGGACTGAAGGCATGGAGGCCCATATCGGGCCCGAGGGGGGGAGGTTGCCCAATCCCCTCTGCCTGGTGCCTGGTGAAGAAAGAAACTATCCAAGCGCCCCTGTATTAGGGGTTTTGAGGGCAACATCCTCTCCTGCAGATTCGACTTAGCCCGCCCAGTACCAGCCATCAATAGGACTCCTTATTTCCTCGTCACACTCCACCCAACCTGGAAAGAGTCCGGCTCCTGCTCCAGGTCACGCCAAAGGGAGCGCAAAAGGGTGCGCCCTTGTGTGCGCAGCCCTTTGGCGCCGCCGAAGGGCTGCTGAAGCTTTTAGTTCTCCACAGGCTGCCGGTGCCGCCCCTAGCCACACCCCTCACAGCTGTCCCAAAGAGTCTGATAGTGAAGGGGGGGAGGGGAATACGCCGCTCACCCTCGCACTGTTGGTCCTATGTAAACAGTAAAGACGTTTTACAGTCTTGCATATTGTGCTCACTTACAACTTAGGCTCTGTGCACCCACACTTTGCCTTGGTCTTTCAGCCCCAGTCCTCTCTTTCTGCAGGTTGGGGGCAACACTCAAGCTTGGGAGCCTGGCAGTACTCACTGAGGTGGGGGCTGTGCTGCTTAGCCTCCTTGGAGTGGTACAGCCTGGACTCCGCTGCATCCCCACTGGCCTGTCTCATGATCTCGAGCAGCAGGCCCTCCAACCAGGGTGTGTGACGAGGCCAGACCTAGCTGTCCTGCTGCGGTGTGAGGGTGCTGCATGATCTGTATAGGCATGATTCTTTCAAGCAGTGTCCTACAGTTCACGGAGCTACTGCCACTGGCAGGCTCCAGTAGTGTTAGGAAGGTGGTGGCGGCCCCTCAGTGCTCCAGCTGGGTCGGTCTCGCCACGCACCTGACCCTTGGTTGGAGGGCCTGCTGCTGGAGACCAGGAGATGTGAGGAGTAGTCCAGCATGATGGCAGCTGGTGCTGTAGAGATGCCAGGCCAGTGCGAAACCTGGAAATTCCTACCCCCGCCCTTCTCAAATCAACCATAGGCTAAAGTGGGAACTTCAACATGTTAGAACTTGTAATATGTGGATTTAAAAAAAACAACAAAAAAACACGGCACATCTTGCCTGCAGGCTTGAATTATCTAAAGTATATACAGCTTCTCACATATAACTGTAAAAGTCCATGGCTCATGAATTTGAGATTGTCACAAATGCCCAGAAAATTGCTGCTCAGCCTCCAATTTTTAAACTTCTGTATCTCAGCCATGTTAATCCAATTTGACTGATATTTGGACAGCTTCAACCTCTCACCAAAGCAATCCTCCTTGCAAAATTTCCATGATAGCTTAAATCATCCTGATTTTATAAGGGTTAGAATGTTCATGCTTTATAATGGAGCGTGTAAGCTGCCTTAACTATACAGGCACAACTGTGCCTGTATAATATTTTTTTTTAATAACCCAACTTCTCATGGGTAAGCCAAACTCAATAATTCCTGTATTCTCTTGTTTTGATGGATTTGTGATACTAGCTTATATCCTATGGAGTTCATTGGTAACTACAATAAAACACTTCTTGGCAGTGATGTCTGTCTGAGACTTCTAGTACTTTTTTGTAACTCCTAGCTGTCAATTTCTTGTACAGTTGTACACAGGTTGTAGTAAGACAAATATGGATTTTTTGTGTGTGAATGTATGTATAAATGTGTATATGTACAATATATAAATATACATGTGTGTACATGAATACATAATGAACTTTTTACTGTATGGCAGGTTTTGAAGACTTGATGACACCATCAGAAAAGGCTAAGCTCTGTGCAGCAATTGGGTATAGTGAAACAGCTGTTGACCCAACGTTGCCTAAATCGGTAAGTAAAATTTGACTGGGTATACTTGAATTTACCAAAATTAGCAGTTTTCTATTAGAAAAAAAAAATGAGATTGTATATGCTACTTTGTAAATGATATAAACCAGTAATTCCCTCCTCCCACGTTACTATTTCCCCCCCACCTGCCTCTTCCTCAACCTTCTCGCCCACCAATCCTTGTTTATAGTATTAGTTCTGTTGTGTTTTTTCCAAGCATTCTCTACTTCCGTTTGTTGAAAAGGGGTATTTTTTTTTATCCTTTGTAGAGCAACGAATCACTATCCATTGTGACATAATATAAGTATAAGGATCTTTAACATGACAAAACGAATTAATCTTTCACTTCTTTCTTGAAAGTGTTATCATTTTGAAGATATATGTGAAATTATAATTTAAAATGTTATGAAATGCTGTGCATAATTCTTGCAGAAAAACTGCGTAACATTTGTATTGAACTTTAGAATTTTTTGCAGATGACATTGATTATTATTAATCTTCATTTTTGTAGTAAAAAGGATTATTTTAGTATTCTGCTATATGATTCTTTCCCCCTGTATACATAGTACGAAGCCATGAAACTCTCTGTAAAACTGCTAAGCATGACTATATCAATAAGGGAGAACACAGAAAAACCTGAGCTGATAAAACTTGCTTTAATTGACTTGTGGACAATGTTAATACAGCGGCCAAGTGCAGAAGCAATAAGGTAAGCCCTTTCCTCCATGTTTATTTTTCTTAAATGGGTATAATGATGGTGTATAAATCTATAAATTATGACTAGGACTATTACAAATGAATGCTTAGATTCCACTAACTTTACTGGAGAGTGCTGGGTGCATAGTGTCTGTTTAGAATTAGGTCACATACGTATATAGGAGCCTGATTCTACATAGCCCTCCTGAAAAATTTACCCTGTATTCCATAGAGCATCAATAATTTTAAATAAATAAATGTGGGAAAGTGTATAGTAAACTGATTAGTCTGTTAAGTGATCAAAGGCATTTTAGTTCTTAGTTGTATAATCTGTACTTACATCATACAATGATTGGTATATCTTTTATGAGTGTATTCCTGGCTAGGCCCAAAACATGTTCTTGGAATTTTCTCAGTTTTCGACAAGAATCCCATTTCTTGGTTTGTTCCGGGGAAGTAAGAACGAACGGAAAAGCGGGCTGGATTCTCGTCAAAAAGCAAGAAAAATTGAGGAATTTTTTTTTAAAAAGGACTTTTGTGCTGCTGCTGGCCTCCGGTCCCATGGCTACTCTGTGTCTGCGTTGCATTCTGCAGAGAGCTGAGCTTGCTCTCTGCCTCCCCAGCCATGCTGCACTTTGCAGAGTTTTGGTGGGACCTGACAGCAAATTATCTGACGGAGCAGGGGAGCCTCTTCCCATTTGTGTGCAACTCTCTAATCAGCCCAATATCCAGGGGGACCAATATCAGGGCAGCACCCAATGCACCTGTGATTGGTCCCTCTGGAAACGGGAACTGATTCTAGTGTTGCACACAACTGGAAGAGGCTTTTCTGCTTCCCTCCCTCCTCTATAACTTACTGTTGTGTCCCAGCCAAGCTCTGCAGTGTGCAGCATGACTGGAGAAGCTGAAAGTAAGCTTGGCTTTCTGAAGAATGCAGGCGGAGGCAGGGAACAGCAAGCAGCCATTGGACTGGAGCCCAGCAGCCCAAGTGTGAGAGAAGTCGGATGCCCAGTGTTCTGGGCATCCTGGGGTGCCCTAAATACTTATTTTTTTATAAAATTGATTTTGTGAGAAACTTCATGAAATCTCATACAGGGACTGAGATTTTGGCAAAACCTTGGTCCCAGTGTTCGATTCCATGAGAATTTCTCACAAGAGTTTTTAAATTCTCATTTCAGGCCTATATCCTGGCAATATTGGACAATCTATCGTTTCACCATGAGTAGAAATGGTTTGCAAGCTCAGTGCCATGTCTTTTAAAAAGAAATCCAAGATCATTAAAGGTCCATAACTACAAAAGTTCATAAAGGAAATTTTAATATGTTTGCTCTGTAAAAATATTCCAGTGCTATCTAGGTTAGGCCTGAATGAGAACGCTGCACATTCTTGTGAGAATCCATTAGGTTCTCGCGAACCTCGGCAAGATCTTGTGCGTTCTCACCAAGGTTTGTGAGAATCTCACGAGATTCTTGAAAATGCCGTAGTCGCTAGTCAAGATTCTTGAGAACCCCAAAATGCTTTGTGTGTGCCCACAATGGCTGCCACAACCATTCTGTGTGTGTGTCCCCCTCTAGTGGCCATTTTGCACATGTGCAGAATGTTTGGGGGAGGGCCGTTTTTAGGTTCTCAAGACTCTTGCCCAGCATCTTTATTCTCGTGAGATTATCGACCTTGAGAATCTTGTCGAGAAGGCTGTTAATGAGATTGTTGCCTAGGGCAAGAACAAGTTTCAGCGCTAATTTAGGTCAGATAGTCTCCCTCTCTGGACGCACAATTGAGAAGGCAGGCACTTCTACTCTGAGTGAGAAATTCAGCTTTGGCTATCAAATTACAGTTAATTGTTGCATTTTTGATCTGAAGGATAGGTTGTATGTTCACCTGTATCTGGGCCACTAGTAGGTCAGGTTCAAATCACAAGTGCTACACAAAGAAGACTTCTCTGCATGTTGAGTTGCATTATGAAATGGAAATTGAGCCCTTTGCCATCTTGGAGGGCTGTTTTCCATGGACTTCAACACTTAGATCTGCTGATGGATTACTTCTTTTCAGTGGATGATAAATGATCTAAGCCACTGCCTCATAGAAATGAATGTAAAAGCCCCGAAGAGGCTTCTGTGGTCTAAAATTGATGCAGTATATAAGGGATTGCAAAGTTCATCCCTCTTGAGTGTATGGTGTGTAGACTGGAATCATTAGCATGAGGTCATGCACATGAGAGCTTTTCAGTTGGTTTGTTTCCCATGCACTACTGGCTTCAAGATGGTGGGTGAATGTGAAAGGGAATGTTTGGAACCTCATGCATCACTTTTTAACTACAAATACCTGTCTTACGGGCTTTGGTGTTTGTTGCTATATGGCACTGCTCTAGATAATTGATTAACAGCTGAAAGGAAATGATCCCCCAGAGAATATAAATTCAGAGCTGCCAGACTTTGTTGCCATTTTTAACACACTTTGCACACTTAGTTATTGCTGAATATCTACCTGTTAGAAAGGAACAGGAGTCTAGCAATAGTAATGGTAGGACACTTAGAAAGCCTTGCTGTCATCCACATAATCCAAGGAGATGGAAACCAATATTTGTGTGCAGCAAGCATTTGATCTAATGAAGCCTGTTTTTCTTATGAAATTATATTTTATGATATTTTGACTTCCTAATTGAATTATACCAAGTGGTGGCTTAACCTGGAACTATCTAAATAAAGTCTTAAAAATGCAGTGGATTTCAACTTAGTCAAGTTTTATACCCATTCTTGAACTTATTTTCAGAAAACTTACTGGAAGGAAATTTTAGGGCACTATCTATGTGGAGCCCTCTGCCACATTTTGTTGAAACTGGTATGGGGGATTTGAGTTAATGAGAGGATGAATCTCAGTGTAAATCAGTTGGATTTTTGGCTATAAAAGGGGCCAATATTTCACTTGTAGGTGTGCGCCTATTACATATTTTTGGTCCCTACTTACTAGGATTTCTGCTTGCTTTCCAATTTTGGTTGTAATTTGTCATGGAATCAAAAGTTATGAGACGGGTGCACGCACAGACAATGAAATTGCACTGGGAACAAACACCTTCACTTCCCAGGCAGCAGTAGTGAAGGGGGAAGAGGAGAATGCATACCATTCCCTGTCCCCGGCAGGCACCCAGAAGCACGAGGTATGAAGGGCTTCCTCCAAGGCCCTCTCACCTGCTGGTTGCTTGGTGACGTAGACCTCCGCAGAAGCACCTGAGGAGAAGAGAGGGAGGTGTTTCTTGCCTCCGTTCCCTTTGCAGGTGCTTCAGGTTTCTATCCCACCAAGTCGTTAGCAGGAGGAGCTGTCACTAACATCTTAGTGGGTGTGCACGCACACTTCGTGTATTGCAGCCTTTTCCAAGTATTGCCTTAACGGTCGTTTTCAGACAAGGTACTCTTCATCCACTCACCCACTATACATGTTGCAGGGCTGCAGTGTTACCCTATGGTTGCCCTGGAACATGTATAGTAGGTGGGGAGTGTCTTGTCTGAAAACACCCAGTGTCTTTTTGCTGTTGACCATTTCTTCAAAAATGGGAGACTGCCATGCCTTGTTGTATGAAGAACTGTACCTAGTATTTCAGAATGGGGAGTGTATTTTATGAATGGTTTCATAATTGCCTGTTTAGTGGCACGGGAGTCCACTGTATATATTTAAAACACCCTTGAACATGTTGGTAGCTGCCTCTTGGGCAGAAGAGGTGAATGGGTGGATTAATTGTGTTAGAAATATGTAACCCAATCACTTTGCATTATTACATATTCCTGACTTACAGAACTAATATCCTGGGATAAGTCAGTAAAACATGCAGACAAAGCATAATGCCATCTTCTGTTAGAGCCAGTGTGGTGTAGTGGATAAGGTGCTGAACGTGGACGTGGGAGACCAGGGTTTGAATCTCACCCAAGGCTGCCTAGTCAGTTCATGGCAAATCAGAACCTTTGTCTTCGTTCCCCATCTGTAAAATGAGAATGTGTGTGTCTATCTTTCCCTTTGTTCTCCTTAGGCTAGCCTATCTTAGATTGTAAGCTCACAGGGCAGGGACCTGTCCCCAAAGATCTGTGACTGTAAAGTGCTGAATATGCATAGTGCTATAGAAATGATGAGTAGTAGTGTTAGACATGAATCTACTCTCTCACTGTCCCTAAATCTTCTGATTCAAAGGTTGGAGAGCAAAGTCACTGGATAACCTTCCCTTTTAAAGATATTTTTACCTTCAAGATCTACATGCCAGTCAAACACCCAGCTTTTTCAGATGTTACCTCTTACATCATAGATCCATTTTTTTAAAAAAGTTTTTTCCCCCCAAAAGGTAGTCTTAGTCACTGTGTTTGAGATGACCTGTCAACCCCGTATGCAGTGGTGAATGACATTGCTAAAAATGTTAGCAATCTCGGTATGCTGATAGAAAAACGATTGAGGGGATTTAATTGGTATTACATGCTTTTTGAGAATAAAAAGTTATTGCGTAGAGAAAAATATGCATTCCATTTTAGACTACTTTCACTCTGCTTTAAGGATAAACTAATACAGTGTTCCAAACAAGTAATTGAAATAAAGGCAATGTTATCTGTTCTATGACAGCAGAACAATCTTGTTTTTGTAAGGGTATATTTCCAAAAGATGCTTAAAAAGTTCTAGTGCTTAAATGGTGTTTGGTTTGGTTGAGTAGGGTATTAGTTTATTATGATATGGTGTTGCCACATAGGCTTTTGTAAGAAAGCCATCTGATTGATTATTGAAATATAATTCTTAAACTATCTTTTTATGCAGATTGGAATCAAAAATAAGTGCATTCGAAGTTATGGGTATGTCTCGAGAGAGAGTCATACCTTGTCTGCTATCTTCTCGAAGAGGCTACACATTTGAAAACAATTCATCACTCTTGACTATAATGTTTGAGACAAACCCACTAGATGAGAGTGCTAATCAGAGACTTAGAGTAGAAACGCAGCCTTTGGAAATAATATACGACGCAGTAAGTAGAGCTATACTTATGACGTATGCTCATAAAACCCTAAGCTTTCTCATTTATATTTGAAACTTGTATTTTAACAGAGGACTGTGAACAGTTTAGTAGATTTCTTCAGGCCCCCTGATGATGTCCATCTAGAGCAGCTGACCTCAGCAACTTTAATGAAGCTTGAAGAATTTCGTGAGAAGACATCAACAGGTGATTATTAAATGATGTAACTTCAGAGCAAATTTGAATTCGGAAAATATGAAATTGACTGGTTTTAATATAATTTAGTACCTTATTATTGATGAACAATATTGATAGTATTAATACTGATGAACATATGGAAATGTAAGCTATGTTCTCTTAATGGTGCTAAGATACTATGGTGACATGGGCCATGGATGCTTAGAAAGTTGTAGTGCAAATAAATATGCAAAATAAAAAATATGAATTAAAATAAAGGGAAAAACCCCCACAGTGGCCAGTTTTATAAAGGAGTAAGTAAAATTGTTCATCCCTGGACCAAGGAAGTTTTTTTTTTAATGTAATTCATTCTTTTTAAAAAAGGGTATAGAGCCATTTGGTTTTCATTGGGTACATGATGTGGTACATTACTGTTTGTAAATAAAATGTTTCATTATTAATTGTATTGGAGTAAAGTGTTGCTATCCACGTAACATAGCTGACATAAATAATCAAAAGCAAAGAAATGAAAATGAAGCCATCTAAAGTACACACACTTCACCCATCCCTCCCTCACAGGCACATACTTCAGTAATTGTATACTGCTGGCAAAGTAACACAGCCTGAGCTCTGCCCCTCCTACTCTTCTGCCTGCACACCTACACCTCTTTACCAGATTATTATTTCTCCCAGCACCAGTAGTTGTGGCTGTTTGAAGCTCTCATTGTCTGTTTTGGGAAATGCTAGTTTGGTAAAGGGTGGTGCATCAAATGACTATTAAAATGGGTAATACAAAGTTGGTATCTCCAGAGAGAAAAAAATAAGATGTGAAAGAATGTCTTGTAGATGTTGGAGACCAGGGCATCATCAGGGACTGGCACAAACACACGAGTGTGGCCACATGAGACAAGGATGGGAGAGTACCATGCTTTACATAGCCTTACCTCCCCTTGGGCAAATGAGTCACGCTATACAGTTGATCGCAGGGAGGTGGGGATGGGGCGGAAGAACTAATGCAAGCGCGTGCACTTCTCTGCCCCCAAGCAGCTGCCTAGCATCAGCAGGCCCAATTCTGCAGTAGGAGTTCGGCCATCCAGCCCCATGTTGCCAGCTCCTTGGTCTGCCTTGGGGTGTGGAGGGATTGGTGATGGCCATTGGGGGGTGGGGCAGATTATGTGGCCAGGTCTCTCCACCAGCCCAAAGTGTGGTGGTTGCATTTGCCTTTGCTGTGGCGAAAAGGGTATTGGGCCTGCCCCGTCTCGTGTGGCTGTACCAGAATGTTAAATATTTCAGATATGTCAGGTAACTCTTTCAAAAGCACTTCACCCCTATTTTAACTGCTGGGCTTAAAATTCTTGTATTTCTTGGGGGAGGGGGCTTGGGGAGAGCAGAGCTATTCTGCAAATAGCCAGGTGATGCCTAGTGAGGTGATACCTTTAGGGCACAAGTGGAATGCTTCTCCCTAAGTTCCTGTTGTAATGTGATGAACAAAAAGTCTAGTATTTCCCTGTCCCTCATCTCCATGGGAGTCCATCCTATTTCTGAAAAGAAATGATATCTTTGAACCACTGAGATCTTTAATAGATTCCAGCACTCAGTTGAATGTTTCCTAGCAGCAGTCTGCTTAATCTGTAGAGTCTAGCATACTTCAAGTTCTGTCCTGTGGGAACACCAAGCAGGTATAGATACTAAGAAGGGATAACCCCTCATCTCCTTCAAAGTGATGCGGTTTCCCATTTCTACTGGCGAAAGAAATGTCTCTCCTTTTGGCTTACCCAGACTCTCAAAACCAGAAGAAAATGTTCAGAACTTTTGGTAAACTCAAATTTTGGCATTTAGCAAGTTCTTATAACTGTTTCTATTAATGGATTTTCTGCCTTTAATGTTTCTAGGTTTGTGGATTTATGACTAAACTAAGGAGTGTAAGCCGCCTCACTGCAGTAGCCCTGCTTGTTATGGGAGTGCCTTGATATCATGATATTTATTTGAAAGCTGCAGGGCTATGGTGTTCTCCTTTGCCCTTTTTCTCACAGGGATCCTCCTGGATTGCCAGCTCAGGAAACTGGGGGCTAGATCCCGACCTCGGCCAGCAGGAGGAAGACTTCAGCTTTTTGGAGCATGTGCAGAGGGGATCTGGCTCAGTTGATCCTCTGCCTCAAGGTGAGCAGGACATGGACTTTCAGTCCTCTTAGGATCCGGTAGAGTTTTTTCCTTGTGGCACTGAGGTGCCAGGCAGAACAGTTCACTGACGCCTTGGTCTGATGAAGTTAAGGGCCATTCCCTGGGGCTTCAGTACCAGCTGGTTCGGGAGCCAGGAAGAGTGGGTGCAGCAGATTATGGACTGCTTAGGAGCCTGCTGCCAAGTTCCCTTCCTTCCCAGCGTGGGCCAGAGCTCTCACGGTGGCCAGCAGTGGTCGGCTGAACGGGCTGCTGATCTCTACACATTCCACCCCCTCGTGAGAACGTGAAGCGGCAGGACCTACAGCCACAGTAGGGACAGGCGGCGCACTGCCCAGAATGTGTGCACCAGACAGACTGACTGACTCAAGACAGAGCTGGAAGGATTAATTGACTGGGGAATCATTGGAGACAGTAAGATTCCCCCCATGTCGGGAGCCCGATAGCTGACTCCCATATATTGGATCTAAAAGAGATCCTACTTGCTTTGAAAGACCTAAAGGGCCATAACCTTCCCATGATAAAAGCAAAACCATTCAAAGGAGGATCCAAAGGGGTGGGAAAAGGAAAGCAGCCAGCAAACGGTGCCAAAACTTGCAGGACCCTGCTGGAGTCCGATGACTCATCTGGCTCGGTGAGGGGGAGAGGCCAAGGAGCTTTCCTAGGGGAAGAGCTGGACTTGGCTTCAGATCAGGCCCCCCCCATCCACCACTGCCCACAAAAAAGAGAAGGCCTCTGAAAACAGGACCATCCCTTCCCACCCGCTTCGGGAGCAAAAGGATGAAACTGAGGGCTCAGACTCTGATGATGCAGATGACGAGGAGTCCCCCCTCAAGGTGGGCCAGCTGCCAGAGGAGACCCTCGAGGCATCCAAGGACCCTGATGGGGAATTCGTTATCAAGTACAGGCTTTTTAAAAAAAGACTGCTCCCCCCCCCAAGTGGGGGTCTGTGTTCACGCTGCTTCGGGTGCAGATGGGCGCACACCCATGCCCCCCCCATGGAGCAACCTGTGTTTTTGCTGGTTGCTCCATGAGGGGGCGATGGGTGGAGGTATGCGTCTTACAGGAGTGCGCATGCCCACCCACCCACCACCGCTTTAAAATGGGATGCACCCACACATGGCCACTGCGTGGGCATGAGTGAGTACATCTCATTTAAAAAGGGCCACAGAAAACTCTTGTCCTCAAGGAAAAGAAATCCGATGAGCCTGTTCTGACTTTTCAGGGAAAGAGTCTGATAGAGAATATATCTCTAGATTCCATGCAAGGGATAAGGTAATGGTGTTAGACAAAGCCTTTGAGATGAGCATAAAAATTTAAATGGCCTTTAAATTGAACAAGACCCAGCAGTCGCTGTACTTGTTTACTAGGAATAAAGAATTGCTCCCCACCCCCAAAGTGGACTACTGGAGGTCCAGGAGGCCGTGGTTCATGGATCTTTTAAGACATCAAGGTAGCTCCTCCTTTTCAGCTCCTGCTGGTGCCATTGGACTTACTACCACAAGGCCCAGGACAGTGTAAGAACATGGAGATGCTGAGGTTGACTGCGTGCAAATTGAGCTGGAAGCTTTGAGGCAGTTGGAGTACTCGAATTATTGTATTATATAGTATTGTACAGTATTGTAATGGTCACTACTGGAAACCTTGATGCAGTCCAGGAGAAAATCCACCAGAAATATTTATAGGTTCACTTGGCAAGTGTTGGTTAGGTGGTGTGCAGAGAGATCTATTTAGACCCCTTAGGGCTAGAGTGAGGAATATTTTGGATTTTCTTCAGGAAGCTCTGAACAAAGGTTTGAAGTCTAGTATGTTAACAAGGCAAGTGGTGACTATCAATAGTGTTCATAGTTGTGTTTGGAGCACGAGACTTAACATCTCACCCCACATGTCATGCACTTCTGGAAGGCTACCAGAGTGATCTCTTCACCAGTAGTTTACTGGTTGCCCTTGTGGAATCTCAGTTTGGTATTCAGGGTGCTGTTGGAGGTTCCCTTTGAACCCATTAAAAAAATGTCCTTATTTTTTCTTTAAAAGTGACATTCCTGATTGGAATCACGTCAGCTCAGAGAGTTTCTGAGCTGGGTCCTTTGTCTATGGAACTAGCATGCTGTGTTTTCAGGGATAATTCAGTGATCCTTAGGCTAGACCCTGGGTGATTTCAGAATTGACGCGTTCCAATTCACCGCAGTGAATCCCACTCCGGTGTGAACGGATTTACTGTGGGCTGTGGTGACACGTGCGACCCCAACAGAAGTGACAGGATCGTGACCACCGCCTGGGGGCAATCAGAGAGAACATGGGCTGGGGGAACACAACAGACATGCAGTGGAGACGTGGACTGCGGTTTGAGCCCCAGCATGCACCGCGGCTGGGGTTAATTCCTTCTACCGCGGCTGCGGGTTTCCGTTCAGAAGTTACTTTTCATTCACCCCATTCACCACACTTCTTGGCCTCCTCCCGCCCCGACCTCACAAAGCGTGGTTAGCTTCACCCCGGGTCGCATTTGACTGTGGTGAATATCTGGATGTGAGCAAACAGATATGCACGGCGCTTTCACCACCCCCTGCGTTTGACTGTGGTGGACATTCACCACGTCACTTCTGAAATCACCCCCTGCCTTCTGTTCAAAGGTGAACACTGTATTTACAGGAGCCAGGAAATAATGCTTCTGTCCTAACCTGTCTCAGCCATAAACCTGGCTTGGCATAAATTTGATATGAAAAGGGCTTTGAAGGTGTATCTGGACAGGACGGCTGCTTTTTGGTGTTCCTCTAATTATAGTCCTAACAGGAAGGGTTTGAAAGCTTACAAATGTTTGATGGTTGGGAGCATGCATTAGGGAAGCTTATAGAGCTCAGAATAAGGTGCCACCTCATTCAATTATGGGCAACTCTCTCTGGGAGCAGCAGCTACTCAGGCATTTAGACATCAGGCTCCATATGAGGAGATCTGCTGAGCTGCTACCTGGTCTTCGGTTCACACTCTTACCAGGCATTATAAGATTCAGATATAGGATTTTGCAGATGCAGCCTTTTGGAGAAGGGTGCTTCAGGCAGTAGTTTAGTAAGACTGATTTTCCATATGCTTCTCATTCTGATTACCCCTTCCCTAGTTTTTGCTTGATACTGCTTTGGGACATCCCCAGTGTCCTGAGTTTGGCTGTCCAGGAAGATTCCTACGAGAAAGGAAAATTGGGTGCTTACCTGGTGAATTTTCCTTCTTCACGGACTCCTCCTGGATGACCAACTACCCACCTGGTTACTTAATTTTGTCATGGTGGAACATGCTGTTTGGTTGTTTTTTTTATTGGAGTGGTTATTTAACTTTAGTTTTTTTTATCCAGTTGTTGTACATGTTAGAAGACTATTAGGTCAGGATGGTATTGCCTGTTATCAACTGGAGCACTGGGGTCAGATCCCCTCTGTTTATGCTCCAAAAAGGTGAAGTCTGCCTCCTGCTGGTTGAAGTGGGGATCTAACCTGCAGTGTCCTGAGCTGGCCATCCAGGAGTCCCTGTAGAAGGAAAATTCACCAGGTGAGCACCCAATTTTCCTTTCTAGTGTGGCCCAGCCCCCACTGCCTCTCACCCTCCCCAAGAGAGCTGTGATGTAGGAGGCAGGGTGATCTGCACGCATCAAGCCCGGGTTTGCAAGATCCTGGTTACAGCCAGGTCAGACCCAAGGCTGATGGACTTGGGCTCAAGCAGGGTCTACTTCGCAGCTCTGGTTTTGCAGTTCATTTTCTCTGGCTGCCCCTGTAGCTACAAATGAGCCTTTGATGAGCCCGCCACAACCTGAGCACCCTTGGGTGGCAGCACTACAGACATTCCTGGGGGCTGCATCTAAAGAACACCTCCCCCTTATTAGCACCTATAGAGACTTGTGGTAACTCCTCCATTCCATATATTAGCGAAAGGTAAATGCAGTTCCTTTTGTAGCAGAGACCGCTAAAGAGGCATGACTATCTAAGTAAGCTTATTGTGAAATGCTCATTTCAAGTACCCTGTTGATGACTGAATGAATGTCTATTTAAAACTGGAGGTTTAATCCTGTACACTAAAGCTGACTTATAATCACAAAAATATTCATACAAAAAAAGATTTTGATGGTTTTAATCTTTAATATTTAAAGAACTATGTTTCTTAGTTCAAGAATTACTAAACGAACATTGTTCAGAATGCAAAAAGTTCTCAAGCCATTTTCCAAAACTCTCCGCTGTTTTGCTTACTGTATTCAAAAAAAATAAACCAAATATTACTAGCTGACACTAATCATGTCAGAGTAAAAGAAAATTTGTTTAAAAAATGAGAGATTAACATTAACATTTCCAAGGAGCTTAAATTCACATTAATGAACGTACTTCATATTAGCACAGCTTCATTGATCAAAGTGTAACCCTTAAAGGAACTCTAAACCTATCAGAACTCTCAGTGATACTGTACATCTTCACTATTGTTTCTGAATGGGTTATGATTTAACACTTTCATCTGTACAGAAGCTAATATTTGTATTGTGATTAAATTAGCTTTCCTTGCCCTGTGTATGTTAACTTAGTCTTTTTTAAAGATAATGTGTCTAAATGCTGTATCTGTATATTTTCTTCTAGATACAGTTTCTTAATTTTATTGTTTTCTAGGATTAGTGTATATTATTGAAACACAGAAAGTACTTGATCTGAAAATCAATTTTATGGCTTCATACATCATTGTTCCACAAAATGGATTCTATGAAGAAACTTCAGACATACTACTTTTGGATCTTGGTAATTTAAAGGTACAAATGTACACATATTAAGTAATGTGATATTGGTGGTATTTTGGTTCTAATATGTTAATGAACTTTATTTTGCTGCACGTGTAATATGAGCCTCATTCAATTTTAACCCAAAACGTCTGAATTCTCTTGCTGTTACAAACATTTCTTTATAAGTGTCCTCCAGATGTGGTAATTTTTTCCAGATGAAAATCAGTATGAATAGATTCAGCAGTAGTAATGGGCCAAAGACCCATAATAAATAATAATAATAATAATAAATAATAAAAAGCCATGGAAGTGTCCTCCATGTGTGGAGAGCTTAAAAATTCACAATTGCCTAAATCAGAGAGAATTTAAAAGGGAATCTGCATAAAGTTTGGGTGTGGGTTACTACTTTTAGATCTTAGTGATCTAACGGTACAAGTTCACACACACACAGGACACTCTCTCCTTTTATCTACTTTCTCATAATACAACAAGGGGACATATAGTGAGATTGAAAAGGTACACAAATAAGTTTAATTTTTTTTTTTACACAATGTATATTGAGTAAAAATATTTGTAAGATTATATAAGTAAAACACTAATTTACAGAGTTCAGGAAAAAAATCTATGATGAGCAGGTTATTTCATAATAGCCTAGTGTGGTGTGTGTTGTATTTTTCTTTCAAATATCTGATACTTACCATTATTAGATGCAGAATATCTGACTAAAGAGGCTATTGATCTGATGTGATATTTGATTTTATATCCCTAGAAATATATTCCTTTGTTTTTATAAGCAATTGCATATTTAATCTTATTCATGATCATGTAAGAAAAATGCCTGAATTTTTGTGTAACTAATGCTTTGAAACTTTAATTGCTTATTTTTAACCAGTTTTTTTTTTTTGTACTTTTAAGATGATTAGTAAAAGTCGGTCTGACCTGCCGGAAATCAAAGTTGGAGAATGCACTTTAGAAGATATTATGTCAAGAGCTTATGATAGTTTTGATATTCAGCTCTACAGCATACAGCTGCTTTATAGCAAACATGGTTCGTATTTTCAAAAATTGCTATTTATTATGCCAACTAAGAAACTTCATTTGATAAGTGTGAATTTTAATTTTAAAGTTGGTACAGTAGTAATATGGACCCCGATACAGCTTAACATACCATTGGCACACAGGCAGTGGTCTGATCTGGGGACCATGCGCCAGTGAAAGTGCTGGATTAGGATGGAACACAGGTGGTCAGGGCTGTGTGCCATTGA
The DNA here is from genome assembly GCA_003113815.1 of Sphenodon punctatus. Classification (NCBI taxonomy): domain Eukaryota; kingdom Metazoa; phylum Chordata; class Lepidosauria; order Sphenodontia; family Sphenodontidae; genus Sphenodon; species Sphenodon punctatus. The sequence continues at coordinate 10,309,347 of QEPC01012913.1, forward strand.
AGGAGCCCAGCCTTTCCTCACCATCGCTGTTCATGCCCCCTGCCCCAGAAAGCACAGGGGTAGGCAAAGATAAAGCTGCCTATCCAGACCCTGCACAGGGATGTCATGGCAACCCAAGATCCCACAGTGGCTCCCCAATGGACTGTTACCCCTCTGGGCCAAGGTCCTTGATGTTTTCTGGGTTGCCTGTACAGCCCCTGTGCCTGGTCTGAACAGTTGCAGGGATTTCGCAGCTGTCAGCTGGTGCCTAGGATTTAGTGCATTTTGGATATGTGTGTGAGGAAAAACACAATATACAGGCTCAACCACCCCTACGCATGCTTTCCCCCTCTCTCACGTACCCCTGCTCCCCATCTGGGGAGAAAGTGTTCCTTGCTGCTGCTTTGTCCCCAGACCCCCTTTGCGCACTTGTGCACAATCTTCCTTTAGACTCCAAGTACAGAGCTTCCGAGCCTGGGTGCAACTTTGCAAAACTTTTAGACAGGCAACTTATCAATCAGCACTTCACTGCCCTGTGACATGGCAGAGAAAGGGCAGAAGCACCTGCATCACAGGGCAGTGAAGCGTGGATTGATTAGTTGCCCTTCTCAGAGTTTTGCAGAGCCACACCCTGGGCTCGGGAGCTCTGTACCTGGGATATGAAGGGAAATTTGTGCACAGGTATGCTACAACAGCCCAGCACCAACCCTGTAGTACTGGGTTCTGAGAACAATGCAGGATTGGAAGTGGTGCCTATAGCAGTGGGTCAGGATTCCCCATAGGACTCGGCCCCAGTGGATGGACGGACTGCCCTGAGAGGGGCTAAGCGCTGTGAGCCTGCCTACCAGCAAGGAATCAAACCACACGCGCGTCATCCCAATTGCACCCAGTCGCTCAAGCAATGGGTAGGGATGGTGGTGGCAAATCAGTGTGTGGGCTCTCTGTGGGGAGAAGAGGGTGCAGACCTGTCCCATGGTGCTGCATGAGCCATTCTCTTTGCTTTGAGGGTGGGGGTTCAGCACTGGCAGTGAGCCCCAGACACACATGGGAGTGGTGCATTGTCTCTCTTGAAAGCTGCAGGTGACACTGCGTAGGCTTCTTGGCCAAGCGGCACAAGGGTCGGATGCCAGTTGACCCTAACCTTGATCAAACCTCTTCCAGGAAGTGGAGGCTTGAATTCATTCCTGCCCAACTCTAGCCCTAATTGCAGCTAGGGAGCTTTCTTCTGCTGAGCGTTAGTGAAGGTTTTAACACAAACAGGTGAGGCAATTCTCCCTCTTAAAAGTAGGTTTTGTGTTCTCTTTCCTCTCTTTCTTAAGGTGGGCAGTTGGGTGATTGGTTGCTCCACTTCTTGGATTTTTTCTGGGCATTGGCAGGATAGGGTTATGTTCCACTTGCATAAATTAAGGCTGTCCACGTCACTTTTTAAGCCCTTGCCAGCTGTTAAGAGGAAGCAGGTTATAAGGAAGCAGCTGGCTGAACAAGCCATCCAGATAGATTTAGGAGCAACCCAATCTCTTCGTTGTGCTCCACTTTATAATGCATTTAAAAGCACCTCTGGCCTTGAGCCCTATTTAAGTTTGATTGATGATCCAAAACTTCGGAGAGCTATGACTTTGCTGTGCTTTGATCTAATTCCTTCTCGTGTCCTTCTGGGAAGACGTAATGGTATCCCGTATGATGAAAGGTTATGCTGCTGCAGTTTAGGTCAAATTGAGGATCTGCTTCGTATACTATTTCAATGTCCACTCATGTCATTTATGAGAGATTTATATTTGATCCCGTCTTGCTTCGCGTCCTTATTCTTCTCTGTTACAGCTACTCCAATTTTGTCTGGGATCAAACCCTATTGAGGTATTCTACAGCGTTGCTACTTTGGCTCTTAAGCTTAGCAAATGCGGAACTAATTGATTTCAGTTAGGTTTAGGCCTTCCTGGAGCAGAGTACGCTCTGGGGTTTTATACTACTTACTTTGTATTTTAAATTTGGGGTAATCCTTGAGTATAGTTCTCCTGGTCAGTCTGATATTTTGTTCGTTAAAGTCTGACTAAGGAGGATCTATTGTGTATTTTGTTTTGTTTCTACTCTGTCAACACTGGTATGATCCCTTTTTGATTATGATTTTAGCTATGCATATTGGTGTTTTTATTATTTTTTTAGGTTTTATATATTTTTGTAATTGCGGATATATCATGTATTTATTTTACTATGATTATTACATTTGTTTGCCTGAGTGCGTAACCTGGTTTTATTGTACAATTCTATTGTTTATCTGTTATTACAACGACTAGCTGTCATGCAAATAAATAAATAAATATTATTATTGGTTGCCCCTCCTCCTAGGCAGATAGGCAGGATCCTAAGATTTGATGGACATCCCCTGCCCAGAAAAGGAGCTCACTGTGGTAGTTGATGCCCAGACTGATTCCTGCCTTGAGGCAGCAACGATAGGGATCCTTTTCTCTTTTGAGTATGCGAGACATTTTGTTTGTGTTGCCTCATTTGGCTATCCCTATCCTTTCAGCTAAGGAGTTCCTCTCTCCACCACCAGGAAGCACCTAAGTGCCAGTGGGATGAGGCTTGCAGAATTGCCTTGACCCAGTCAGGGTTTAATCTGGACTGTTGGCCCCATGTAGAGGGTCACAAGGAAGGCATAGGGCCTTCCAGATCCATCCAAGGTTGGGAGGAATGGCAAAGAAGGAAGTAGTGCTTGTCAGACTTAATACCTCCAGTTGAAGCAAGCACTCTTGGGAGCAAGGAAGACACGTTCAGGTAAAGTTCCCAGAGCCACCACAGTAGCAGGTGTTCTAGGGGGACACAACTCTTTCTGGAGGAGGACCGGTTCTTGCAGTCACCATAGCAGGACCCCATAGAGATCCCCCAACGTGCAGGGTTAAGGTCTCCCCTGAATACTATTCGGAGAGGGAAGAGGAAGTGCCTTGCGGGTGGAGAGATGGTGTTCTTGCCTGGATGGTGGTGATGATGATTATTATTTATATAGAGACTGCAGCATACCTAGCACTGTACAATCAATAGTTGTAGACAAGTCCCTACCCCAAGGGGCTTACAATCTAAGAGAGACAAGGTAGGGGGGAGACAGCGATACATTCATGATGTTGAGAAGCTGCAGGTGCACATGCTTACAGGGAAGAGATTCTGAGTGAGGGGGGAAGAGAATGCAATTTAACTCATGACGAGCCAGGGAAAGCCTGACAGAGAAGAGGTAGATTTTCAGGAGGAATTTGAGAGAGAGGGAGCAGAACGATTGTATCCAGGGAGGGAGTTCCAGGCATGGGGGCAGCAAGAGAGAAAGGGACAAAAATGTTTAGGGAAGCAAGGGAGTTGCAAGCAGGCGAGGGTTCAGACGGGAGGAGCGAAGCTCCCAGGCAGGAGGGTGGCGGGATACAAGAGCAGGCAGATATGGGGGGAGCAAGGCCATGAAGAGCCTTGCAGGTGAAGATTGGGAGCTTGTACTGAATGCCTTAATGTAGAGGGAGCCAGCATACGTCGGAGAGGAGGGACTGAACGTGGTTAAAACGACAGGCAAGGTGGATGACTTTGGCAGCAAAGTGTTGAATGGAGAAGAGGGGGACAAATAGGACAAGAATGTAGTAGAGGCCCTTAGATTTAGCTAAGAAAAGGTCATGTGTGATTTTAGTGAGGGCAGTCTTGGTTGAGTGGAGAGGTCGGAAGCCCAATTGAAGGGGGTCAAGGGAGGAATTTGAAGAGAAGAAATCAAGATGGCATGTTTGAAGGCCAATGACAATCACTCAGTAGAGGGGGAGATTAATGATGTGTGGCAGAGAAGGTGCAGCGGTGGGGGCAATCGCTGTTAGGAGGAGATCTCATCAAGGGAAGCTAGGGAGAAGGAGAAAAGAAGAGAGGCAGGATGGGGAATGGCAGGGCAGAAAATGGAGGGAGAAGATTGAGAAACAATAGGAAGGTGGAGTTGATCAATGTGGTCTCCTCCATATCTCTCTGTTCTTGTATCCCACCACGCTCCTGCCTGGAAGGACATTGAGATAGGGCAGGGGTGATGAACCGTTTCTGTCCCGGGGGCCACATTGAATATTAGTATGAGCTCCAAGGGCCACATAGGCCCACACAGAGGTTGGGAGCGGGGGTGCTTAACAGGTTTATTCAAGAAAAGGAGAGCCCAGATCATGGATCTGTCCCCTACCCTTGTGTGCATGCCCTCCTCTGTGCTTCATTATCATGAGCTCAGTTTTTCAGTGCTTGGGGGGGTAGAGAATGGATCCAGGGGCCAGATCCAGTCACTGGAAAGGGGCCACATAAAAACTTGCCAAGGACTGCATTTGGCCCCAGGCCTGAGGTTCCCCACCCCTTGTAGCTTAAAATAGGGAATGCCTGATGGAAAAGTTGATTTTCAGGAGGGATTGTAAAATTGAGAGGGAGCAGAATGACTATATCCAGGGAGGGAGTTCCAGGCATTTGGGGAAGCACGGGGGTGGAGGTGCAGAGCTCCTGGGCAGGAGTGTGGTAGTATATAAGAGTGGAGAGAGATGGGAGAGCAAGGCCATAAAGAGCCTTGAAGGTGAAGACCAGGAGATTGTGCTGAATGTGTTCGTGTAGAGATAATCGAGGAGGAGGCCATGATTGACAGTGTCAAAAGTGGCAGAGAGATCGAGTAGGTCAAGAATGGAGTAGAGACCCTTAGTCTTAGCTAAAAGCAGGCCATTGGTGACTTTGGGAAAGGCAGCCTCAGTTGAGCGGAGAGGGCTGAAGCCCGATTGAAGGGGGTCAAGGGAGGAATTTGAGGAGAGGAAATCAAGACGGTGCATGTAGACAGTCCACTCCAAGAGCTTGGAAGCCAAGGCTAGGAGTGAAATGGGAGCATAGGTGGCAGGGTCGGAATGGCGACCTCCTTAAGGGTAGGCGAGACAGTGATATGTTCGAAAGCCATTGGAAATGACCCAGTAGAAAAGAAAAGATTTTATGGATTGTGTGTTTTATATGCTTTTACATATGTTTTTATATGTAACAATTATATTTTATTGGTAAGCTGCCGTGTGCCTTTTTTTAGGGAAGGGCAGGATAAAAATGTAAATAAATAAATAAGCCCAGGTGGCAGTGGGGTGGGGTAGAACTCTTAGTAAAGAGTTTAAATGCCCCCAGAAATATGAGAAAACAGCTGCCGCTTTCACTTTCTGACTACTCAGGGGGAAGGGACATGCCCCTGACTGAGGATCAGTGGGAGGCTTCAGCAGTTTTGTGAATCAATGGTACAACACATACCAAGACTACTTGATTCAGGTGATGATCTTGGAGGGCTATGCTTTGGAATTCCAGACCTTTCCAATTAAATCCAGGAAGTTCAGGATGGAGACCTTGAAATCTATCCTAATGGCCCTGCAGCACTGAAACATGATTTATCAGAGGCATGCCTCCATGTGCCAATAAGACCATGTGCAGTAGCAGTGGGAGCTGATGCCTGGTTGCCACTGTATTGATGGCCCATGTCCATATTTCATTTCACCTTTTATTTGTATCCTGCTCTCTCTCGCCTGTGGTGACTCGAGGCGGCTAACAGCAAAGGTAGAAACATACAAAATAACAATAACAGCTATAATTCAATACAAAAACAACATAACTCGAATAACCTCTCAATTTATCACAATATAACACACACTTTCATAATTTACCTTTCCGATTGTTCTATCCCTGCTGCCACCAGGGAAGAATCAAACCGATTCCGGCCCAGTCTCCTGCTCTCACCAGGAGAAGGGGCCCATCCTCATTCCAATTTACAGTAGCAGAGAACAATATTCAGTAGATAACAATAACTCACATATCCATCAATACAAAAACAACCCACTCCCACCACAGTAATCCCTCCCCCATCCCTTCCCCTGCTGCCACCAGAGGTCGGTACTAGGGGAAACCTCCCCCTCCCTTATAATTGCCCCCTTAATAAATATCCTATTACCCTATACCAACCCCCACTCCCCCCTTTTACCCCCAGCAACCACAGCTCACCAAGATAGTTGAGCAAGGGGTTGGAGTAGAGTATCTCTGAGGTACCTCCCAACTCTAAGATTCTTTGATTATATGATTTTGGGTTATGGAACTGCTGGACGGTCTGTTTCTTATCTTTTTGGCTGCATTCATGAGCACTTTGTCCAGGGAGACTCCAAACAGCTTTTCTTCTTGGAAGGGGCCGGTTACCAACAAGTTTTGGTAAGTGGGTCAGCCTTCCATGAACACATGCTGTGTATGTACTGATCAGTTTATTCTGATCAGTTCTGTGCTTTACAGTCTGTAGCATATGAGGAGTGAAGATGAGTCCTGGTCTAAGGGATTAGGACCCAGTGATGTATGAGATTTTTAGTTGTATATCTATACATTTAGAATTAATTAACAAGTTGGTAAGTCCCACTGTCTGCAGGTTAGGGCAGGTACAAGATCCATACTTGCTATTTCATATAATTTGTGTTAGCCGGCTTTAAATAACAAAAAGTGCTCTCTCATAGTAAACTATTCAAAATAGCATGCATAGTATAAAATATGTAAGGGTCAAAATAGTCAAATGTTAAAAAATTCCTTTTGACATAATTGTAAAGCAGCCAACTGTTTTCCTTTCCATAGGTGAAAACTGGCAGGAGGCTCGTAGACTAAGATCTTCATCTCAACATATCTTGAGTCGTATGGATGTGGAAATGGAATTGAACAGAGCTATGGTTGTCACAGATGCAAGAATGCCCAAGTATGTTTTTCTTTCTGCTGTGTAAATGCCTTTAAGGAAAGATTCCACCAAAGCAACGTAATCATATTGTGGTTTTCCCCCTAGAATTTGATTTTAAGAAAGAGATTTTTATCTCTTTACTATGTGCTTGTTTATCTTTTCAGTATAACGATAGCATGCAATGTATGTATTGCTGTGGTGTAAGTAGAACCTTTCTATTTCAAACATTTATATATTTAAAAACAATTAACCACGCTCTCTCTAGTATTTCTGCATCTTGTAGCTTAAGAGAAAATAAAATTTCACTCCCTCTTCTGATATGCGTGAGCCTACCAGGGAGAGTTATAGAGCTACCAGGGAGTGCTATCTGCATGATGTGTCAGCCTGCCCCTGTTGGGATTTCCCCCGCTCTTCTTTCTGGTTTTGGTTTCTATGAAATAATGCTGCTTCTATATATTTTCTGTGTGCGGGAGTGAGCACAAGCTTCCCATATGGGTGTGAGCCATCCCTGTCTTATCTGTATTATGATTGATATTAATATTTTTAATTTTTATTTTTGGTTTTGTTTAGAATTCCAATCACTTTGTTTTCCTTACCCTCCATTACCTTCATTAGAAACTATTTACAAGTTGTAGCCCGCAACAAAACAATGACAAAAGGCTGCCTTCTCCACTACAAAAAGTAGTTCTAAGAGGAATTTGCTGCTTGCCCAGTACCAAGAAAAATCAGAAGTAATATTGATGTGGATTCTTTCTGGTTAGATGGTGTAGTGGTGTCACCTCCTGGGAAGTAATACTTTTGCTCTTGGAAGGCATGGAAGTAGTGGGGATTGTTAACGTTCTCAGAATGCAGATCATCTTGGCATTTAAATGACAGATGCTCAGCTGAGGGAATAGTTATAGACCAGGTGGGGGAACCTCAGGCTTGGGGGCCAAATGTGGCCTGCAGTTAGTTCTTTATTTGGCCCCTGTCCAGTTTCTACCCCCAATAACTGAAGCCTGAGCTCAAGGTAAGGGAGCAGATCAGATGAGGGCATGCACACGAGGAGAAAGGACAGATCCATGATCTTCATCTGTTATGCACCCCCACCTCTAACATCTTTTTGGCCCTCTACGCTTGTACCAATTTTCAAAGTGGCCCCTGAAAGATAAAATGTTTCCCACTCCTGCTGTAGACTTTTTCATTTTGGTAGTAGTAGTATGAATCAGGATGATGTAGTCTTTTAGCAGGAGGAGAATTGCAGGAGGCTAACTGTGCTGCCCTCAACTAGAAATTGGTCATTTAGCCCAATGTGCTGGCATCTAGTCTTTAGATCCAATCCTTTTAGGGTTCTTTTATGGGCATTCCCTGAATGAAGCATAAAGGGTGAGACCACCGGGTATTTGTGGTGGTAACATCTGCCAACAATTACTACCAGGTGAGTAATTAAAGTAGTTTGAAGCAGGCACTCGTGAAGGAAGTACTGAAGTGGTCACAGGTGGCCCTCCCCTCATACCTTCAAATCCCTCCTCAAGACCCACCTCTTCCACTCTGCCCTCCCTGACTCCTTGCTCCCCTCACCTAACTTCTGCTGATACCCTCCATCCAATACAATCTGTTACCTCTGAGGTCTGTGTACTCATATCCTCACCACATGGACGATGTAACCAAGCCAAGTGTGTGCACCTGGGACCTCACATCTTCGTCAGTGTTACACTCCTTGTCTATCCCTCTGTTCCCCTTCCTTCGTCCCGTCTCCCCTCCTCTCCCCCCCAATCTCTTAGATTGTAAGCCCTAGGGCAGGGACTGTGTCTATTCAATTAATTTGTAAAGCACCAGGTACCTAGCTGGCACTATATAAATGCTTGCTAATAATAAAGGTGGAAATGGCCCCACTCCATGCAGGAGACCATGCTGCCTAAGATTGTCACAAAGGTCATCCGCTCCAGTAAGGGTGGTGGTTAGAGCGACAGTGGTGGTGTTCGCACGCTGAAGCCGATAGATTGCGGCATAGAGCCAGTTTACGAGCCTATGCTGTGGCTATGCGGGTAGCAAAGAGGGAGGGTTTTTTTTGCTACTCTCATAGTGTCCGTAGGGGAGCACGTTTGTTAAACTATTTTGATCTTCAGAGGTCATTCTATAGGAGACCCTTTAATTGGGAGCAGTTACTATTTCCTTAGGTTGGTTTTGTATTAAAGGAATGGATAGTAGGTGCGTTTACTCTAGCAATATTCCCCTATATACCTGTCAGCTGGGTGCGGGTGGAGCCTGGAGTTCGGTCGGGGTAGGAGCCAGCAGCCTGCACGGAGAGAAAAGACAGGGGTGAGCCTTCGGCCGTGCCCCGGAGTGTGGACCCAGGACTCTGCCGCTTCAGGACAAATTGGCGGTTAGGTGTGGGGGACCGCTAAACAGTTTGAGAAATTTTACATCATATTTTTTTGGTCGAATGTGCGTATAGGCTGGACGGGCCCGGGGCTTTGAGCGGGGGCCAAGGGTGACTGTGAGAGGGCCAGGGGGTTAGCTGCTTTTCCCTTTGGGCAGCGAGACAACCCGAAAGTAAGGGGGCTGGTTGGACGGGGCTGCGACGAACTTCCGGGTAATACGGGGATTAAACCCCTGAAGCCTCGGCCAGGGAAAGGGTACGAGAGATTGTTGGAGCTTACCGGAGGTCTTGACTAGTTGTGTTAACATGACCCGAAAATGATGGCGGCAGAGCCCCCCCTTGACAGTAAGCCAGGGGGCACAGAGGTCCCAGACTAGGCAGTCCAAGCAGTTAAAAATGGATGCTTTTGTGTCATTATCCTCTAGGAATTGTTGCGAAGAGGGTGTATTGTCCCCAAGAGTTTCGCTCTCTAGCCACAATTCATCACAGACTAGTCCATTTGTGGGTTCGATAGGTAGAGGAGTTTACTCATCACCGCTGATGGGGGAACAAGAAATTGAGAATACAGTGGGACCATGGGGTTGGATGCCTCCTCAATGCAGCTGTTGGGTGACCAGTGTTTTCTGGTAGCAGGCATTAAGAAATTATTAACTCAGGTTGGCAAGATTATAGCCCTATTAGGAACCCATAAAATTGGGTTGGATCATATTGTGTCGAGCCTGATAGAGTTAAAGGCAGAAAGAATGGGCTAAGAAGTCCATAAATTATAGGAAGAGCAGAAGGTTGCCCCTAGGCAATGTTCACTTGGGACAAAGCAGCCATTTAGCCAGGAGTCCCAGGTAGATTGGGGGGGGGGGGGGGGGGGGGGGGGGGGGGAGAGGGAGGGAGGTTCGACCCTTACTAGACCATTCCCTGCCTAAGTATGCATTAGATGAGTTGGCCCTAGCTTTTCGGATTCATTTGTTGCCAGACTACCTTCCCCACATGGCATACTAAGCATGCCATCCGGCACCATTTATCCGCTATTCTTAAGAGAGAGGTTCCGTGGGGGCATATTTCAACTTATCAAATATTACCTACCCCGAGGAATCTACAAAGATTGGTAGTTACTTTTAGGTCTCGGGAATTGGTTGAGCTTATTCGAGCACAGGCCTACTTATTCTCCACATGGGGTGTTCTCCTGGGAGATGTATGTGTACTAAAGAGTAAACAATGCCATTGAGGGAATTTAGAAGGGTGGGGGAGGGGGGAGGGGCCCAATCTATATTGCAGGCTCCACAGGTGCATATGCAGAGTCAGGAAGATAAAATGGGCCCATCTGATAGGCAAATAGGGAAAAAAGTTCCCATCCAGGATTGCCTCCTAGGCTTGGCAATGCCAGTATCACAATCCATTGCAATAGATTCAAGCCCAAAGGACGAGTTGAGCACTGGGCATAGAAATGGGTTGGTTCAAGAGCCAGCCAGTGAAGCCGATATGATGGATATTGCTCCACCAATATTATCACCGCTTGGTGAGATTTTGTTTCCATCTGACAAAAGGGAGGGCACAGAGTATAGATTGGGTTGTGGGGATGTGGCCGACAATGTATTATCCGGGATAGAAGGGAGTCAGAATGTCACGAATCAACCGAGAGAGACGCTGCAATGAGAAGATGTGTGCCATGAGAGGTCTATTAAATTATGTGCCTGGAATATAGTGGGCTGGAATAGGCATTTGGATTCAAGCAATTTTTTACCCTTCCTATTACAATTTCAGGTTATATGTCTTCAGGAAACATGGGAAACAGTCCCCCTTGAGCTCATAAATTATAGAACCTTCACACTAGAGGCTAGGCCATCACAGCGAGGAAGGTGTCCGAGTGGAGGCCTGGCTTGCTTTACAACCAAGGAGTGGGCAGAATGCACGGATTGTATTTTACATCTTCCCCCAGTGGCTTTGGCAGTTAGGATTAGACTAAGATGGTCAACAATCATAGTAGTAAATGCTTATTTTCCACCTCGTAACTCCCCTTCTTACAGGGAGGAGTATTGGGCAAAATTTCAGAAGGCAGTGGAAGCATTACAGGACAATTCTCCAAAGGCAAAAATTATACTTGTGGGCGATTATAATGCAAGAATTGGCCCAAATAATAATGCCCTAAGGGAGCACAGCATTGTTTTAGCGCCCCTCAAAAGCTTAGGATTGCAGGGACGTTCATCTAAAGATCTTAGAATAAATGCCTCAGGGTTGAGGTTTGCGGCCATGACTAGAGATCTGTTGCTTACCATCTTAAACGGGTTGGGGGTTTCGGACCCCGAGGGCGAGTTTACCCTTATTGGAGCACATGGGGCTTCAGTTATAGATATGGTAGCCGCAACTGCAAATACGTTAGACAACATCTGGGATTTTAGGGTTATTTATAATGCCTTAAACGATCATCTCCCCCTCAGCCTAGAAGTGAGACCCATAGATGTGCCCATCTATCATATGATAGATTGTGAGTATGCTGGGGCGGATATTTTTCCTCCATTAAAATGGGATGATACACAGGCTTGTTTATTCCAGGAGTCAATAGGAAAACAGGAAACGGTGGAACTGCATGGCTAGATGCTGGGGGAAGGGAGTCCAGATGAGAAAATGGAAGTGTATGACAAAGTAATGTCACTCATAAAGGACCACCTACATAGTGTGAAGGTAAATAGGGGGGGGGGGTTAATAAAATATATCCAAGTGATAAGCCCTCTTTTGATCAGGAGTGCAGAAGTGCAAAACGCACCCTGGGTAAATTATATATAGAATACCGTAAGAGCCACTCAAGAGATCTTTTCCAAACTTTCCAGGAGCAAAAGAAAGCCTACGCAAGCTTAATTAGAACTAAGAAAGTGAATTTTTGGAGGGAAGGTTGGGATAAGATGTTAGCAGCTGCAGAGGCAAGGGATTCTAAACAATTCTGGAAGTGTGTTAATGGTGCTGTAGCTCGGAGGTCCTTCCAATCCTTATATTCGGTCCTATCTGGCACGTGGGAACAACATTTCAGGGAAAATGTCTATATTTCTATGGAACAGGAGAGTGCTTCTAACGAAGCCCTGATAGATACCCCTGTATGGCCTCCAATAACAGCGGAAGAGTTGGTTCATCACATTGGAACATTTAAAACCCACAAAGCGCCAGGAGTGGATGGAGTGCAAATAGAATGCATTCGGGCCTATCTAGATTGGTGGGTTCCGATGCTTATTGCCTTATTCACTGCTATAAACACCAAGGACGTGTTTCCAGCAGCTTGGGGAATGGCCATTGTAATACCAATCTTTAAAAAAGGGTCACGAGCTGACCCAGCAAATTACAGGCCTATAAGCCTTTTGAGCATGGTTAGCAAGCTGTACGCCAAAGTGCTCCTGTTAAGACTGACAGTGTGGATCAAAGACAATGCTATCTTGCATCCAGAGCAGGCAGGCTTCCAATGCTCCCGTTCTACAGTAGAGCATTGTCTAATGCTGTTTCATCTTATCGAGAAATATAGAGTAAAAAATCTATGATTTTTCGCGGCTTTCCTCGACTTATGTGCAGCGTTTGACAGGGTCAATAGGCAGATGTTGTGGGATAAGCTTAGAGCTATGTCAGTTGACCAAAGGCTTCTCTTCCTCATCCAAAACATGCATAGGAATACTTCCCTGAAAATTCGCATGGACCTGGTGGGCCATGTATCAAGTCAGGTAGTCACAAATGTAGGGGTCAGACAGGGGTGTGTGCTGGCCCTTACCCTGTTCAACCTGTTCATTAACGATCTCATTCCCCTGATGGCAAATCCCTCGTTCCACCCTCCTAAATTGGCAGATAGACCGGTGGGATGTTTGTTGTTTGCGGACGATTTGGCCCTGGTTTCTCAAACCAGGGTCGGCTTACAGAGGCAATTGAATAAATTTGCCATTTATTGCAAGCAAAACAACCTGGAAATTAATCATGGGAAATCAAAAGTGATGGTATTCTCAAATTCACGCAAGATATTCCAGTAGGGCATTGGAGGAAAGGAAATCCAACAAGTCCCGGTGTTTAGGTACTTGGGTCTGTGTTTTCAGACATCAGGTAAATGGAATATACGTGACCAGAGAGCAGTGGATGCCGTAAAACCCTTGATTAAGGCCATAGTTAAAATTTTTTATAATGCAGGTAGACTGGTGGTTGTACCGGCGCTCCAGGTGGGCAACGCAAAGATTAGACCCAGGTTACTTTATGGTGTGGAAATTTGGAAACCCCTTACTAAGGTTAGCGTGGGAACCTTGCAGTTTCAATTGCTGCAAAAATTACTACGCATTCCTCCTGGCACTCCAGCTGCAGCGGCTAGGTTGGAAGTAGGCCAAATCAGCTGGGATGTGCTGGGATGGGAAGCAGCAATTAAATTGTGGATTAAGATTAATTATGGTACCAAATTGGGACTATTGCCCTTTTATGTCAGGGATGCACATAAGGATTCTTGGGCCCTGTCAATAATTTGTTTTCTAAAGCACTTAGGAATAGCAGTGGAAAGTTTTCCTACACAGCCCATGGGGTTCATGAAAAATATGGTGCTGATGAGACTTAGGGATGTCAATAGACAGATGGATATTGCGGTAGTAAGGCAGACGCAGCATTTAAGGGATTATATCGGATATGTACCCAATGTGGGGGAGGTTGCATTCTACCTGAAGGAAAAGATATCAGCATATGGGAAGTATTTGATGATGTGTGCTCGATTCAGTGCCTTACCAGCAAAAGTTTTTCAGGGACGTATACAGGGGATAGGATTTGAAGATAGACTATTCCCTTTTGATGCATTAGAAGTGAAGACCGTCCAACATATCTTTTTTTCTTGCCAGATGTACAATGCAATCCGAATGAGTTATTTTTCTCCGCTCATGGATAAATATCTGGGAAGGATGGCCCTAAACCTATTATGGTATGCACTGAATGACCCAAAATTTATGCTAGATACCATAAAATTTCTAATCCAGGCTTTTGCTATAAGGAAAAGATTCATGGAGTTATGGCACACAATGAATTGGAAGGATTAAGGAGAAGATATATTACGAAATATAAAGGATAATGACAAGAAGTAAAAGGGGAGATTATAAATAAATTAAGAGGGCTTATGACAAATAAATATAAATTGAGCTGTTTAATAGTGATTTTGGTTAGTTAGTTTTACTAGCTATTTTATATTTGCTAGTTGATGTTTTTTAATTTTGAATGGTGTAGGAAATAGGGCTACATGCTTTACGAGAGATCATGTGCTTTTTAGTTATGTGGGCATGTGAAGTAGTATGGTCAAAGTGATCATAAGGATATTTTGAAGAAATTTTTCTTCTTTTTTTAAATTGTATGAATGTGTATTACTATGGCCTAAGGCTACGTAAATAAATTTGATTTGATTAGTATCCGCAAAATCCCGTCCAGCTGAGCTTTTCTGGGTTGTGTGGGTGCTGGTCAGTCCGGCCTCCCTTCACCTAGGAGTGGAGTCATCTAAGGCCCATTGTGACATGTTTGTGGATTATTTTGTGGAGAAAATAGCTCGTATTCACCAGGACTTCGATGCTGCAACTGATATACATGAGGAACTGGAGGTTATGAAAGGCCCGTCTTGTCCAATTGTATGGGATCAATTTCAGTTGGTGACACCCACCGATATGGTCGATGTTCTTGGGGTGGTTAGGGCCACCTCTTGTGAGTTAGATCCGTGCCCATCTTGGCTAATTAAATCTTGCCAAGAGACAGTGGGTCCGTTGCTGGCTGGGGTGGTCAACACCTCCCTTTGGGAGTGCTGGGCTATCTCAAGGAGGCAGTGGTGTGGCCTCTGCTCAAGAAACCATTGCTTGACGCTGACTCCCCTGCCAGCTATTGGCCTGTCTCCAGCCTTCCCTTTTTAGGGAAGGTTATTGAACGGGCTGTGGCCTGACAGCTGCAGGGGCATCTTGATCGCGTCTGTTTTCTTGATCCCTCTGTCTGTTTTCTTGATCCCTCTCAGTCAGGATTTCGACCGGATCATGGCATCGAGACTGCGCTTGTGGCTTTGGTGGATGATCTGCGCCGGGAACGGGGTCGTTCGACCCTGTTGATTCTATTAGATCTATTGGCTGCATTTGATACCATTGGCCGCGAGATGTTGGTTACATGCCTGCAGGACTGTGCAGGGGTGGGCGGGACTGTTGTAGAATGGTTCCACTCATTCCTGATCGGAAGAACTCAGCGAGTGGTGCTCGGGGAATATTTTTCATCATACTGGGACCTCTCGTGGAGTCCCGCAGGGTTCTGTTTTGTCCCCTCTCCTGTTCAGTGTGTACATGCAGCCACTTGGCGAGGTGATTAGGTAGCTTGGCGTGTGGTGTGATCAATATGCTGATGACACCCAGCTATACCTCTTTTTCAACAGACCCAGGCCCGACAGCCTCGGTGCTTACCCGGTGTCCGACGGCTGTGGGGGACTGGATGAGGGCTAATCGACCGAGGCTGAAACCTGAGAAGATGGATGTGATGTTAGTGGGTAAGGTGATGGAGTTGGCGGCCCTCATTATTAATGGGGTCTGCCCTCCATGGGCCTCCAAGGTACGGAGTCTGGGGGTGCTCCTTGATGCGCAGCTCCGCCTGAATGTCCAGGTGGAGGCTGTGGCAAGAAGTACTTTCTGCCAACTACATCTGGTGTTTCAGACTCTGACCTGGCCACTGTCATCCATGCTTTCATCACTTTTAGATTAGACTATTGTAACACACTGTACATGGGGCTACCCATGGTGATGGCTCGGAAATTGCAGCTGGTGCAGAATGCGGCAGCCTGTCTCTTAGTGGGCCTGGGCCACCAGGATATTTACACCAGTGCTCCATTCTCTGCACTGGCTGCCAGTAGTTTTCTGGGCCCTCTTCAAGGTGTTGGTCTTGGCCTACAGAGCCCTAAACAACCTGGGCCCTACTTATCTGCGAGATCGCCTCACTCCCTCGGTCCTGGATCGGCCCCTGCGGTCATCTGGGGGTGCCCTGCTTGAGGTCCCCTGAGTTTTTCGGGAGGGCATTCTCGGTAGCTGCACTATGGAACTCTCTTCCAGTAGAGGCCTGGCTGACCCCGGATCTTTCCTCCTTTCGGAAATGTTGTAAGACGTGGCTGTTCTGCCAGGTGTTTGGTGGGGGAGAAGGGTAATGGTGGTAGTGGTGGACTGTGGACAGTGGGGTGGGATGAATTATTTTTCTTTTATGTTGTTTTAATTGATGTTTTTAGTAATTGTAAGCCACCCTGCCTATGGCAGGAGGGGGCGGGGTAGTAAATTTTAAAACTAAATGTGTCTCTGTCAGACTCCCTAGCATTTCTATCAGTTTTGACATACACTTTCTGGCAGAAACAGCTTGCCTTCACTGGTGTTGGAACAAAGTACCTTGAGGTGGACCAGTTGACAGCCTGAGAGATCTCTTTTCCCAAGATCACAACAAAGTTGTGAGACTGGAGACTGGATAGCGTGATCTTTGCGTCCTATTATTCCTTCTCACAGGATGACTGACAGGTCTAAACTTCATCAGGGTGAGGGTACGCTTCCTCCAGTCATTCAAGTACCACCAAGACTTTGATGAACGCTTTTGGGGACAATGACCGGTGAACAGTAGGGCTCTGTATTGACATTGTTTCATCTTGTATCTGAACCTTGGGTATTGTCAATGGCTGGTCCTTACAGGAATATGGAGGTATGTCTTCGTCGGATCTCTTGAAGAGAGGAAATCATCTGGATACATGTGTCCAGCCTAGAATGCCTTTACCTGCAGATAGGGAAATATAACCCAAACTTATATGTATACAATGCTGGGTTCTAAATAAGGAGTTACCACTCAGGAAAGGGCTCTTGGAGTCATTGTGGACAATGCATTGAAATGCTCAGCTCATTGTGCAGCAGCCGTCAAAGAAGCAAACCGAACGTTAAGAATAATTCGGAAAGGGATAGAGAATAAAACTGAAAATATCATAATGCCTCTATGTAGACCTATGGTATGACCACATCTGGAATATTGTGTGCAGTTCTGGTTGCCCCATCTCAAAAAAGACATAGTAGAACTAGAAAAGGTACAGAGAAGGGCAACAAAAATTAACAAGGATGTGGAACGGCTCCCGTATGAGGAGATGCTTGATAAGTTACGTCTCTTCAGCTTGGAGAAGAGACAACCGAGAGCGGATATGATAGAAGTTTATAAAATCGTGAGTGGTGTGGAAGACATAAATAGGGAACGGTTATTTACCCTTTCTAAGAGTACTAGAACAAGGCGACACTCCATGACACTGGTAGCAGATTTAAAACAAATGAGTGTGTGGGGGGTTTTTTCCACTCGGCACACAATTAACTTGTGGAACTTACTGCCAGAGAAAGTGGTCACGACCAGTAGCGTAACTAGTTTTAAAAACAGATTGGAAAAGTTCTTGTAGGATAGGTCCATTAATTACTATTAGCCAAGTTGGTTTGGAGAATGTAACCTTTGGAGAGTGTTGGGGGCTAGAATGGATTCACCTGCAGATAGGAAGTTTTTGCAAATCCTCTGTTTTGTTGTGGAGGCATGGAGGGCTAGTGAAAAGGCTGTAGTATTTTTTGTGATGCAGACTTAGCCCTTCTGTTTGGGGTTGCAGAATTATTGTAAAATATCAAAATGGGTTCATGCAGGCAAAGAAATTGTAACCACTACTTAAAACACTGTGCTTCAGGCTCAGCAGTTTTTTTGTGACAGAAGATTGGTTTACTCCTCTGTCCTCGGAGAGTGGTGTTAAAAAGCCCTCATTTATTTAGAGTCACCCTAATGGCCAGTTGATCTCATTACTGAAACCATCAGTAAGAGTGTGGTTCTTGCAAAACTTCCTTATCTGGTGTCCCTGTAATGGCTGTTCTACCTAGGCCTGAAGCGGCAGCATTGTTTAGCATTTCTCTGCTTACTGTCTACATTTTGACAGTCTTGCTGCCACTCCAACGGCATTTGCCATCAATTTACGGCACTATCTGACATTTTGCAACAGTTCCAGGTGTTCTGCAGCACTTAAGATAATAGTGACAATTTCCGACAGTTCTTCCCAAGCTTTAGCAACACATTCCAACACTTAGCAGCGGAGAAATTTTCGGAAACTGTTGCAAGTCCCATAAAGTGTCGGGAAATGCTGCAGAGAAATAGCAACAGCGGCAGCAAGCATCGAAACAAGTATGGGGATGCCGTGTCCATGCCGTGTTGGGAAAACAGCAACAGATGGGAGGTTTCCGACAGAATTGTCGGACACTGCCGCATGTTTCAGGCCAAATTCCACCTTTATGCAAGAATGATCTACAATTGTTTGTAATTGAAATTTCTCTCTTCTTTTTTTTCCTTGTTGGATTGTGTTTTGCTTTTTGCTCCCAAATGGATGTTATAAAACTTTTTTCTTGTTGCATGAACCAAATCAGTAAGTTAACTTTATAAAGAATGCTTGAAGGTGCAACAGCAAGTCTGGGGAGGGTGGTGCTGGGCTTATTTTTCTTTTCTTTTTTTAGCTGGAGCCGCTACCCTTAAAAGAAGTCCTGGGGCAGGGGTGTGTGTGTGCGTGCTTTTTTTGTTTTTTTTGTTTTAATAAACCCCTGATGGAACTCTTGGGGCCCTTCCTGGGCTGGTGGAACATATGTGAGTAATTCCTCTATGGTAATCACAGAAGAGGCTTGGATACATTATTATTATTATTAGCAAGCATTTATATAGCACAAGCAATGTACCTGGCACTTTAAAAATTAATTGAATAGACACGGTCCCTGCCCTAGGGCTTACAATCGGAGGGGGGAGACAAAGAAAGAGGAACAGAGAGGGAGAGAAGGAGTGTAACATTCATCATTTTGTCTCTTTATAATACCGTTGAAGGAGGTGACAATTGCAAGAACCCATTATGAAGAGCAACATAGGAGTTGTGAACGTAGAAAATATAACATTGAATATTATAGCTTTTGTTTGGGAGCTGTTAAAATGTTGTTAATGTGTCAATCTTAGCTGCATAATGAACAGTTTCAATTGAATTAAGGTACTAACTGATAAACTTATGGATAATTAATTTTCCCCCCCATGTATTTTCGTATTTCTTTTGGCTTTCTTATGTCTGTGTCATTAGCAGTACAGTTCTTAGGCACAAGAAATGATCCCCTTACCATACTCTTCAACTTTTGTTTAAACATTTCTTTCCTAAACCTAATAGTGAAAGCGCCACAGTATGTATAAGACCTGTGCTGCAGCCGCCAGCTTGAATCCAAGATGGCCACCAAACGACGCCCAGAAACGTGTAGATGGGTGGGATCAAATCCCCAATTAGTATAATTTTAATATCTGAAGTCCGATTTAGGGGATGTTGAAGTGCGCACACAACCATTGCTAGCTCCCAGATTATATTGCTACATGGTGCCTGTTTTCGTTTGTCTTATTGTTTTAATTCTGTAACAGACAAATGGCTATCAAATAATTTTTTTTTAACTGACTGACGAGAGTTTGAAAACCAAAATTGGCAGCATGCACATACAACTTATAAATTCTCATCATGTTGTAAGGTATATTTGAACCCTGGACCTTCAGACTAGCTGTTTAAATGGCACTTGAACTGTAGGAGTAACAGCTGGACCACTAGAGCCACAATTGTAGTTGAGACACATATGTAAGTAGTTGCTTAGAAGGCTGTAAGAGTTATCAGTGTTGCTGGTAGGTTTGGGACAGCCATACTAAAGTCCTGTGTCTTCAACTATGGCCTTTTAATTTGTGTAAAATTGATTTATAAAATGAGGTAGCAGCTCATTCTTCATTACCTTGTAAGAGTGGAGTTTGGTGGAAAGAAAAATGATGTGTACAAACCACACTCAGTGAAAGTGGCATTCATATTCAAGGCCTCATGTG
The DNA here is from genome assembly GCA_003113815.1 of Sphenodon punctatus. Classification (NCBI taxonomy): domain Eukaryota; kingdom Metazoa; phylum Chordata; class Lepidosauria; order Sphenodontia; family Sphenodontidae; genus Sphenodon; species Sphenodon punctatus. The sequence continues at coordinate 10,329,257 of QEPC01012913.1, forward strand.
CCCTAGCACTAGGAATTTTGCATAAGACTACTGGTGGAAGTGCTGGGATTGAATGGCTGGCAGCACGCACAACACCCAACATGCTGTCAGGAAAGTGTAGCATAGCAAATGTGATTTTTGGGGAAGGGAGGAACCAGATGATGATTATGTATATCTGCCATCGTAGCATATTTTGAAAACAGTAGTCCTGAGAACAGATGTGGTGGAAGAAGGAAAAAGAAAGCAAAGGACAGTTAGAGCATCTGAATGAAAAACAAAATTGAAAGGATTTTAAAGATAAAAGTTTAAGATAAAAGGATAAATTATATAAGATTTCAGCTTTCTTTGAAGCTTGCTACAGTTTTTTATTCTATTTTCTACAGTGTCCGAAATATATAACATCCGTTTCCCATTTGAAGGAAAATTTGGATGCAACATAAAACTTCAATTTGCACTACTGCTCAACTATAATTAATTAATTAGTTAAAATGCTGCACTTGTTACTTCAAATGGATTTTCTCTTCATGTCACAGATTCAAAATGTTTGGAGAGCTGCCTTTATTCTCTATCCAAGTCTCAGACCAAAAGTTGAAATGTATTTTGGAGCTCATTGACAGCATTCCTAAACCAAAAACTCCTCCTGATGCCACTTCTCCTCCTCCACAAGCAGTTCAGGTAAGTGAGGTTTTTAATTGGTGTAATTTTTAACTGGTTTCAGGGTCATGGGATGGAGGGTGTCCAGGATGTAGGCAGACATGGGAGTTTGGTGATGGGGTTCAGGATCAGGGCTGGGAGACAAGACAGAATTGTGGGAGCACCGAGGAGGAAGGCACAAGGGTGAAAAGAATTTGGGGACAAGACGACAGACTGAGCACAAACAGGATGGGGCCAGGAACCAGAAACAAGGTTCTTATGTTTTTTGCCCAGCTTTCTAGGCAAGCATGCTTTATATGGTGACTGGCAGCCAGTGAGGAAGCTTGGAGGTGGGACAAGGGGTGTGACTAAGGGCAGACAAGGGAGGACTCATGGAGGGAATGGCAGGGCCAGAGGCAGGCTGCTGAGGCAGCAGCGCTGGTGGGCTGGCTGCCATTCCAGGAACCCTGAGGGTTGGAGCCTGACAACAGTTCTTTAGGCTCTAGCCCACATTTTATTTCCTATTCTTGTGATATGAAGCATCCTTCTTTGTCTATTAATGGTGCACCCCTTAGCAGTGTGAAGATAAAGCCTTATTTCCTGTTCCTTTCTGTATAAAGAAATGCAGAGAAAGAGGCAAGGAGACTAAGGAGATGTAGAGTGCCTCTTTTATATCACCTTTCTGATTCCTCCTGATATTTCCTCCGTTGCTGAGACAGTAAATACTGTGAGGTTTCTCAACCGGATTCGTGAGGTGTCACTTGGATGCATCTCTCTAGCCTCAGGTTTTTAATAGCCTATGGTGTTACTCTCAGCAACTAGTGATTACAAATCTGTCATATGTAAATGTGACCTTGTTTCTAGTGTATTCTAGTTAGGTTTTCTGATTTAAGATACATTTATTTGAATTTTTATCCCACCCTATCCCAAAGACTCATCAATATATACAATCTAGCTTTTGTCCGAAGCAGCTTTACTAGTCAAAACAGAGACTACAGGAATGAAATACAGTATATCTTTAGCATGGGATTAGGGGAAATGTTTGGTATATCAGAATGTTCACTGTATAGAGTTTGGCATGTTGCTGCATCAATATTGAGAAAATTACCAATTTAAATTGGAGACCACGTAGTTGAGATGATGTGTTTTATTTGGCCACCTTCTGTTGGTGGGACTGTCCCCAGATATGGGACCACGCCTGGCTCTTCCTCAGACAAATAAAAAGTCAAACTAGATTGAGTAATTCAGGACATATCTGTCATCACTTTGGAAGGTGCAGTTAGGAAAAAGTCATTAGTATTTCAAATATATAAATACAATTAGGGAAGACAATAATCAAATGAAAAAATAAACGCAGGTTAAAGTGCATGTAACAACAAACACCAGGGAGAGGGCTGTAGGGAAAGAGGTTCAAGGAAAAAAGGTTAGATAGCATTGAAATAATTTAAATACAACATAGGGAACACAGCAGGTATATACCTACAATGCTCATTTCTATATTGGCATATGAAGCCCAAATCTGTATTTAGTCCGTTGTGTTTGGTATCCAGTAGAGTTATAAATTCTAGTTGGCAGTCCTGTCTCTTGAAGAAGGTGTTGTATGGATCACCTTTCAGGATAGAGAAGAGATCACAATTTGAGTGGGCACTCTGGGAGAAGTGAACACAAACATAAATTTAACATGTTCCTTATTTTAATGAATATTCTTTTACATTGATCAACATTTAAATAGTAAAGAAATGAAAAAGCAAAAAAGTACACTTGCATACTGAATACAGTATAGAAAAGCCAAAATTAAAATTAGATAAAAAAACCAAGATAACATTATTTTTACTTTTAGTACTTTGTATTATTATACATGATATATGTTTGTTTTGTTGGCAATGTTTAGCCACCCTTTCTACAATGGCCTTGGCCACGTTAATAAATTGATTTGATAAAAAAACCCTTTAATTCATCAAAGAAGTAGTTGTTAAGTAGCTAGGGAGGCAGGGGGCCTTGGACTCCTCGCATTGTTACACATGGTTGAAACAAACTTAAGCTCTAAACACAATGAAAATTGAAAATTAAGGCCTCTAAACTCACGCATCACGTAAACAAGATATTGTGTACGCTCACACATTATGCTTGTTTATAACTTAAGCTCTAAGCACCCTCAGTTCGTCCTAGTCATTCAAGTTTATTCCTCTTGAGGTTGGGGGTAATGCTGTGCCCTGCTGTCCCCACATGGCAACATCAGGTCTGGGAGCAGGGGGGTGTCACCTATTCCAGTATGGCAGTATTCCAGTATGGCAGGGCTCAGGGGGGCCACTTTAGGCAATATTTCTGAGAGGGGTACGTTTCCCCTCTTCCTGCATTTGCTCTTTTTAGTGCCAACAGTCCTTGGTGGCTGCTGCTCAGATGGAGTTTTGTCTGGGGTCAGTGCACCTTTTCATACAAGAATTCCTTTTCCTGCAACATATTTGTAGTTCAACAGTGCTGTGATACAGTTTAGTTTGGGATGACAGGAACCGCTTTTTGATTAATTGCATGGCTAACATCAGGTGGGGAGAACTGCGGGGGTCACTGTTGGCAATGATGCTGGATGGGGGTCTAGTCCCCATGCTGCTGCTCTTCCTGGCATCCCTGCCTCCCTCCTTCCTGGTGTTCAGATGCAGGGATGAGGGCAGCTCATTTGTTAACCCAGCCCGTTTATTATGTGGGGAAAATGGGGTAGAAGGCAGTAAGCTCCATCTGACTACCTGCTGTGTCCCCAAAGTTGCCCCAGCTCCTGTGTTGCCCTCAGCTCCAGTGTATCCATGTGGGGAGAACAGGGTCCCGTGCTCCCCTAGCCCAGCGTTGCCTCAACCTGCAGAGGAACTGCTGGGATCTGAAAGGCCAAGGCAAAGTGTGGGTGCATGGAACCAAAGTTCTTCTTTGAGGATCTCTACGATTCTCACTATTGGGATTCACTTCCTGATCCGCAGGTACTGGAAAACCTCTTGTCAGCAGTTTCCAGGCAGAAGATAGCCTGGAAAGATCTAGAATAAGGTGAGGACTCCGTCCCTCCCTCCCTCCTCCCATTCCGTGAAAAGCGTGGGTTGCAGATTGCGCGAGAGCGGGAGTCTATAAAAGGGGGCAGAGCCCTTACCGCCTCAGTTCCTTCCAACTGCGCCGTGTTGGAAGACCTCTGTGCTTTTCAGCACCGTCAGTAGTTATTTCTATTAAAAAAAAAAAAAAGTTTAGTAAGAAGATTATACGAAGAAAATCTACCTACATCTAGTGCGGTTGGGCTCTGTCCCACCCCGCGGGGCCTCCCCCGGGGCTTACTGTCTTCTCAGGCCGGTGAAGCATGCCCAAGCAGCCGGGCTTCAAGGCCTGCGCTTCCTGCTCAGCCACGCTTTCCGTGAGTGACTCTCTCGAGTTTTGTCTGACCTGCTTGGGAGAGGGGCATAACACCAGAACCTGCCCCTGCTGCGCTAAGCTCTCCTCCCGAACTAAAAGAGCAAGGGCCCTGCGTCTGCAGGAGATCCTCACGAGGAAAGCTCTTCAGGGCGGTGAAGACGAGCCTCTGTTGCTCTCTTCTCGTTTAGCCCCCATGGATTTACCTGCGGCCTCTACCACACAATCCCATGCCCTGGAATCGGTGAACAGAGCTCCGGTACCGCTGCCTTCACCGACGGTACCTGAAGCGCCTGGTGCGGGGACAAGCTCCTCCTCACACTTGCTGTTGGCCACTACCGGTTCCGCTCCAACCAAGGAGCGTCACTCCCGACGCCAGGGAGAACACAGGAAAAAAAAGAAGAGATCCCTGAGCACGGACGCAACGGTCCTAACCCGCCCGCTCCACATCGAGACTGTTTTTTCACAGCCAGTTCCGGAGTCCCAGACGCTTCTTCAACACCCGGTACCACAGATCCCGCCTGCTGCACCCACTCCGGTACCGCCGGTGCCGCCTGCTGCACCCACTCTGGTACCACCTCTGGTACCACCTCTGGTACCACCCACACAACGGACGACGCCAGCAACTGAACATCACGGGCACTCCCTTCCCGCCTCCCAGACCCGGCACCATCGGTCCTGTTCCGGGTCAGTACACAGGGAGGAAGCCTCGAAGCTGGAACTTCTAACTGAACCTCACCTCCGTGATCTACATCATGGGGGACTGCTTCATTCCTTAAGGGACCAGCGCTCCCGATCTCCGTGCTCCTGCTATTCCCCTCACAGTGAGGCACGGTACCGCCACGATGAGTTCACCCCATTCCATGACTATGGACGTGTGGATTACTACAGCCGACATCGGCACCGATCTCGGTCACCCTACCCTCCTGATAGGAACGTCTCACTTTTTGAACAAGAGGCCCATTACCAGCCTGCCCACCAGTACTTACCTCCTGCGCCACCTCGAGTGCCTCCTACAGCTACGATCTCCAGGGCTCCACCAGACTCTCCTCCACGACCGTCCATCCCTGCTCCACCAAAGCAGCCGCGCCATCGGGGTCCCCAACAAGCTGCCGTGCCGGTGACACCAGTGGTACCAACTACTCTCCCAGTGGTACAGACGGCACCGTTGGTGCACACTTCTTCCACCTACCAACGAGAATCAAGGTTAGACCCACCAAGGGGACTTTCTCTTATTGACTCTCTGCTAGCTCCCCCACCCCCATCTAGGGATGTGCCTGCCTCCGCTACAGCTCCAACTGCTCCTCCTCCTGAGCGGGAGACTTTCTTCGAGTGCTCCTCCTCGGTGTCTTCCTCTTCTTCCCTGCAGGATGAGGATGAGACTATCTCCCTGCCTCCTCTCGATGCTATTTCTGATCCCATGTCCTCTCTCTCTACTGAGGACAGCAAGGCATTTCAGACAATGCTGAAAAGGCTAACTTCTGCCCTCCCTAATTTACCCACTAAGGTGGTTAAAAAGTCGCAGTCTGGCCCAGTTTTTGGGATCCTAGGATCAGGAGAGTCAGGGCAAATCATGCTCCCCATCCTAGACCAACTCTTTGAGCCTTCCAAGACAGTGTGGGCAAAACCATCCTCTGCTTTACCCACCAATAAACTGGCAGATTCGCTCTATGCGATTCCATGGGAGGGAGCAGAGATGTTTTATAAGCATCCAGCTCCTAACTCCTTAGTCATGGCTGCACCTTCCTTAAAGTCACGAGCAGGAGGTATTCAAACATCCCCTGCAGATAAAGAGGGTAGATGCCTGGATGTGCTGGGCAGAAAGATCTTTTTATCAGAAACCCTTTCTCTTCAAGCTGCTAACTACGCTTCTGGCCTGTGTAGATACCAGCACTGGCTTTGGGCCCAGTTGAGTAGAGCCTCTGACCCTGCCCAGATCTTGGTCCTCCAACAGGAGGGAATGCAGATAGCTAGGTTTCAACTTACTGCTAACATGCATATTGCTGATTCCAATATCAGAGGCATGACCTCTGCTATCACCCTCAGACATCACGCTTGGCTATGTTCCATTGCTTTAGCTCCTGAGAATAAGACACGCATAGAGGACCTCTCCTTCGACAGGGATGGACTCTTTGCGGCATCCACTGATGACACCTTAAAGTTAAGGAGATGTGTCAGACTGCCAGGTCAACTGGGGTGATTCGTACTAATAGGAAGACGTCTTATTACCCTTCTTCAGCATCATACCCATACCACCCTTACCAGGCTAGACACCGCTTCCAGCCCTCTTACCAACCTAACAGGAGGTACTCACCCCAGTACCAACAACCGCAACCCTCCTCTACTCAATCTCATAGGAGATTCTCGAAACAGAGAGGCAAGGGTAGATCTTCCTCTACTGGACTCTCACCCAAGCAGCGTTTTTGAAGAGAGCCAGGTCAGGGGATTTTCTCAAAGTCCCCTCCTCTTTCACAACCGTCTCCGGCCCTTTTACAATCAATGGGCCTCTCTTACCTCAGACCGTTGGGTTAGGGAAATAATTGCTTGTGGATATTCTATTCCACTCAATCCCCCCCTTTACCCCCCCCCCCAAACCTCAAATACTACTTGAGGTTCAGGAGCTCCTTGCCAAGGGTGCTATTGAGGCGATCCCCCTGTCTCAGCGAAATACTTGCTTCTATTCCAACTATTTCCTGGTTCCTAAAAAGGATGAAGGCTTCAGGCCTTCGCCGATTAAACAAGTATATTCGAAAATTCAAGTTTTGCATAACCTCCCTTCCCATTATTTTCCTTGGCCTTCAACAAGGAGACTGGTTGGCCTCCCTTGACATAAAGGACGCTTATTTTCATATTTCCATTAATGTTGCTCACAGACGATACTTACGTTTTGTTCTAGGGAATCGACACTTCCAGTATTCTGTTCTTCCATTCGGCCTGTCTACGGCACCCAGGGTTTTCACGAAATGTGTGGCAGTAGTCGCAGCCCACCTAAGGACACTGGACATGAAAGTGTTCCTGTACCTGGACGACTGGCTGCTCACAGCACCGTCCGCCCGCACACTAAGAAACCACCTCAACCTTACTCTGGAAATTTTGCAGAACCTAGGGTTTGTCATCAATTTCAAGAAGTCTCACATTCTACCTTCTCAACGACTTCAGTTTATAGGGGTGGTTCTCGACACCGTACAGATAAAAGCTTTTCTGCCCATCAACAGATTCCACAACATTGTATCAACCATATTACGTCTACAAACGAAACCCAGGAAACCCGTACGTTTCTTCCTTCGCCTTCAGGGTCTGATGGTAGCAACCACAGTGATGATCCCTTATGCTTGTCTGCGCTTCCGAACGCTCCAGCAATGGCTTGCACGTACCTACAACCCCACCTTTCATCCTCTCTCTATGCACATAACTATCTCCCCAGAGGTCTACGACGACCACCTCTGGTGGGTCGACCCGCACCACGTACTTACTGGCATGCCGTTCGATCCCCCTCAAGTGCAAGTCTCCCTCACTACTGATGCCTCGCTCACAGGCTGGGGTGCGCACATGAATCACATCACAGTACACGGCCTATGGTCTCAAGAGGAAAGACTCATGCATATAAACTTTCTCAAACTCCGGGCCATTCGGTGGTCCCTTACAGCCCTTCTCAACCACATCGCAGGCCTGAACGTCCTAATACTGACGGACAACACTACAGCGATGTGGCATATCAACAAACAGAGCGGAGCAAGATCCACACTTCTCTCCCTGGAAACCCAGACCATGTGGGCGTGGTGCATCCGACACAAAATACACCTACACACTGTTCACCTAGCGGGACAAGACAACTCCCTGGCCGACCGGCTCAGTCACAGATCTACCAACCAACACGAGTGGGCCCTCAACATCTGTGTCTTGGCAAATCTCTTCCAGTTATGGGGCACCCTCTCTATAGATCTCTTCGCCTCTCAAGAGAACGCAAAACTCCACAATTTTTGCAGCAGGGCGGTCCAAGTATAGGGATCGATCTTCGACGCCTTCGCCATCTCCTGGAAGGGGCCCTTGCTCTATGCGTTCCCGCCAATTCCCTTGATGTACAGGGTTCCTCACAAGATTCAAATAGACTATGCTCATATCATTTTGATAGCTCCAGCTTGGCCTCGCCAACCCTGGTACCAGACACTCCTGGCCATCTCAGTCGATGTTGTCACTCTCCCTCTGCTACCCAACCTTCTCTCTCGGGAACGAGGGACTGTCCACCACCACCAGCTACGATTGCTCCATCTCTCCGCGTGGTTAATCAGGGTTTGATGCTCGACTTCTCTCCTGAGGTTGCTCGGATTCTGCTCAATTCTTGTCGTCCTTCTACCCAATCTTGCTATGCTGGTTCTCAGATTTGATGGAACTGAAGTCCACTTCTCGATTTCACCTACCTTGTCTGGTAGATCTCCTGTCTCAGGGTCCAGTTCTTTACAAGAATCCAAATCTCCAAAGACTGACAGCATGGAAATTGAATGCCAGGCTCTCCATCAGCTAGGATACTGAATGGGTGGTGCTGAGAACTTGATATCCGCTTCCACAATCTGCAGATGTTGCTATAATACTTGTGTTTTTGCAGGCGGGATTAGAAAAGGGTTGCTGCCAGACAGGTTGCTGGCTTAAGCTTAACATTTCGGCGGAACTGTAAGACCTGGCTGTTTGCCCAGGTCTTTGGGAGGGAGGGTGGGGAGGGATGATTTTAGTCCCCCCACCCATTTATTTATTTATTATCTTTCTAGCCCTGTTTTATATGGTATATTTTATATTTAATATTTTAAAAAGGAATTTTATTGTTTTATTGTTGACTGTTGGAAGCCGCCCCGAGCTGCGTTGCAGGAGGGGGCAGGGTATAAATTTGGAAAATAAATAAATAAATAAATAAATTAAATAGTGTGCTTGGTTGGTGGTTAGAGATAAAAGTTTCCTTCCATCGTTGTGTTAAGAGATTTTTGAAAGAGGCTAGACTTATATCACCCCCAGTGATACATAGGTTTCCTTCATGGAACTAAAACTTAGTTTCGAGTGCCCTTATTAAGCCCGCCTCTTGAAACCTTTTGGAGAGGTTTTGTTTTCTATCAAAGTAGCTTACCTTATAGCGATTAATTTGGATAGGAGTGTGTCAGAGCTGGGGGCTTTTTCTATAGATCTGGCTTTCTGTATTTTTCGTAAAGAGTTAGTCATATTAAGACTTGAATAGGCCTTCATCCCTATGGTTTTTCACAGAGATCATGAGTTTGTTACACCATCTTTTTGTCCTAGGCCAGTTCATCCCCAGGAAACGTTGTGGCGTTCATTGAATGTCTGGGCATTAAAAGTTCATATAGATAAGACAGCTGTATTTAGACAGTCCTTGGCACTGTTCTTTGCTTTTAACCCTGTTAACAAGGGAAAGAAAGTTTTGAAGGCAGTGATTTCTAGGTGGGTCTCTACATGCATCTCAGAGGCTTGTAGGGTGGAGGAGTTACTTCCTCCTCTGTTCATTTTGGGTCATTCCCTGAGAGGGGACTACTGCTACTTAAGCATTTAGATCCCAAGCAATATATGAGGAGATATGTCAGGCAGCTACCTGGTGGTCATTACAAACATTTACTAGATACTATAAGATACATTCTCAGGATTCTGCAGAAGCAGCATTTGGGAGAAGAGTTCTCCAAGGGATACTATAATAGTCCCAAATGCAGGGGCTACCTTGTTAATTTTCCTTCTTGAAGGAGCTCCTGGACAGCAATCCATTCCTCCTTGGATATGTGGGAACTGGTGATCTTTAGGTATGTTAGTTGTATGTTTATGTTCAGAGTTGCATATTTTTCTGCCACTTTGTTTGAGGGGGGGCGGGGGAATTCCCCCCCCCCCCCCCAAACCCCACTACCAACTTGGCTATTTGAGTTTTGTTAGCACAGTTTGTTAGGGTTTGTATTTGCAGGTTTAAGCTCTTGAATGACTAGAGCATGAGGGATCAGATCCTCACTGGTCATGCTCCACTAAAAGTTGAAGTCTGTCTTCTATTGACCAGGGTTGGGATTTTCTCCAGTGTTTGGATTATTGTCCAGGAGGTCCTTTGAGGAGTAAAATTCACAAGGGCCCAGGTTTCCTTTCTATTCCCATCCTGTCATTCTCCCAAGTCAACTTCTCTGTGCCAGTGTTCAGCACATATACTGTTTCATGTCCCATGTTGTACTATCAGAATGATCCCTATCATGGTCTACATCACAATAATGATCCATATCATAGTGTACAGCACATTCGTAATGATCCATATCATGATGGCCATTAGAATGATAGAAGTCAGATGTAAGCAGAAATGTCCATTATACTCACAACTTGAATTTAATTCCCTGCACCAGTTATCAAAGAATTAAAAAGTTGCAAAAGAAACCAAGGTGATGTGCTCCATGAACATTTCAGTCTGCAGCAACTCCCAACATCTCCTGACCAAATGTCGCCATATTTGGATGCATTGCCCACATCCCACCAATTTTGTCGGATGCTGATTTTATAAGCCTTAGATTTTTCAGGATTAGGATGGCGACAATGCCCTTGCCTTAAGCTATAGAGAAGTGGTGGCTGTTCTATAATTACATATCCTCTCTCGTAAGGAACATGTCAGGTATAGGCTGCTAGTTGTTTTTTGATGCTTTCTATAGCCTTCGGTCCGTTTATTCGGACCTAGGGAGCGTTCTCCCTCTTGACCACTAGGAGGCAGCACAGACTTTCGACTGGACATGCGTAGGGAGAGCGCGCCCTCGCTTCCCCAGTCGAAAGTCTGCCTCTGAACTGTAGGTAGTGCAGCGCGGGGGCTCTGCACCCCCAACGGACTTTCGTGCCTCCCTTGCTCTCCTTCGGGGACGGGGGGGCTAGTAATAGAATTAGCCTAGCCTGCACTCGCAGCAGGAACGGGACTCCTCACAGTCCCTTGGATTTTAACGGAGGGCTGCTCGCCTCGTTCCGGTGCCGGCCTGCTGGTACGGCCCGGGGACCCAGCTTGTGGCGTTCGACCCCAGCGGGGTACGCACGACCCTTTTGGCCAGTCGGACATGGCTGAGATTGCCAGGATCCGCAGAGCCGCCGCGCACAGAGCGGCACAGCTAACGCTGGGCTGGGGAGTGAACCTGCGAGGGAGCACCGGGCCCAGGCTGCGGCCCCCGCAAGGCAGCGGAGGAGCCACGCAGCCAGGAGGGGGACGGGTGCCCCACCATTCCAGCAAGGAAGTGGAGGAAAGGAGGAGGCAGACTCCTCTGCCTCCTCGCAAGTAAGTGGGGCTCCCTGGGCAGAAGATGTCCCCTAGGCAAGAGAGAGCGCTCTGCCTTTCAAAATTCAAACCACGTGAGCAGTTACTTGCACGAGGAGCACAGTCCTTGCTAGGGTGTGCTCTTAGCAGGGATGCAAAGGCCATTCCTGCCAGTGGGATTTGTGCCAGCCCTGGGTGCTTGAACTGGTGCTTGCGGCTCTTAGGATTACACCCTCCACAACAATGGAAGCCCCCTCCCCTCAGGCCTCATTATGGGAGCCTCTAAGAGGGCTATCAAGGGCAAAAAGCCCCTGCAAAACCACAGGGCCCTTCCCTCCGGGACCTTTTGGGGTCATCAGCGGGCAGTGAGCAGGGGGATAAGAAGCCCCTTTAGAGGATGGGAGTTGGGAGATTCCTCCTCCTCGAAACCACTCAGAGCCCCCCTACAGCCCATGCGTAAGAAACGCAGATCCCAGGGCAGGAGTAATCTTCCTCCTGGGCCAGCTTCGCCCTCAGAGGGCTCTGAAAGGGAGGAAGATCATTCCTCGCCAAATGAGGAACAGGCCCCTGCGTGGGAGTGGGACCGGCTGGCCTTGTGGGTTAAGGGCTAACCTTGACTTTAGAAACCACGGGTTCAGAGCCTGGTTCCTCTGTGGAGTATAGGGGACCTTGAAAGGGTTACTCAGTGAGGGCAGGGAGCGCCCTTCTGATTGAGACCCTTCTTATTAAGACCCTCAGCACATGCTGCATACCACCCCACGCTCTCGAATAAAGGGTGAGTCTGATTCTTCCCCAGCGGAGGAGGACTCTGAGAGGGCATACATCCCGAAACACGGTAGGGGCAAGACGGGGGCTGTGCTGGCCGACCCTTTGAAAAAATCATTAGAGAGAGGCCGCCTCCCTAGCCTGCCAGTCAGGGTTTCCATCCTCTGAGGACCTTCTCCCGAGGGATCCTACGGATAGGGGATTGAAAGTGGGCTGCGCAAAAAAGCCAGACCCGACCCATTTCTGACTCGCTGTCGCACAAACTGGCAGCAAAGGTCATCCATGCCTTTGGGATGGAGGCGCCGCCGGCAGGGGCGAGCTGACTCGCATGCAAGAATCTTCTGCTCCACGACACATTTAGGGGCCATAGGCATCCTGTAAGTGATTCTGTTCCCTGCCCGCTGGCAGAACTCCTGTCTCCTTAAGCTATTCCTCCCACGACTCAGGCCGACTGGGAGGAAGGCTCCTTCACTTTGTGAAGCAGGGGAGTCTGATTTGGGCCCAGCTCTGAAAAAGAGCCTAGGTCGCTCCTCTGGTAGAGCATCGAACTTTAATCTGGGGGGCCAGGGTTCAGGTCCCTGTACAGACAACCAATCAAGCGTCCCTGCTCTTATACCCCCTGGTACAACCAGTAGAGGGCAGAGAGGGCGCGGGACAAAACCCAACAGGCCTGGCTTACCGACGTCCTCCTTTAAGAGGAACCAGTTAGCCTTGTGGGTTAGGCTATAACCTGGGATTCAGACGATCCAGGTTTAGATCCTGGTTCCTCCATGAAGAAGGTGGGGCCTTACAATGATCACTTCCCTGTAATGGAGGAGTAAGAGTTGGACCCTGTTTCCCTGTAGGGAGCAGTAATTTAAGCCTGGGCCCTACCGACAGTAGGGGGGAGGTACTCCATAGAGCTCAGCTCTTATCCACAGCAGTACTCTCGTCGGTCTCCCGTGTCACGCATCCCCACAAACACGGGGCACTGCTGGCAGAATTACACAGGCTCGACGCCATGGGGGCCATACAGAGGGTACCATCTATTGAGCAGGGGAAGGGCTTGACTCTCTTCTGTTTCTGGTTCAGAAGAAAGGCGGAGAAGGGCGTAACAGATGCGTCAAGCGTCCGAAATTCAAGAGGGAAACCTTCGCATCCATCTGCCTCGCCATATCAAAGGGCGAGGGGCTATGCTACCGCCCTTAGCTCCGCTCTGCGTATAACGCCCAGCACTGGCAGTACCCGGCCCTTCCATCCGACCTTGCACGCCCCATGCCATTTACGAGGATTTTGATATCACTTATGGCAACCCTGCGTCTAGGGGCATGTCCATCGTTCCCTACCTCGAGGACATCCTGGTTTGACCGTGGTCGAAGAACAAGGGCTCGACTTTACCTGCAGCGCACCAGTTACTATCTGGAAAGCCACGGCTGCCAATTCAATCGCGCCAAGAGCACGAACCCACCCAAGGGCTGGAGCACCTGGGGGTAATATTCAACACCTAGCTGACCCGAAGTTTCATGCCCCCCGCTCGTCACAACAAGCTCAGGGCCCTTATAGCTTACATCCGAGCGCAAGTGTCTCTCCGGTCTCCGACCTCTCGGTTGGGATCCAGGATATCATGCACCTGCCACCTACAATGGGCTTGTTTTCACGCTCGTCCACTGCAACGGTTGCTCCGGCCTTGCCACCCACGGCTCATCAGCAAAGTTCCGATGACCTTGCCGGTGCCGAGCACCATTGCTCGATTCTTCCGATGGGCGGAAGCTCCGAACCGCTCCTGGAGGGGGTCCCTCTCATGGAGACAACCAGGGGGGTCCTAACGACCGATGTCACCCTCTCCAGAGGGGGATTGCACCTCGGTTTTCAACCGGGCACAGGGGGCTTGGTCACCAACAGCATCAACTGGCTGGAGCTACGAGCCACTTGCTGGGCGCTCCTCAAAGGCCTGCCGATCTTGAAGGGGTGTCCCGTCCTGGGGTTCACGGACAACTCCAGTGCGATGGCCGGCGTCAATCATCAGCGCGGATCGTGCTCAAAGGCGCTCCACAGGGTCGCATCCCGTCTAGTCAATTGGACAGATCGGCACCTGTTCTCCCTGTCAGCCCTTCATCTCAAGGGGACAGGCAACGGCGACGCAGACGGGTTGAGCCGGCAGACGCTAGTCCTGGGAGAGTGGTCGCGGAGCCAGGCGGCATTTCCCCTGGTTAGAGGGGCATTCGGCTCGCCGTTACTGGACCGGTTCGCCTCTCCGACCGACCACAAGCTACCCCGCTTCTCACCTGGAACCCTCAGCCAAGTGTGGCCTCAGGGGCTCCTGTACGCTTTCCACCTTGTCCCCTGATCAGCCGGTCAATGCCCAAGTGCAAGCCTCTGCAGGCCACAGCCATAATTGTGAACCATTTTGGCTTCGCAAGCCCTGGTGTCCGGGCTTGCTCCACCTGTCTCACGGAACCACCCTCTACCCGCCGGTCACCCACGGCCTTCGGTCACAGGGGCCCCTAACTTACCAGAAGCTGTAATTTCTGAAGTTAACAGCTTGGCTGTTGAAGCCCTAGCCCTTCAGGGGCTGGGCTATTCAGCTTCTGTAATACACACCCTGGTAGCGGCCAAGCGAAAATCTATCCGGCACATAGACCTGTGCAACGGGAGGGTGTTTGTGGGATGGGGCGAGTCTAGGCAAATCCCTCTGCGGTCTCCCTAAATCCCTCAGGTTTTATTGTTCCTCCAAGAGGGGCTGGATAGGGGGCTCCGCCCTAACACCCTGAGTAGACAAGTACCAGCTGTACATAGCATTATAGGGGCGTCAGGCAAACCTAAGGGGTCACCCCATCCTCACGTCCGGCAGTTTATGAGGGCCGCTGGGTTAATCTCCCCTGGAAGTTGAACTTGGTGCTTACCGCTCTCACTGGCTCTCCCTCTGAGCCGCTGCATCAGGTCTCAGGGTTTTTTATGTCCATCAAGGGGTTTTTTCTGATGGCTATTCCCACCGCAAAACGTCTCTCTGCGCTGGGGGCCTTATCAGCTGCCCCTGCCCTTTGCTTTTTCAGCCGGGAGTCGGGGTTCCTTCGTTTAAACCGACCTTTTTACCTAGGGTCGTCTCTATTGTCTATAGGTCACAGGATATGGTCCTGCCTTCCGTTGGCCCTCATCCTCGCCACGCATTAGAAAAGCTGTGGCACAACCTGGACGTGCGCAGAGCCTTCAAAAATTTATCTGCTGTGGTTGGCACCGTTCAGACGAGCTTCTAGTTTGTTAGTCAGTATCATCCCCGCCACAGGGGCACAAGGGTGTCGAAGTCAGTACTGACCGGTTGGATATCGTCCTGTTTTGCCAAGGCTTCCAGGGTCTCTGGCCTACTGCCTCTTACCCGAGTCTGGCCCACTCGACTCGAAGGGCGGCTACTAGTTCGGCCCTCCTCTCCAGGGCTCCGTTAACTGACAGTTGCAAGGCGGCTGGCTGAAAGAGCCTGCATACCTTTACTATGCATTATATAATGCTTTACAACAATCCGCAGAGGCCGCCTGTGGAGGGCGGATCCTCCAAGGGGTAGGGGATTTCTGGAACGTGCTGTCCCCCCCGTCCGAATAAACATTACTGCTATGTTACCTCCCTAGGTCCGAATAAACGGACCGAAGGCTATAGAAAGGGCAATTGGGATTCTTACCTGTGAATTGCCCTTCTGTAGCCTTCTAGGGAGTTTATTCGACCCGCCCGGGCTGTTTTAAATGTGATCTGTTAAAGCTGTTATTGCTTCAGCCCCAATTGGGGATTCCGTGGTGTTAACCCCCGAAGTTTCGGGGAAAAGTTTCTTTTGTATTTCAGCTCCAGTTCTTCGGCTGGGGTACTCCTGGGGAAGCGAGGGCGCGCTCTCCCTACGCATGCCCAGTCGAAAGTCTGTGCTGCCTCCTAGTGGTCAAGAGGGAGAACGCTCCCTAGGTCCGAATAAACTCCCTAGAAGGCTACAGAAGGGCAATTCACAGGTAAGAATCCCAATTGCCCTTTCTCAATGTATGCTGTTTCAGCCATATTAACCAGTGTGAAATAGTAAGCTACATATACATTTGGCAGACCTTGGGAAGGTTTGTTGTATTAGGATCATTCCTGGTAAGGTGCAGGGCTGTTTTCAATTTTAAAAATGGTTCTTGCATTTGGGGTTGTTATAAATAGGGGCTCATTATAAGTAAAGTTTGTTATAGTGAGATTTTATTTTATTCTTAATTAAAAACATTTTTCATATTAACTCCTGTTTCAGACTCAAGTATCTTCTCTACTCACAACACCACAAATGTCAACAAATATACTCCCTCTTTTGGAACTTCAGTCATTAGCTGGATCAGGTAAAAAAATAATCTTTCACTAGTATTTTGTTTCTTTTGTTGTTGAATGTCTTAATGTTATATATTTAAGGACCCTTTGGCCCACTCTCAAGGAAATTGATGCTGCCTTCCAGTTAGTGCAGTGAAGTAATGATACTGCATCAGAGAAATTCTTGTTTGAGCATCTCTGTATATACTCACTATTGTCTACTGCACCCCTGAAACTCAGAACTGAATAGCAAAGCATATGTTTGGAATGGGGAGTGCATAATGGCATCATCAGTACATCTATTGGTCTTCTCCCCATTCAGCCACAGCTCCTTCACCACCACAGCAGAGATCATGACTCTTCTATACTGAAGCTTCTCTTCAGAAGACAATACGTTTGACACAATCACAAATTCTTGAATGCTTAACTGGTCTTTCCTTTGACTGCCTGGACCTCAGCACCACACCTATACATCCCAGGGCTTGTTTTCTTGAACTTGTTTCTACATGGAATTGATGAAGAAGGGCTTGAAAATATGCTGTAACTGTGGCTCTGTGATCCCAGCATCAGATCTTCACTTGAATGATTTTATCATCTGGGACTAGAGCATAATGCATGGTCTACGTAGTCTGCTGCTTGTTCAGACCTCACACAGGGGGTATTAACCTACAAGAAAATAGCTCACTGGAGTCTGTGTTTGGCTCATGCAGCCCCCACTTACATGTTTAGTGTGTAGAGCCTAATAAACAGGCAGCCTCTGTGTGCATTTCTTGTCCATTTGAGCAGCCCCCACTCACACCCCAAGGACAAACAAGTTTAGGGGAACAAGCCTAATACACAGGCAATATACTTCCCTGCCATGCTCCACCCACCACTCATCCCTTCCTAGTATCCCACCACCTGTCATGGCTGTCAGCTGTGGAGAACTATGGGAAGAAGAAACAGCCCAACTATTTTTTCTTCCAGACTATTGAGGCGGTCCAGTGCCTGCTATCCCCGCCTGGAAATAACCTTTTGCTATACGCAGAATGCTGAGTTTATTGAGAAAATCTCATACTTTGAGCACCTATAGTGAACATTGAAAGCAAACATTCAAAGTGAAAGCAATCACCTCAAGCGATTAGTCTGTGCATGTTCTCAACCTGGTTTCTCCCATGCATGGCTCACAGCATAGTTCACAGCTCACTGGCAGGTAGCAGCACACAGTTTTATTGGGGTCTCACCTGCCAGGGGATTGGGTTCTCAGTTCTCATAAAACCCCCAGTCAAACATCTGCCTTTTGTACTTCCTCTCCAGCATCTTCTGCATCATCATACAGTTGCACACTAACTGCAAGTTAGTTCATGTGAACACTAACCCACAAGTGTAAACTCTTGTGTAAACTGATGCGACCAGTTTAATTCCAGTGTAAACTGAAGCAATCACCTATTTATTTATTTGTTTGTTTATTTCAGTGGTTTTACTACCCCGCCCCTCCTGCCACAGAAAGCTCGGGGTGGCTTATATAAACACCAGTAACATACCTTGCTTTGTGGGCACACATTTACCCGCATGGCGGGCTATCCATGTTCTGAGACCTCGTCATGAGTGGAGTTTCTGTCTTCGGTGTGTGGACCCATGTCTGGTGGGGGTGAAAACCTAATTGACAGGCAGGTAGACACCCACATGGTGTGGGCTTATCTCGTCTGTTGTAACTCAAGATGGAGAAAACAAGACTTATTGAGTGAAGCCTGCCAAGGCCCAGCACTGAACAGTTTCTGGGCTACCCATACACCTATACATACATATACCCATACACCTATACCCATACGTAGACTTTTTGGTATTGATGTTGACCAGTCAGACCAGCAGCATCAGGTTGGCACCTACCACAGTAGCAAATTTCAGGTTTCTTTCTAGTACAACCCTCTGCTCCTTGGCAGGATGCCCTATACATCTATACATGCATCTGTATATGCACCTATACATGCCCTATGTATCTTGTAGCAATGTAAAGCTATTTTCTCTTGTTCTGTCTTCTGTGATAGTGAATTATTTTTGTGGAATCCTTTTAGATGTCTGAAACATCTGACCTTTAGTCTTTTCCCTAGGCTAACCATACCAAATTCCTTTAGCTTTTCCTCCTGCTGTTTGCATTCTAGCCCCTTTATTATCTTGAATCTTCTCTTAAACATAAGAAGTGCCATACTGGGTCAGACCAATGGTCCATCTAGCCCAGCATCCTGTCTCCGACAGTGGCCAATCACGGTGGCTTCGGAGAAGCACCCAACAGGTCACAATGGGGGATCCATTCTCTGTTGTTTTCCCCCAGCTACCATCATGTTCCCTGATCCTGACTGGCTAATAGCTGCTAATGGACCTATCTTTCAGAAACTTGACCAGACCTCTTTTAAACTCAGCTATAGTACTGGCCCTTACCACAGCCTCTGGCAGTAGATTCCACAACCCAATTATACGCTGAGTGAAAAAATATTTACTTTTGTTTTAATCTTGCCACTCATGAGTTTCATGGAGTGTCCCCTAGCTGAGAGGGTAAATGACTGCTTTTTGTTTATTAGTTCCACACCACTCCTGATTTTATAGACCTCTCAGTCATCTCTTCTCCAAGCTGAAGAGCCCCAACCTACCAAGCCTCTCCTCATATGGGAGCCCTTCCATGCCCGTGATCATTTTTGTTGCCCTTCTCTGTACCTTTTCTAGTTCAGCTATGTCTTTTTTGAGATGGGGCGATCAGAACTGCACACAATATTGGAGGTGCGGTCGCACCATTGATTTGTATAGAGGCATTATGACCTCCTCAGTTTTATTCTCTATCCTCTTCCAAATAATTCCTAACATTCTGTTTGCTTTTTTGACTGCTGCTGCGTACTGGTTGTGGATTTCATTGTATTGTCCACAACCACCCCCAGATCCTTTTCTTGTATGGTAACTCCTAGCTTAGTACCCAGCATTGTGTACGCATAGTTTGGATTATTTTTTCCTAAGTGCATCACTTTGCACTTGTCCACATTAAATCTCATTTGCCATTTAGATGCCCAGGCACCCAGTGTCGTAAGATCAGGGCCCCGATTCTTCCGCGGAATTTTTTTTAAAATTCCGCGGGAGTCAGGGCCCAATTCTGCGCCTCGCGCGTTTTACCATGCGGAGGGTGGGTGGGGCTTGGCTTGCCTCCTCCCCCCGCACTGGTCAAACCTTCAGGGCTTCCCAGCTGCCGGGGTTTCCCCTCCCCAGCTGCCGGGGCTTGCTTGACTCCCCCCCCCAACCTTTTAGAAAAGGAATTGCCTTACCAGTGATGGCAGCAACAGCTGCTCCGTCCAGCGCGCTCGTACTTCCTGGCCCCTCCCGACGGGGTCTCTCAGGGTGATGCAGCCGGATGACATCATCCGGCTGCGTCGCCCTGAGAGGCCCCGTCGGGAGGGGCCAGGAAGTACGCGCGCGCTGGACGGAGCAGCTGTTGCTGCCATCACTGGTACGTTAATTAAGTATCTAAATGGGGGGGAGGCAAGCCCTGGCGGCTGGGGAGGGGAAGCCCCGAGGGTTTGTTCATTCCCCTTCCCCCGTGAAATCTCCTGCCCCGCGTCCCCGCAGCGCAGGCTAGAAATTCTGCGCTGGGGTAAGCGGGGCAGGAGATTCCACGGGGGGAGGGGAATTCCGCGGGAAATCTGCGAATCGCAGACCCGCGTTTCCCTCGGGGCCCTGCGTAAGATCCTGTTGCAGTTCCTTGCAGTCTGCTTGTGTTTTAACTACCTTGAACAACTTAGTGTCGCCTGCAAATTTGATCACTTCACTCTTAACACCCTTTCCCAAATCATTAATGAATACATTAAACAGCACCGGTCCCAATACAGATCCCTGAAGCACACCACTTCCTACATCTCTCCATTGTGAAAACTGACAATTTAGTCCAGCTCTTTCTATCTTTTAATCAATTTCTGATCCCTAGTAAGACACTTCCTCCTTTCCCATGACTTCTTAACTTTCTCACGAGTCTCTCGTGAGGGACCTTATCAAATACTTTCTGGAAATCCAGATACACTATATCTACTGGGTCTCCCTTGTCCACATGCTTATTTACACCCTCAAAGAATTCCAACAGGTTAGTGAGGCATAGCTTACCTTTACTAAATCCGTGTTGACTCATCCCCATTAAGCCATGTTTGTCAACATGCCCTGTAATTCTGTCCTTAATTATGGTTTCCACCATTTTTCCTGGCACAGATGTCAAGCTTACTGGTCTGTAGTTTCCAGGATCTTCTCTGGATCCCTTTTTTAAATATCGAGGTTACATTTGCCACCCTCCAGTCCTCGGGTACAGTGGCAGATTTTAGTGACAGATTACTAACCGTAGGTCTGTGATTCATATTTGAGTTCGTTCAGAACTCTGGAGTGAATGCCATCTAGCCCTGGTGACTTGTTAGTATTCAGTTTGTCAGTTTGCCCTAGAATATCCTCCAGTGTCACATTGATTTGTAACAGCTCTTCTCCCTGGAGATCCTCCTGGATGGCCAGTCTGCAAAGTAGGGTAGGTCCCCGCCATTACCAATAGGAGGCAGACATATCAGTTTTCTGGAACGTGCCCAAGGGGATCTCACCCCCGTTAGACACCAGTTTGTTGTCTGCCTCCACACTGAAAGCAGAAGGGGCTGTCTCCCAGAAATGACAGCCCGTGTAAAAAGAAAGGGGGAAAAAGAAGAAGTAAATAAGAACAACAACAGAAGACCGCCCCACGTCCCAGGGGAGGGGAAATCCCTCTCCCTGTTCACCCCCTCCGGTAGAGGGTTTTGGGGCGAAAGATCCGGGCCCTTCCCTTTCCTACGGGCAGGGGAGACCCGTAGAGCGGGAGGAGTTGTTTCCCAAGGGGGACAATCTATGGATCCTAGGGATTGTTTCCTCGCTGGAGCCTCCGGACAGGACCTTGTATATATGCCGCGGCCCCAGCGCGACAGTGCTCTCCCCATCCCCGAGGGGGGAGAGCTTGCACAGGGGTAGAGCAGGCCCGGCTCCAGTCATAAACCCGGGCAGCTGCGGTGGGCCCGGGCTCCCCTTTTTCAAGGAACACCACCACTGCCCCCCCCATAGTCTCCAGCAGGTGTGTGTGTGTTGAAGCGCCCCCCCCCCCCCGGGGCCATGATTCGGCTTTCCCGTGCACTGGCAGGGGCCATGGTAGATCTCCGGGCAGGCACAGGGCTAACGGTGCTGAGGAGATTTCTCCCCAGCAACAGTCCCCGCTTCGTTTTTTATGCGTGCTTCTAGAGGCCGTGGCAGCCAAATAGCAGCAGGCGGTGAATTTAGCCTACGGGCACGAGGACCCAGCGCGGCTCCTTCTGACCAGCCAGCCGTCCACCTCCCTATCTCAGAGCATAGAGGAAGAGAGCGGGAGAGTGAGACAGGAGTTATTCCTGGAGCAGCTGCTGAGCAATCGGCCTGAGTACCCAGGATAAGGGCTCCCTTGGTCACAGAATGTCACGGAGACGAACAACAGCGGCAGGAGAGCTGGTGGGGGCATCTGGAACCGTGGTTGCGGCATCAGAACCTGTAAGCCCCCCACGCCCTGTTCCCCCTACTCAAGACCCCTATATGGAGGTTCTCGAGATCCTCCTGGAGCTAAAGAGAAAAAAGTCCCCACCCAGATCCAAGAAGGTCTGGGAACACAATACCAAACCCAAGGGAAAGGGGAAAGTGCAAACCCCCGGTCCAAGAGATCCTGAAGGGCCCTTAGGCTCCTGGATTCCCCTAAATCAAAAGGGTCAGACTCGGAGGAGGCTCACTCAACTAACTCATCTCAGGAGGATCAGACCCCAGGGAAAAGCGGGACAAAGAAAGGGAAAGGACCTGCGGCCAGCTGGTTAGCGAAGGGGAGGACAAGGAGGAGCATGAAAGTCTCACCTCAGAACAGGCCTCCGAAGAAGGGACAGAGTCCTACGCCCTTGAGGAGGGGGAGTTGGAGGAACCAGAACTAGAGGCTAAATGTGATTAAGGCCCTCCATCTTCAGCAAAAAAAAAGAACAAGCATGTCACCTCTGATTCGTCAGAGAAGGAAGGGCACGAGTACATCCCTAGAGCAGACTCCAGGGAGATAGGGGAATGGTCCTGGACAGGGCCTACGAGAAGATTATAAGAAAGGAGTGGCAACAACCTAATAAACTATACAAGTTAAACAAGACGCAGCTCTCTCTATACTTGCTGTCTAAGTCCAAGGAGCCCCTCCTGGCAATACCCAAGGTCGATGCGGCAGCAGCATCTCTAGCCAGGAACTCCGTGTTCCCAACAGAAGGGGAATGCTACCCTCGCGATCCCACAGACAAAGGGTATCGAGTGTAGCCTGAGACGAAACTTTGAGGAGGTGTCGTCAGTCATTAAGATTGCTACCATTACCTCATACTTTTCCAGGGCATTAATGACCTGGATCAAGTGGGCGGGGGACCCCAGCAGCTCAGAAAAAATGACTAGTGCTGTCAACGTGTATTCAACTGGCTTATGCATTCATTGCAGATTCATCCACAGACATGCTCCGCTGGGCCTCCAGAGCAGTGGTCCAATGTGGTGGCCAGACGTAGACTGTGGCTCAGATCCTGGGAGGGTGATAACGCAGCAAAGAACACGCTGGTAAGTGGCCCCTTTCAGGGTTCAAAGCTGTTCGGGGTCTGCCTAGACAAGGTGCTGACCAATGCAGCCGATAAATCAAAGAAACAGACCCTTCAAAGCGTAGGGGCTCCCAGAAAACCCTTTCGTCCCTTCACAGCTTACTAACCTGTGGGGAATTCCAGACGCCCCTTCTGTCCTCATTGGAGCAACCAACAGAGGTACTGGAACAGGTGGAAGAAGCAGAGAGGAGCAGGACAAAGGCCCAAGCACCCTCAAGGACCCAGACGCCCCAAGTCAGAAGCATGACTCTGGGGAGACCAGTCTTCGGCCCTGGCTGAAGGGAAGACTCAGAGAGTTCACACACCAATGGGAGATCTTCACCACAGATGCCTGGGTTTTGCGAACTATAACAGAGAGGTACTCAATAGAATTCTCCCGCTTCCCAAGACAGTTCTATTGCACCTTGCCCGTTTCACTCAACACTCAAAAGCACCAAGCGATGATGACGGAGATAAGCAGGCTCAGAAACATCGGAGCAATAGTACCCGTCCCAGATCACGAGATCAGAACCGGACTCTACTCAATATTGTTTCTAGTCCCCAAAAATCAGGGGAATGGAGGGCCGTGCTCGACCTCAAGACACTAAACAAGGGAGTCAAGACCCAAAAATTCAAGATGGACACACTGCAATCCATCCGAGTGGTAATAACACAGGGCAAGTGGCTCACCTCACTCAATCTAAAAGAAGCATATCTGCACGTGCCCATCCATCCATCACACAGAAAGTGGCTCAGGTTCTCGTACGCCCATACACATTGGCAGTACTCGGCCCTTCCTTTCGGGCTAGCCACATCACCCAGGACTTTCACAAAGTTGCTGATACCACTAATTGCAAATTTGAGAAAAGAGGACATCAAGATCCATCCGTACCTGGACGACCTGCTCATCAGGTCACCCGATCAGGGGAAAGCAGAGTCAGATGTTAAAAGGACCATTCAGTATCTCCAGAAGCACGGGTTCCTCATCAAAACATGACATCCTGTCTGGGGATCCTGAACTTGGCCAGATTTCATGCCAGGCTGCTACAGCACTTTCACGTCCATGGCAGGATCTTCTGATTCAGGGCGCAAATCCTCTCATCACAGTCAGACGCGATCAAGACCTCCCTCCGGTGGTGGACACAGGAGGAGAAATTCTCCGAGGGGGACCGCTCTCAGAACCAGACAATTTCGGTGACAACCGATGTGAGCTGCTCAGGCTGTGTAGCACACTCACTAGACAGGACCACGTAGGGCACCTAGCTCAGATGGGAAAAGCAGCACCACATAAATTGATTGGAACTTTGAGCAATATATCTAGCTCTCCAGAACCTGGCCCCGATTCTACGGGACAAACACGTCCTGGTATACACTGGCAATACGGTAGCAAAAGCTTACATCAATCACCAGGGAGGTTCAAGATCGGAGTCCCAGCATCTCCAAGCCACGGCACTCATCAGGTGGGCAGAGAGCAATCTAGGATCCCTCAGAGCAATCCACGTATCGGGAGTGGACAGTGCGCGGGCCGGCTGGCTGAACAGGGAGAAGATCGATCCAGGGGAATGGGCTCTTCATCACTCAGCATTCTAGAAGATCGTCCTACACTTCAGATGGGAACGAGCACAGGTCATCTTAGTGACCCCGTACTGGCCTCGGCGCCTGTGGTTCGCAGATGTTTTAGAACTCTCCAGGCTCCCTCTGCTCAGCTTACCGGACATACAAGTTCTGCTCCAGCAGGGCCCAATCAGCCACAGCAACCCAAGGGCGCTGAAGTTAACAGCATGGCTATTGAAAGGAGGACACTTAGGAAGTTAGGATACTCCAGTTGAATTTTGGACACCTTAATACAATCTAGGTGTCCAGCCACCAAGAAGATATATCAGGGCACCTGGGCCTTTTTTGCTAGATGGTGTAGGGAGAGGGGTGTCACACCAGCAAGAGCTCCTATCAGGGCTGTTCTAGATTTTTTACAGAAGGGTGTGGAGAGGGGTCTAAAACCCAACACCCTTCAGAGACAGGTTGCAGCTTTAAATAGCATGCTTCGTACTACCAAAGGTTATGGGATTTCTAGGCATCCCCACATTGTCCGGTTCCTCAGAGCATCCAGAGTTGTTTTTCCTCCGGTGGTTCGTCAGTTCCCGTCATGGAACCTGAATCTAGTCCTCAGGGCATTAACCAAAGTACCATTCGAGCCCCTTACCGAGGCTTCATTATACTACTTATCCCTAAAGACGGCCTTCCTCATAGGGATTGATTCAGCCCGCAGGGTATCTGAGCTAGGCACTCTCTCTATAAACCCAAACCTTTGCCAATTCAGACCTTCCGTAGTAGTGCTTCGTCTGGACCCCGCTTTTTGCCCTAAGGTGGACACACGTTTTCACAGAGAGCAGGAGTTAAATCTCCCCTCCTTTTGCCCTAATCCTTCCCATCTGCAGGAAAGGGAGTGGCATACCCTGGATGTCACTAGGGCATTAAGGACATACATTGAGCGCACCTCTAAATTTAAAACGACCTTGGCTCTATTCGTAAATTACAGCATCCAGAGATGAGGTCTGAAGGCCTCTAAGGCAGTAATTGCAAAATGGATGTCATGTTGTATCGTAGAAGCATATAAGGTGCAAGGGAAACAACCTTCTCAAGGAGTCTTCGCACATTCCCTCCGGGGAGCCGCGACCTCTCAGACCTTTAGGAATTTGGCCTCGTTGGGGAAATTTGTAGAGCAGCCACATGGGCCTCCATTCACTTTCACAAGACACTATAAAATTCCACTATTAGACTCTGCAGAAGCAACATTTGGAAGGAGGGTTCTACAGGCAGTGCTGTAGAAGGCCCTATCACAGGCACCTCAAGGGACTTATCTCCTATCCTTCTCTCCCTCAGACAATAATGATGGGGACACCGCTATGGTATGTCCCTACTTTGCAGACTGGTCATCCAGGAGGATCTCCAGGGAGAAAGGAAAAATGGGTTCTTACCTGCTGAATTTTCCTTCTGCTGGAGATCCTCCTGGATGGCCAGACCCACCCAGAGTGAGGAGTAACTCTGGAGGTGCTGGAGAAGTCCAGGGCTTAGTTTCAAGTTTGGGTTTTAAAATTTCCCAGGTGGGTATAAGGGCTTAAAAGAGTTAACTCTCCCTATTAAGTTTGATAGTTTGTTCTTCCAGTTAAGTGTGAAAAGTATACTCTCCAGGACAAGATTTGCAGTGTGGACAAGAGCTGAGAACTTCTGGAGTCTAATGGGGGTGAGATCCCCTTGGACAGGCTCCCCAAAACTGATAGGTCTGCCTCCTATTGGTAATGGTGGGGATCTACCCTACTTTGCAGACTGGCCATCCAGGAGGATCTCCAGCAGAAGGAAAATTCAGCAAGTAAGAACCTAATTTTCCTTTCCAATTCCTCACCCACAAAACAAGGATCCAGCGTGAGTATCTCCCCCAAATCCTCCACAGTGAAGACCAATGCAAAGAACTCATTCAGCTTCTCTGCAATGTCCTTATCCTCCCTGAGCACCGCTTTTACTCCCTTGTCATCTAATGATCCAACTGACTCCATAGCAGGCTTCTTGCTTCTAATGTTTTTGAAAAAGTTTTTGTTGCTTGTTTTTACCTCTTTAGCAAGTCTCCCTTCAAAATCTCTTTTGGCCTGCGTTATTAACACTTTACATTTACGTTGCCAGTGTTTATGCTCTTTCGTATTATTTTCATTGGGACTAGCCTTCCATTTCTTAAAGGATGCCTTTTTGGCTCTAATAGACTCCTTCACCTCCCCATTTAGCCACATTAAATCCTCTCTAATTTGTTGACTTCCTTATTGAAATGTGGTGTCTAAAACTTAAGATAGTACTCAGCAGTTACAAGATCGTATCTGAAATAAATTGACACCATTTCTTCCTGTGTCTTGGAATACAATGCAGTTCAAAATGTCATTTGCTGTATGGACTTCCTGTCTAAGCTGCAGCCTCAGGCATGCCCACAATACTGTGCACAATACTGTACGAGGTTGGGGGGAGGGTTTGTCCACGAGTTTTGTCGCCTGTGGTAATGGGGGAAAGTGGATGGAGGGAGGAGAAAGGGGTGGAAGTGGAGGAAGAGAAGCAGAGGGAGGTAGTATTTCATGGAAATGAGAATAGGGGAGTTATGGAGAGGGGTTCTCTGATGTTTATGGAAGATGGTAGGGGGGAGTTATCTCATGGTGGTGTGGCTTGGGCAGGTTTGGTGATGGAGACGGGAGAATGGGAGGAGTTGGATGAGCTGTGCATGACCAATGATATAGGGTTGGTGGGACCACCTCCTCCTGGTGAGAGAAGGGTGGAGGTGGTCAGGTTCTCCCTGGTGGCAGCAGGGGACGATATGGTGGTTGGTGGGACCTACCCCGTTGTTGTGGGGGATGGGAGGTTAGTTGAGTCATAAGGGGAATATGGTTTTTGAAAAACTCTGTAAATTTTTGTGTATGCTATATTTAAATTGTATATTATGTTAGCAAATGCCGTTTTTGTAGTGACATGGGTCCCCTGTGTGGAAAAACCCATAATATGTTATGTTGTTGTAAGCCGCCTCGAGTCCTGTGGGAGAGAGTGCGGGGTATAAATAAAAATGGAAATGGAAAAATACTGCCCTCCCCTTTCCCCCTACTTTTTGAGGGTGGGGGCGGGGTAGGTGGGTGGGCATCCACTTCTCTCTTGGGAGCAACTTCTGGAACGCTCCAGCTCTTCAGAAGAGTTCTGCCTTGGCAGGCTCTGTCCTTTCCTTCTCATACCTTGCTGGATCCTCTTTGGGGGCTTTCTGGGCTTTAATCTAGTCCTAATTGGACCAGTGCCTGCTGAAGCAGAGTTCATTTAATGGTTGGATGAGGGCTATACCAGGAGCTAGTCCTTCAATGTCTTACATGACTAGTGCTTGGCCATAGGGTCACAACCATAGCAACAAGAGTATGAAGGCATTTTATTAAAATGTTAAATTATTCAAGTTGGGCAGATAGACCAAGATCGTCTAGTTTAATTAAACTCAATGTAGTTGTTTATGCATGTTTCAGATAAGTTCCAAAATAACTTTGTGTGAAAATTTAAAATTTCATGATATGGTCATTAATAAAATTTGAAATTTAGAATCAGAAGAAGAATTTTATGATGCCCCAAGTAGTCCTGTGGAGGACTTGCCATTTTTTGAAGCATCTTCTGGCTCCCTGAGCAGAGTTACTAGTGTCAGAAAAAAAAGGTTACAGAAGCAAGAATCTTTGAAGAATATGACTGAATTACAACTAAGATTTGAAATATCTGAGGTAACACATTTTTCCCCTTTCCCCTTAGATATCACAGCCTTTTCCTAAGCTTTGATGTTTTATGAAAATATGATATTAGTGATTGTGGCAAATTTTAATGCCAAATGACCCATTTAAAAAAAATGTAAAAGGAGATTTGACTCAGCCAGTCACTGTACAAAAAAAAAAAGCTGTCCTTTTGACAGTGTATAACATAATGATCACAACATGTTTGATTAAGTTGTTTTTCCATCCAGGTCTCTCTTCAAGTGTGTCGTCTTGCTGAAGGTATTGAACAGCCAGTGCTCCGCCTAGAAATTTTCGGATTAGGCACAGAACTTAAACTAAGAACATTTGATATGTCTGCAAATGCTTTTCTTAGAGAGATCTGTTTATCGTGTCCAGAATATATGGGTAAGAATTTATAATGTGCTTTAAAATAACAATTAAAACTTCTTGTTTATATAGTAACAGCAACATGCCTGTCACTGAGCAGTTGTGATTAGAGATAGGGCCCTGCCCTAAGGCAGTTAAACTCTATGACACAGTAGATTTTTTTTATCTTCAGGAAATCTCTTGTTTTCTGACACACAATGTGAAGTTACAGAATCATTCCTCAGAAATAGCTGATTTAAATTTGAGGAAGAGGAAAAAGTAAATATGGCATTTCTTTCATGTGCCCTTGGAATAATACAAAAATTAGGCATCATAGGTATAATCTCTGTTGGATGAGCTGGAATAGGTCACTGCTTCTAGAAGTTCCTGAGACAGAATTTTAACCTCAGTGGGAATTATATACATGTCCAACCAGTGTATGCACCTAAAATGTGTCCTTTGTAATAGCATAATACGAGCTTACTCATTTTTGACAGTTGTGAGATGCTAGCATCTAAGTATAGCGAATATATTGCTTGTGTATTCATGAGTCTAGTTAAATCCTGCAAACATTTATAGAACGGATTATCAAAGACTTTGAAGTACACTGGAAATAACTGAAATGTATAGGTTTTCATATTCTGATCGTTTTTGACAGATGATAAAAACAAACCAGTTTACTTAATTACTACACTGGATAATTCAGAGGATGATCTTCTTACAATGGAGTATGTTAAGGTAAGAAAAGAATAAAGTTAATTTTTTTAATGTTTCCCCTAATCATTCTG
Organism: Sphenodon punctatus; assembly: GCA_003113815.1. Taxonomy (NCBI): domain Eukaryota; kingdom Metazoa; phylum Chordata; class Lepidosauria; order Sphenodontia; family Sphenodontidae; genus Sphenodon; species Sphenodon punctatus. The sequence goes on from QEPC01012913.1 coordinate 10,358,598, forward strand.
GTACATTTTAAAATTCCAGTTTTTGTATATAGTATCTAATTCCACCTTAGTGTTGCTATTGCTTCTTAGCCCTCTCCCTTTCCCACTTCCCTGCTATTCCCCCTCCTGCCTCTCTTCGCTGTCTCCCCAGCTTGATGTTAGATCCCTCCTCTCTTCATCCAACCCCTCCACTTGCCTCTTTGACCCTAACCCCTCTCGCCTCCTAACAGCGATTGCCCCCTCCACTGTGCCTTTTCACAGGGAGCACTTCTGTATGGCCAGCTCAGGACACTAGGCTAGATCCCTGCCACCACCAGCAGGAGACAGACTAAGCTTTTTAGAGCAAGCATAGAAGGGGATCTGCCCCCCAGAGTTCGTTAATTGTCCGCCTCCAGGCTAGCAGGACGTGGACTCCTAGTTCCTGTAGTCAGGGGAATTTTCTTTCCGGACTTTATTTTCGAGTGCTGGATGAGAGCGAAAAGCCCTCCATGTTCACCCATCCCTCGGACAAGGGTAGAGAGGATAATCCACCCAGGGCTACAGTCCCGGAGCTGGGGAGAGTGGGTGCCACTGAGCACCCCCGGGTGCTTCTGACTGGCTGGACCCCGCTTGGAGCATCCCCAGCCCTGGTGTTAGCAAGAGCGAGCACAGTGGGCCCAGCAGAACTGGCTGGGGGAGCGCAGCCTCCTGGCGTGTGTACAGGCGGTGGCACAAGCTGTAACGGGAATAGACAGCAAACTGCTAGGAGCGGGGTGTGCTGGATAGCATGGAGGCCAGGCGGAGCCAAGAGGAGTCAGCCAGAGAGGCTTCAGAGTCTGTAAGATCCACCCACACCGTGACCTCTGACCCCCTATGGCTGTCCTCCAGGAAATCCTGGCCTCGCTCCACAACATTAAAAAAACCCAAGCCTAAACCCAAGGCCAAGTGTAAGCGACACCCTCCCACCGCCCCGGGAAATTGAAACCAGCCAAGGTGGATGCCTCCTGCACAGGGAAAGGGAAACAACTGGCAAATGGCACCAAACCCAGGGCCCTGCTGGACGTGGAGGCCTGAGGGGCAGATAAAGGGGACGACTCACAGGAGCAGATCAACCTGGCTTCCAAGCGGGAGCACCCATGTCCCTGGCTGCTCCTCCAAGGAGAAAAGGCGTTTTAAGAGGAGGAGAACCCTTGCGGTAGATAAGAGGAAGATGAGTCCTCTGACTCTGGGGAATGTGAAGAAGCAGATGATGACCCTGGAAGAGGGTCAGATCCCAGCGAAAACCCTTGAAGCCTCCCGAGACACCGATAAAGAGTTCCTTGTTAAATACAGGGATCAGATCTTTGTCCAGGTACAAAAAGCCCTGGCCATGAGGGAAAAGAAGGCAAAAAGGGTTCCTCAAAGTCCTCCGTGGAGGAGTTCGAGTGTGACTATATCGCCAAGTCCCACTCAAAGGACACGGGCATGATTCTGGACAAAAGCCTTCAGGAAAAAAATCATAAAAGAGGAGTGGCAACATCTGACACAGGCCTTTATGTTTAAAGAAACACAGGCCTTGTATTCTTTTACCAAGCCCAAAGAAGCACTTCTGTCCACCCCCAGTGTTGATGCAGCAGCAGCAGCGTTTGCTAAGAAGTCAGGTTTTCCGGGACTCTACAGACCAGGAAATCAAGGTCAGCCTCCTCAGAAGCTTTGAGGAGGTGTCTGCAGTAATAAAAATGGGAACAATCACCTCGTATTTTTCAAGCGCCTTGATGAAATGGATCCACAGGGGTAGGGAACCCACGACTTTTCCCCAAATGTCCAGAATGCTGTCGGCCAGAATCCAGCTAGCCGATTTTTTCATATCGATTGCAACCACGGACATGTTGTGCTGGGCATCCAGGGTAGTGGCCTCGAACGTCACAGTTCGCAGGCGCCTGTGGCTGAGCTCCTGGAAGAGAGAGAACGCAGCTAAGAACACGCTCATAGTGTTCCACAGCACAAATCTGTTTGGCGTCTGTCTACACAAGGTACTTGCAGATGCTGTAGACAAAACCAAGAACCATGCGCTGCAGAGCGTCTACTCACCCAGATGGTCCTTTCATTCCTCTAGCTCAGGGGCCTATGCCGGACTACAAGAAGCCCTACTATGCTGGGGAGGGAGGGGAGGGGAGGGGGGGAACAGCCCAAACTCAAGCCTTGCTGGGACCACCCCAAGGGAGCAGGTGCACCTTGGGGCGGGCACGTCCAAAGGCCTGAGGTGGCCCACCCAAAGGAAAATCTGATGCATGACTCCTGCGAGATCCCCCAGTGGACTCCACACCCCTGGGGGGGCGGGGGGGATGACTGAGTCGGTTCACAGATCAGTGGGAAAAAGACATCACTGACAAGTGAGTGCTCGAGATAATTCACGAAGGGTACTTGATCAAATTTCTAAGAACTCCCTCAGATTTTTTATTTTGTCTCCCCAGTCTCCAAGCAAAAGGAAAAGCACAAGGCAATGCTGCAGGAAATTGTATGCCTAGGTGCCATTGAACGAATGCCCACAGGAGAGAAGGGGTCTGGCCTGAACACGCTGCTCTTCCTTGTCCCCAAGAAATCTGAAGAGTGGAGGGCAGTCCATTTCAGGATGGAGACGCTGCAATCCATACGTCTAGCAGTGACTCGGGGAGATTGGTTAACATCATTGGACTTGAAGCAGGCGCATCTCCACATCCCGATAAGACCTGCTCACTCTACGTTTCACTTACAATGTCGCCTTGGCAATACGCAGCCCTACCTTTCAGCCTAGCTGCATCATTGAGAACCTTCACCAAGGTCTTGGTCCTCTTGATCACCAACCTGAGGACAGAAGGGATATGCCTGCACCCATATCTGGACGATATCCTGATCGGGACTCCATCGGAGAACAGGGCAGAACGAGACACAGACAGAGGATCCTGGACATAGAGTCACACAGGGTCTTCGTGCAATCCCCATGTTAGGAGAAGCTCCTCAATCTGATTCAGCTTATTCTCTACAATCCAAGAGTCAGGCTCAAGGTCTTGGTGAGCCTCCAGGGGGTCATGATCTCCTGCACTCAGCTCCTTCACTTGGCCAGACACCATGCAAGGCCCCTCCAGATGCTCCTGCAGCCTTTCAAGACCAGTTGACAGTGGGACTCAACCCATGGGTCCTAGTATCACAGGAAGTGAGACACTCTCTACAGTGGTGGTGGTCTGTCGACAGGTTCCAAGGAGAGGTACCCATCGGAGACTCGATCAGCGTGGTACTGACAATGGCTGCCAGCCTGTCGGGATGGGGAGCCCACTGCCTTCCATTGTCGGCCCAGGGTAGGTGGTCTACCGCGGAAAGTGGAAGAAGCATAAACTGGCTAGAGCTCAAGGCATTCTTCCTGGCCCTACAAACCCTCTACACAATGGTCTGAGATCAACAGATACGCGGACAACATGATGGCGAAGGCCTCCGTGAACCATCAGGGGAACTCGCGCTTGCAGGGCTTTAATCACCTGGCCACCAGGGCTTCTGCAGTGGGCAGAAATAAACTTGAAATCACTGCAAGCCCTATGCATAAAAGGAAGCAAAAACGTCCTGGCGGATTGGCTGAGAAGATGGGACAGTGGACCCGGAGGAGTGGTCTCTAAGTGAGGCGGCATTCAAGCTGGTTGTGAAGACCTTGAGTGACCCGTAATCAATCTCTTCACAAGTAAGGACGATGCGAAGGTACCCCGCTTCATGTCTCGCTACCACGATCATCTTTTGGTGGTGCAGAATACTTTCAATCAGCCATGTCCACGAGGCACCGCATATGCATTTTCTCTGATCACCAAGACAATATCCAAGATGCAGAGAGAGCGTGCCCACCTGATTCTGGTAACCCCATTCTGGCCCAGGAGGCTGTGGCTCGCCGACCTTGAAGAATTAAAAATTGCTCCCCTGCTGATGCTGCCTGAAACTCCAGATCTGCTATCCCAGGGTCCAGTGCGATACAAAAACCTAGGGTTGCTGAAGGGTACTGCGTGGAGATTGAGCGGGGAGTGTTGAAACAGCTGGGGTATTCAAACACAGTGTTAGAAAGCCCTTATGCAGTCTAGGAGACAGTCCACCAGAAATATCTCAAGGTACACATGGTGGATGTCCTCCTGGTGTGCAGGAAAGTCCCTTAATCCTCTGATTGCTAAGGTTCAGCATGTCCTAGAATTTCTCCAGGAGGTCTTGGACAAGGGCCTTAAGCCCAATACACTGTCATGACAGGTGGCAGCGTTAGATAGTGTCCATCCCTGTGTTAGGGGGTCCAGGTTTAACATGCACCCTCATGTTCAGTGCTTCCTGAAGGCCGCTAGAGCTCTGTCCCCTCCCGTAGTACACCATTTCCCCTCTTGGGAACTTAACCTGGTGTTGAGGGCACTTTTGTCTGTCCCGTTTGAACCTATTCAGGCAGTCTCTCTATACTACTTTTCCCTAAAGGCGGCCTTTCTGGTGGGCATTATGTCTGCCAGGAGAGTTACGGAACTGGGGACGCATTCCATAGAACCAGCTCTATGTGAATTTAGGGTTAATGCAGTAGTTCTTTGTTTGGATCCAGCTTTCTACCCTAAGGTTAATACACCTTTCCCCAGGGGGCAGGAGATTGTCCTTCCCTCCTTCTGCCCACAGTCCTCTCACCCTCACGAGAGGGAAGGGAATGGCATAAGCTGCATATAAGGAGAGCCCTAAGGGTCTTTCTAGGTAGAACGGTGAGTTTTAGGCGTGAGTTTTGTCACCTATAGCCTGGCAGGAAAGGATAGAAGACTTCAAAATCTTTGACTTAGAAGTGGCTGGCAGCTTGCATAGCACAGGCTTACAGGGCACAATATAAGTTGCCTCCTCAGTCTATTTATACACATTCCCTGAGAGGGGCTGCCAACTATCAGGCCTTCAGGAACCTCTCTCCCTATGAGAAGATTTTTCGAGCGGCAACTTGGGCCTCGGTTCACATGTTTACCAAACACTATAAGATCAACCTTCAGGACTCCGCTCAGGCGGCATTTGGCAGGAGGAGGATACTGGTGGTGATTTAACTTTCTCCTTTGAAATGCATTCCTCTCCTTCTGTCTCCCATCCTCTTCTGAACTGACACTGCTTGGGAACGTCCCTAGTGTCCTGAGCTGGCCATCCAGGAGTGTTTTCTGCGAGAAAGAATAATTGGGTGCTTACCTGTGAATTTTCCTTCTACAGGGACAACTCCTGGACAGTCTGCTACCCACCTGGTTATTGCAGCATGCCTGGGTGGAATCTGTTTATCAGTTTGGCCCTTGCATGTTGGCTCATGGTGGTTAGGCTAGTGAATTTTTGATGGTTCGTGTTTGGTTGCTTTTTACAACTGTAGCTTTGGGGCACAGATCCCTCTATGCATACTCCAAAAAGCTTAGTTTGCCTCCTGGTCGCAGCGGGGATCTACCCTAGTGTCCTGAGCTGGCTGTCCAGGAGTTGTCCCTGTAGAAGGAAAATTCACAGGTAAGCACCCAATTTTCCTTTCTCTGCTGCATGTCCTCAATCTCCCTCTCTACTGGGTAACTTCAATTGGCTTTTAAACATGCCTTCTATCACGCCTTCCCCAGCCTGTCATGAGTGAAATTGCGACCTCTTTCCACTCACTCAGAATCTAGTTCCCTGTAACGAAGTGAAGCACGTGCACCTGCAACTTGCCAACCTCATGAATGTACTCTTGTCTCTCCCGATGTTCACCTCTCCTTTTGTGTCCCCCTCCCTTGTCTCTTAGATTGTAAGACCCCTTGGGGCAAGGGTCTATAACTATTGATTGTACTGTGCCAGGTACGCTGCTTGTGCTATATAAAATAGCACATAATAAAAAGAAATAGTAATTTGAGAACCACAGTGTTCTCATTTCAAGTCACACATGTCATTTCAAGTTTATTCATGCACCCTGTGTAATAAAATTTCTGTATAATGATTGCACATTTTTAATGTGATTTCCCTCCTCTCCACCCCCAATGGGGTAACAGGCAGATATTAATGGACCAGAACTGAAAACTACTTACAACAATGTTCTGCAGCTGATAAAGGTAATGTTTTCGCATATTGCTCTTAATTTAGAAAATGCATTTTTGGACGACTTTCCTTCTAAAATTACCCTTTTATTTTTTATGTGAACTTCTCCTCATTAGATGTCCATTTGCATACAGAAGCACTTCTGAATACTATAAATTTCCTAAATAATCTTCTACCAAACCAAGAGACGACTGTAATAGAAGAGGTAGTCCAAGATAAAGAAGGAGAGAAGAAAGAGGTTCTTAAGAAACTATGTGAGTGAGGTGTTTTTTGTGTGTTTTGGTGGTGGTGTGGGTGGGTTTTAAAAAAAATTCTTCTCTGTATTGCTAACCCACCAGGTCATCGCACACTTTGGGCTCTGAGGAAATGGGGCCAGAGAGTAATTTGATAACCTCACTCCTTACTCCCCTTTCCAGATCATTAATGTATTAAACAACACCGGTCCCAGTATAGATCCCTGGGACACTCCACTATTTACTTCTCTCCATTGTGAAAACTGACCATATAGTCCTACTCTTTGCTTCCTATCCTTCAGCCACCACAATAGGACACTGCCTCCTTTTTAATTTCCTCAGGAGTCTCTCATGAGGGACCTTATCAAATGCTGTTCTGAAAATCCAGATACACTATATCAACTGGATCCCCATTATCCACATGCTTGTTGACACCCTCCAAAAATTCCAATAGGTTAGTGAGGCACGACTTTCCTTTGCTAAATCCATGTTGACTCTTCCCTATTAACCATGTTCTCAATATGCCTCATGATTCTGTTTTTAATAATAGTCTCCACCATTTTGCCCAGCACAGATGTTAAGTTCGCCAGTCTGCTGTTTCCAGGATCGCCTCTGGAGCCCTTTTAAAATATTTGCTACCCTCCAGTACTGTGGTGGATTTTAGTGATAGGTTACAAGTTACCAGTAGTAGGTCTGCAATTCCATATGGAGTTTCACATGGAAACTCAGACAGGTCCCTGGCCAACCGCCTTGCTAGTCTTGATGGGAGCTGTAAAAGACGCACGCGAAATACAGCACCGCATTGGTTTAAAGCACAACCCACCCACCCCCCGGTGATGCATGAAACAAGAGCCAACGCCATGGAGGACAGCTGCTCTGAAAGCAGCTTCCTGCAGGCTCCGCACTCCCCTCCTCCCAAAGTATGTGCCTCCATTATAGCCCAGGACTGCCAGCAGCTGCACTGGCTCCTGGGCAGGATGGTGTTACCGCGTGCTGCAGCTTCATGTTTCTGTGGTGTCGGCGGCTGTGTGTCATGGCTGAGGCTGAGCCGTTGGTGGTGGTGGTGAGGAGTGTTGCTGTGTGGGGCAGGGAGGAGAAATGGCTGCCCATATGAATTGTTTGCGCAGCACGTCTGTGGTGGTGGGAGTGTGTGGAGGCTGCCTGAGTGGGCGCGATGGCCACCCAGTGAGCTGCCCTTTAGAATCCCTCCACACTCCACTTGAGTGGGTGCTCTGTGGCTGTTCCACTCAGCAGACACGGGACCATTTCCCTACCCACCCACACCCAGCCTTGCTCATATAAAAACGGCCTCTGGTCTCAGTCTGTCATCCAGCTATGAAGTAATGAGCAGTGAAGACAGAAGCCAGGCTAGATTCAACAGCCAGAATGTCTGTTCAAGGGTATACTGGATGACGATAGGTACAGTTGGGGAAGGAAAAGCACAGAGTAGAATAGAAGCCAGGTCCCAGGAGGGGTGAGTGAAGGTCTGCAGGAGAGTGAGAGCAGAGGCCCAGATCCCAGAAGAGTTCAGGATCAAGATAACAGCACAAGAGCATAGACGGGTCCTCTGTAATAGCTACATGGAAATCTCCTGGTTGCTCAAACAGCCTCCTGTTTCCTATCTTGCTTTTTCATGTGTTTGACTGCCCAGCAGGAGGCTTAAGCATATGGGCTGGGGCTTGGTGTGCAGGCCTTCTCTAATATTGTAGGATCATACATATGCATGAACAGCTCCATCAATGGTGCTATAGCTAAGGTGTCTCAACGGAAGTCCTTAGCACCTGGGTAGTAGTCTGGCAGGTTGTCATATATGTGAATGTTCTTCTACAACTCAACCTACGTATTTAGATTTGTATAACTCACAAAACATTCACTGCATCCATGGAACTTTTCACAATGGGTGCATGCGTGCGTGCGCGCGCGCCCCAAGGATCTGTACTGGGACCAGTTCTTTTCAATGTATTAATTAATGATCTGGAAAAGGGTGTTAAGAGGGAGGTGATAAATTTTGCAGATGACACCAAGATATTTTATTTATTAAATTTTTACCCCACCCCTCCTGAACACAGCTCGGGGCGGCTTCCAACAATAAAATACAATTTAAAACAATCCAAACACTTAAAATACCATATAAACATTAAAATGACATATAAACAGGGCCTGGGATATAAATTGCTTGGGATAGGGGAATAAAACTCAACTACCCACCCCCCTCCCCAAAGGCCCGGGCAAACAACCAGGTCTTGCATTTCTGCCAAAATACTAATAGGCTTGGG
>QEPC01012913.1:10367441-10457649 GCA_003113815.1 Sphenodon punctatus
GTACACAATGCTGGGTACTAAGCTAGGAGTTACCACTCAGGAAAAGGATCTGGGAATGATTGTGGATAATATACTGAAATCCCAGCCCAGTGCGCAGCAGCAGTCAAAAAAGCAAATAGAATGTTAGGAATTGTTCGCAAGGGAATAGAGAATAAAACTGAGGATGTCATAATGCCTCTGTACAAATCAATGGTGCGACTGCACCTTGAATATTGTGTGCAGTTCTGGTCGCCCCATCTCAAAAAAGACATAGCGGAACTAGAAAAGGTACAGAGAAGGGCAACAAAAATTATCACGGGCATGGAAGGGCTCCCGTATGAGGAGAGGCTTGGTAGGTTGGGGCTCTTCAGCTTGGAGAAGAGACGACAGAGGTCTATAAAATCAGGAATGGTGTGGAACTAATAAACAAGGAGCAGTCATTTACCCTCTCAGCTAGTACTAGAACTAGGGGACACTCCATGAAACTCATGAGTGGCAAGATTAAAAGAAAAGAAAATATTTTTTCACTCAGCGTATAATTGGGTTGTGGAATCTACTGCCCAGGGAGGTGGTCAAGGCCAGCAGTATAGCCAAGTTTAAAAGAGGTTTGGCCAAGTTTCTGGAAGATAGGTCCATTAGCAGCTATTAGCCAGATAGGTTTGGGGAATAAAATCCTTTACTGTCGGGAGCCTGGGGATGACCCACAGGGAATGGATAGCTGGTGACCTGTTGGGTGCTTCTCCCAGGCCCCCGTGACTGGCCACTGTCGGAGACAGGATGCTGGGCTCAATGGACTGTTGGTCTGACCCGGTATGGCACTTCTTATGTTCTTATGAACCGTAGCATCAAGAACATGGTTCAGGATCCAGGAATTGGAGATCCTGAATGTGGCTTGTAGATGGCTCTGCTGGTGGCACAAAGCCATGGTATCTGCCTGAAACCCCATGAACCTGAGTCAGAGGCAGCGGGTTCTTACACTTAAAATGTTTCCTGCACCGTGTTATGGTTGAATTTGTAGCAAAGTGCGTTGGGTAGAAACAAGGGAGAAAAGTGTGGTGTTTGGGGTGCTTTGCAATGAATGAGGGGACCTTCACTGTATCTCCATTCTTGATGGGGTTCAGCTCAAGTCTTTGACCATTATTTAGCTGCCTGTAATTGTGGTCTCTCACTTTTTTGTTAATTTTTAAAAGGGCAAAATCTATTTAATTTCTTTCTAAGCCAAAAACAAATGAAGTGACATCAGTGTATTGGAACTAAGGCCTTTTGTAGAGTGGAAGGGAAAGTAGTCTGTTAGAAAAAGTGATTTTTGACTGATTCATATATACACAGCATGGAAATGGTGGGTAAAATATATATGAACCTTAGTTTTTGTTTTGACATTACTTAAATAGCTTTTCACTTAAAATAATGTTTGTATGCAAATGCATTTAAATTAATTAGTTTTATTTGGTGGCAATACTTTTTCTTCATTTGTTTCTCACTGCTGGCTATAGCTTATGTTCGCATATTTTCGTGAAATGGCCATACCTGGAATGTTAGTTTTAAAGAGTGAGAATCTACTGAGTTAGGCATAATTATTCATTGCTTATATTACTTCTGTGAAGATGACTTAGTGGATCGATAGTTGCTGATTAAAAATTAATAATCTCTTTTCAGCTGGCTGTTTTTTGGGGGGGCCTGTTTTTGTATATTTTTGCCTTCCATTTAGTCATTGGGGTTAAATTGTGTACCTCAACAGAGAGAGAGCTTACCAAACTCACGAAATTGTATGTATAATTGTGTATTTAGCTACTAATATTAAATATTAATATTAAATATTTATTGCTCTTAAATTATGCATCCTCTAAGAACAGCAAGTAATTGTTACAAGCAAGCAATTGTCCCCTCTTAGCAGTTATCCCTTTTAAGCATTTATAAATTATGCAAACAGATTTATTATTTAAAGTTGTAAATTTTTATCTGTGGGACAAAATATGAATATTGTTTATATAAAATGTAGTTTAGTTTAGCTCTGCCTTGTACATTGTGATGATTATTCAGTGTTGGCAAGGAGAGAAGGTTGCATAGTGTTGTAGGGAACCTGTTTGACTAGCTCTTAAGGTAGTTTGATTCTTGTCGCTTACGCAGATTTCCTATTTGAGCAGGGGGGACAGTCATTTACTTGATTGTTTTTTCCATCTTTATTATGGGAAATAATACTTCCTTTTCCCCATCGTCTGATTTTTGTATCTTTTGGAATGTAATTGGTAAGGTTAGTATATGTTGAGGACCATGACCTATGATAGGAATCTCTAGAAGCTGATGTTTTTGTTCTTCTTTTCAATTTTTCCACAGCTTCAAAAAAGTCTAAATATGAAGATATTGTAGACCTTCACATCTGCGCAGACTTGGCTTGCTTACGTGTTTTTATTAGAGAACAAAAACATAACATTTCTGAAATTCATGTTGAAGGTAGGAATGACACTTGAAACACAAAAATTACTGATAAGCACTATCAGTGAAAACAAATGAGATGTTAATTTCCACATTAGCCTGCACCTGCCATGTATTCACCTGCTCATTTGTTAGGCAGCCACCGGATGTTAGCCCCCATCTGCCACATGGCCACCACCCAGCGAACACTCTCAGCGGTTTGGAGGAGATTGTGGGCTCACCAGTTACATTCGCTTGCAGCCTCGCCTGCATCCAGGTCCACTAGCACTGTAGAGTCATGCCTGGCGTGCCTAGCCAGCTCAGTCTCTCTTGTCTGTGACAGCAGCGGCAGCTAACAAGACGAGGAAAGTGAGCAAGAGGTGCCTCTCAGCCCGGGGAGGGAGATTGCTAGCCAGGTCGCCCAGCTGAAAGAGAGGGGAGGGAGATAGCTAGTGCCACAGTGTGGAGGCTGCTGCAAGTACTTAGAATGTGGGCAGGGGGCTGCCCATTTATTCTGTTGGAACACAATTAACATGTGCACGGTGGTTGCATGGCGGCTGCATGGACCGATAGGCTCCAAAGACTAATTGCTCGTCTGTCATTTAATGCTGTTGTATATTTTAGGTCTTGATAGCCAGGTGGTCATGAAGAAAGCAGCAACTGAAATATTTGCAAAATTAAAGAACATAGTTATCTTGGATTCTGATGAGACAGCATTGTATAAAAAGGTAAGTGTGTTCTGATTGTGCTGTAGCACAGAGGTTTCTAAGCCTTTTCAGACACTGACCCCCACGAAGAAACACAACAAATTGTTGTGAACCAAAGCTTTGGAAATGTGCATATCTACTCTTATGCAGATCCAGTCTCTTTGAGACAGCATTTACAATGTGGTGACCCCACTTGAGAAACGTTTGACCTAGCAGCTGGTGAGCAGACACTCTATCTGATTTCAATTGATGAAGTCCAGCCTCTGGCTATACTTTTGTGCGTGTGGATTCTGGGAATGCTCACCATATCAAGGAGTCAACCTTCTTTCCCATTAGATTGTATTTATTTATTTATTTTATTTATTTACTTAAATTTTTATCCTGCCCTTCCCTAAAAAACGCTCCAGGTGGCTGTTAATTTAAGCTTTAAATTTAAGTTAAAGCTTAATTTAACTGTTTCATAGAAACAATATTTTGTTGTGATCCTTGAACTGAACTACCATTACAGCTGAGGACTATAGTAATTGCATTGGCTAACTTGCACCAGCTGAACTTTTTGCCCAAAATTTATTTTTGAGACCTGTAGATAGAGCTGTCCAATACAGAAGTGGGAACTGTTGTTAATTGATGTAGAATTCTGTAACTGTTGTTTTTAACAATGAATATGTAACTTGATAGCTTGGAATTAATCAATCTTTTCTATTGTAAGGCTCTTTATATTACTGGAAAAGAAGTCTTCTGTTTTAAAATGACATCTTATGTGGATGCTACAGATGGTGTTTCCTATACAAACATGAAAATCGTTGACAGCCAGGTTTTTTTAACTGTTGGGTGCATTCAAATAATTTTTGTCAACAAATTTGTTTCATCTATTTTGGTAAGTCCAATCTTACACATTTTTCCCTCTGAACTTTTAGAAATATGATTAGATACATAGCAAAATAGGGATGCAATGAAGATGATATATCTGGGCTATTACTGAGGCCAAGCACTTGTACTTGTCCTCGGGCATAGACGGTACGGGGAACAGAGCAGTGCAACTGTTTCGAGTTGTGTGCAGCCTGGTGAATCCCAGACTATCTCAATCTGTCTAGTTTTTTCAGTAGACCACTGAGAAATTTTCTACATTATTTGCAGAGAAGATATTGTGACTCCGGGCAGAACTCGTTTGGCCTTTTGATGTGGAGACCTGTGGAGTCCAAGGGACTGTATTCCCCTGGTCGACCTTGACGTGGTCGATGAAGAAGTAGTCCATGCGCTGCTGGGATCGTTGAGACCCCCTACGTGAGCCTCCGATCATGCCTGTCCTGGTTGCTGAAGGCAGGCGCTGAGGTGGTGGTACCTTTGACAGGCATTGTTAACACCTCCTTTAGGGAGGGGAGGGTGGGAGCCTCCCTGAAATGTGCAGAGGTCCGCCCCCTCCTCAAGAAACCATCTCTTGATGTTGGAGTGCTTGCCAATTATCACCCGGTCTCCAATCTGCCTTTTTTAGAGAAGGTGATTGAGAACGCTGCGGCTGTATGGCAACAGACACACCTGGACTCCCAACAGTATTTTGGGGAAATTCAAGTCTGGGTTCAGACCTCCCCACAGGGTAGAGATCACACTTGTTAGGGTGTTGAACGATCTGCTGCTGATCTTAGATTGAGGATAGCTGGCAGTGTTGGTCATGCTGGACCTTACATCAGTGTTTGAGATTATTGACTATGAGTTACTGCTTTGGTAGCTGAGGGACGTCGCTTATGTGTTGGGAGCTGCTGGTCGGTGGCTTCGGTCATATCTGGAAGGGAAGAGCCAACTAGTGGTGATGAGGAATGCCACAATTCAGGCCACTCGGGGCATGATGATTATCCATTCAAGGTTCTATTCTTTCACCTAGGTTTAACATACACGTGCAACCCTTTAGGAATGTCATGATTAAACATGGGGTTGAGTATCATCAGTAAGCTGATGATACACAACTCTATATCTCTTGCTTTGTGAGCCCTGCCAAACTCGGCCTCGGAGAAATACCTGAATGATATAGCCTGGATGTGTCAAAGCTACCTTGTCCTCAGAAGACTGAGGTGATGTTGAGAAGGGGGCAGCCGATATGATGATGCCCTTGCCTCCCTCAGGCCCCTGAATGCGGATGGGGTTTGGGTGGAGGTAGTGGACCAGGTAAAGAACTTGGGTGTCATTATTGACCATGCTCTGTCCAGTAAAACCCAGGTGTCTGACATGGTTTGGAAATGTTTTTTTTCAGTTATGCAATATGTGTAAGTTACACCCTTATTTATCCCATGCTGACCTTGCCACAGTCACCCATGCCCTGGTGACTACGAAGCTTGATTTTTGTAATTTCCCCCTTTGATGGGCTACTGGCAGTACTCATCTGTCACTTACTTGCAGCTTGTTCAGAATGTGGAAGTGTGGCTGCTTACTGGTTTAGACAGCTGTGATCATATTACATCCGCCCTGTGTTCTTTGCATTGGCTGCCTGTGGAGAGATGGATTGAGTTTAAGATTGCACTACTGGTGTTTAGGGCCCTGAACAGTTTAGGCCCTGGCTGTATTCGAGATCTACTTCTGGAGTCTCATACCGATGGGTATCTGTACTCGGGAACCACCCCCAGTTTGTGGGTTTCGCTATCATGCCTTAAGTCGGCGGGTGATCAGGCTTTCATACGCGATTGTTCCCTTTCAAACTAGTGATGGGTTGCAAAGTATCTTCTGATGAGATGCAAAGTATTAACCCATGGAAGGGCTTCCCATTATGAAATAGGGAATAGAAACAATGGGTGCTTTTAGACAGACAGCCTTGCCTCTGTGGCACCCCCAGGCGGTCCATCCATCTAAAGGCAGGCCACCAGGTGTAAAGGGCAGAGCAGGCTGTCCCTGCTCTGGGGGATCCCCGCCACCAGTGCTTTGAACCATCCTGGAGTGCCACCGGCAGAGCGGGCCAGCCAAACCCGGGGCACTGGCCCAAAGCATAGCTGCTGTCTTGTCTGCTTGGTGGATGACTGCTGCAGCTCCACTCTCGGCCTGCAATTGCCCCAGGCAACACCATAGAGTTGCAGGCAGCAGCCTAGAATGTTGGGCGATCCACCTGCAACTCTGTGGTGTGAGGGGAGAGGGCATTATTCAGGCAGCCGCCAGATCTGTTGCCGCCCCGCCTGGGTTGGGTTTAAAGTGGCCAAATGCTGGGGTGAATCCCCGAAGCAGGTCCAGGGTGGCCACCCCTGTGTCCTTCTAAAAATGCCCAATGGAGTACAACTTCAGCTCATTGTGCTTCTCATGGTTCATTCCTTTTTCTGTTGCATGAGGCTCTTGAGCTACTTAATGCAGCCTCTGGGCATGGAGGTGTGTGGTTGGGGCTGAGGGGCGGGGGAGGGTGAGACAGGTCAAAAGAACTAGGAAGCTAGAGATGCCTCCTCTCCTTTCCCACCCCTCATGTGTATTTGAGAGAGTAAACTACAAACCAGAAGAGGCCAGGAAAGTAACATGTAATGAGATACAAGGGGCAAGGGCAGGAGATGCAGAGGTTGATGAAGGGAAAGAGGAGGTGGCAGATTTTGGGGAGCCTAGAATGGAGCAGTACTTCATGGCAAAACCCTCTTTGGCTGCTGCTGCAGCAGGATTATGAGGAGGGTTGCCACCTCGTGGGGTTTGACCCTGAGATGCCCATAGGCCAAAATGGGAGTCTCATGGTCAAATCGTGAGAAGTAGTAACCCTAATTGTGAGTGAGGGCACTCACCATCTCCCCTGTTGGTTTGCCTAGGTGGCTTAGGGGTTGGGACTAATGCTGCCCTCCTGATTCAGGCCCTGTGGCGTAAGGGGAGCACTGACAGCATGTGGCTTGGCTGCTTGTTGGATTGCAGGGTTTGGGAAGATTAAGCTGTAACACATGCTGTATCTGTATGCTGCTTTTGCCATATATTTTGTTTTTAATCAGTAAAATGCTATTACTCAAATTAAACCCTCTCCCTGCCCCCAGCCAAATCTATCTGTTTCCAGTACATGACTACCTGTTGTTTGGTGGGAACAAGAGCCCCTGACAGACTACTTTGCAAGCTCCAGTTTGGGCCTTGCAGGCCACAGTTTCCCTGGAACCCCCACACCGCCTCACTGTTTGCAAGTCTGGCAAATGGGCTTGTAAACATGGCGGGTATATGATTCAGATAGCAGTTTAAAAAGTTAATATTGAATAACTAATGTCAATTCCCATGATTGACAGCCTCATACAATTTTCTTTAATAATCTTTCTAGGCTTTTATTGACAATTTTCAAGCTGCCAAGGAAGCTGTTACTGAAGCTACTGTTCAAGCAGCAGAGATAGCAGCTACAGGTGTAAAAGAGCTGGCACAACAGAGTTCCCGAATGGAACTGAATATTGATATTAAAGCACCTGTTGTCATAATACCACAGTCGGCAGTGTCCACAGATGTCTTGGTTGCTGATTTTGGTCTAATCACCATAAAAAATGAGTTTTCTCTTGTGAAACCAAAAGCCCGATATAACCTTCCACCTGTTATTGACAACATAACAGTGAAACTGAGTGAGCTAAAGCTGTACAGGTAATCTCATACAAAGGTCTTTAAATGTTAGTTAAATTATTCTGAAATATGTTAAACTTGCAGCTACATAAATCCATGGGCCAGATTTATAGTTTTCTTATATGATGCTATTGGCATACACTACACTCTATGGATAAACCACAAACAAAATAATTGTTAAAAATAACGGAGGTGGTCAATGTGTACATGAACGTTATCCTCCAAGAGAAGGAACTGTCTGTCTAATACACCTTAATCCTTAGACATGGTATTCGTTATTTTCTGCATTAAGGCTGAATAATACCAATACATATTTCTGTATGTGAAGATGCCATGTTTGCAGAACTGTTTCATTGTAGTGTACTCTTAACTTTAGTGAGCAAATTATATTGACTTATGAATAGTATTTTATTTTCATCAATAGGTCATGCTTTGAGAGAGATTCATTGCAAAATGAAATACAGCTATTGCAACCAATAAATCTGGAAGTTAATGTTGAACGTAATTTAGCAGCTGCCTGGTTCGGTGAAATTCCTGACTTTCGAATATTGGGGCGTCTCAAACCAATGAATGTAAGTGCTCAGCATGGAAAATTACTCTGAAATTAAGTTTGGTGGTAAACAAGATGATTCGTTTTTGTTTTTTTTCTCAGACATTGTTTATGTAGATTGCAGATTGTTCATAGGGTTGAGGTTTAGAAAAACTTGAGCTTTCCACAGTCTGATCGTACTGCAAATGCATAGGTAAGAGTTGTCCTTGACATTTGCACAGTTGATTGGTTATGATGCCACTAAATGGAATTACTAGTCCGTATGACTAGCCCTTTGTGATCACTTCATGCTAATCAGGTTAAAACTCTCTAATGCAAAGTTACATCAGTGTTGTTTAATTATTTACCCACACACATAAAAATAGTTTATATCCATCTAATAGTAAAAGTTTTTACAGGCATGAACTAAATAAAGGGCAAGTTGCATTTGAGAGCCAAAAGTGGCTCATACCTTAACAGACTGATCTTAATGGTGCAGAAGTTCTGAGATGTAAGCTTTGAACAGTTCTCTTCTGAGGAACGCCTTGCTAAATTTTGTAGTATTGGTCTGTTGTAGTACAAAGCATAATTACCCACTAATCTACTGCTTTATCAGCAGATATTTCTTTTCAAAACAAATTTTGATGAGAAGTAAAAATTCTCATGATGGGTAGTTTTGCTATCTAGTTTCCATACAAAATAAATATTTGTCATATTCAGAGTAAAATAAAGCTCAGAGCTAACCTTATTTATTTATTTGCTTGCTTGCTTGCTTTTTAAAGTTATTTTATTTTATTTTTGAAAAGCTAATTCTCAGTCAAGAAGATCTAACAACTATATTGAGGACACTGAATGAAAACCTGTTGGATGGCTCTGTTGCTCCACCTCCTTTACCAGAAGAGAGAGAATCAAATAGCAGCCACAGTGAAGTTGTCAGTACTTCTCAGCGCTCTGCAGGTAATGGGGCCAGTGCTAAACCCTGCATGCATGCACAGCTCACGCACAACCGCCTGTTGACACTGCACACACCCTTGCTATTGGGACTGTCGTGTGTACGAGACATGCATATGCAAATGAGCACATGAAAGTTGCCCGTGCAGGAGTTTAGGATCATCCCCACTTACTTTTAAACTTAAATAGCTAACTAGAATTATTTGGTATTTTTGGATTAATTTTTCTGTGGAAATGTATAACACTAATGGAAAAGGATACCTGTTTAAACTGTCATGAAAAGTTATACATAACCATGTTTGTCTCAAATACAATGGATCGAGTGAGCTGCCAAGCTAAGGAGAACACAGGACCTAGTGAATCGGGTAATGATGGTAGAGCTGCTTGGCATAATATAGGGTGAAAATGAAATGGGGGTGAGCTGGCTCTACAGCCACCACACCTCAGGTCGTCGGGGAAGGCAGTTCACATGAGCAGTCTTCCCCCCCCTCCCCCTCCGTTAATCCGGGAGTCGGGGCTGCTATCACAGGTCCCTCCGCATCATGTGTCAACTGTGGAGCTGTCCGTATGGGACAGGACATATGGACCCCTGCTACGCAGCAGGATCGGGCTCCTGGAAAAAGCTGCTGCCAAACAGCTGATGGAGGGCACTCCTCCAAGTCCTCCAGCCCATGTGTACCATAGCAGCTGCCCGGCAGTGCCTGGACTAACGAGCAAGTGACTCCTAGGCTGATGTGGGCTACTGTCTCCTTTGTTTTCACCCATAGTTAAATTTAACACATTTTTACAGTGGGGAGATGTTAAAACTCCCCACTGATATTTTACCCCAGCTGTGAGACAGGAGATCCGTTGGTGGGGAGGTGTCAGCAATGCCCTTGTCATGGATGGATCATTACCTTCTACAGGCAGGTCTCCCGGCGCATGTCTTTCCCCGGAGAGGTGTGGAACCAGTTTGGTTGGTCTGCCCCCGGAGATTAATGGAATCAGAAGGTTTCCAGAATGCTCATGGGGTGTTACCCTCTGATCTTGATTACCACTCACTTGATGACCTCGTTGCTCTTTGGGACACCTTCCTGACAGACCATTGACCGAATGCGTTCGCTCCCTAAGCATCAGCAGTGCAGGCCTCCTTGGTTTACGGAGGATCTGTGGCAGCTGAAGCAGAAAGAGTGGCGATTGGAGTGAAGGTGGCACCGTTCACGTGCTGAAGCTGACAGATTGTGATATAGAGCTAGTTTAAGATCATATGCCATGGCTGTACGGGCAGCAGGGAAGGGGTTCCTTGCTGCCCTTATAGCATCTGCAAAGTCCTGTTCAGTGGAGATTTTCAAAGTGGTGTGGCGGTTGGTCAATCCGACCTCCCTCTGCCCGGAACTGGAATTTTCTAGTGCCCGCTGTGAAATGTTTGTTTACTTTGCGGATAAAATCGCTCGTATTCACCATGATTTCGACACTGCACTTACTACAGTAGGAGAACCGGAGGTTACAGAAGGCCCGCTGTGTCTGGTTTCGTGAGATCAGTTTCAGTAGGTATCGCCCACTGATGCAGCGGATGTTTTGAGGGCGGTCACAGCCACCTCTTGTGAACTGGACCCATGCCTGTCCAGGCTGGTCAAAGCCAGCCAGGAGATGCTGGGGCTGTTGGCAGGAGTGGTGAGTGCCGGGTTGCCTCAAGGAGGCGGTGGTACAGTCTCTGCTCAAGAAACTATCAATTGACATTGACTCGCTGGCCAACTATCAGCCAATCTCTAACCTTCCCTTTTGGGGGAAGGTTATTGAACAGGTTGTGGCTTGACTGTTTATAGGAGCATCTGGACTGCATCAGGTTTCTGGATCCTTTGCAGTCCGACCTTCGTCCGGGTTATAGCACTGAGACTGTGCTTGTGGCCTTGGTTGACGACCTGCACCGTGAATTGGATTCTGGATCGGTTGACCCTTCTGATTCGATTAGATCTGTCAGCTGCTTTTGATACCATTGACCACGAGATGTTGGTGACTCGCTTGCGGGATCGTGCTGGGATGGACAGGATTGTTCTTGAATGACTGTTCCTTCCTAGCCAGGAGAACTCAGCGAGTGGTGCTGGGAGACTGCTCTTCGTCTCCCCAGGACCTCTTTTGTGGAGTCCTGCAAGGTTGTATTCTGTCCCCTCTCCTGTTCAATGTGTGTATGCAGCTGCTGGGCGAGGCCGTGACAGGATTTGGGGTTCAGTGTCATAAATATGGTGGGAGGGGGAGTTGAAGCAGAGGGGAATGTGAATGGAGAGAGTAGGAGGGGTGGTGGTGGGATGGGTCTTGATGTTATTGGGAGGATATGAGAAGTAATGAGGGAGTTAATAGATTACTATGTATTGAGGGGGAGGGATATGGGTTGTTTATTGTTATATGAATTTTGCTGTTCTATAATGGAAGGGGTTTTTATTAGATGGATATTACAGATTATTTTTGTATTTAGAGATTGTAGGATGGGGATCTCATCCCCCGGTGAGAGCTGAGGGCCCCCCCTGGTGGCAGCAGGGTGTGGGATGGGAGTTGAGATGGAAGGAATTTAGAATGTTGTTATGGGGTAGTGATAGGGGGAGGGTATATATGATAGTTCAGATTTTATGAAATTATACTGGGTCCCCTGTGTGGGATTAAACCCAGTTGTTGTGATTTGTTTTGTGGTATTATAAAGGGGTATTGTAGAGGGGTGGGTTGTTTTTGTTTTTCTTGCTACTGGGTCCCTTGTGTGGGATTTAACCCAGCTGTTGTGCTTTCTTATGTTACATTTTTCGTTTTTGTTGTGAGCCGCCTCAAGTTGCCTCAGCAATCGAGTGCAGGATACAAATAAAAAATGAAATGAAATGAAAAATATGCTGATGACACCTGACTCTACCTTGGTTTTTCATCTGACCCAGACCCAGCAGTCTCGGTGTTTACTCAGTGTTCTGTGGCTGTGGGGGACTGGATGAGGGTGAGCCATCTCAAGCTGAATCCCGACAAGACGGAGGTGATGCTAGTGGGGATGGCGATGGGGTTGGCGTCCCCCATCATTGATGGGGTTTGCCTTCCACTGGTCCCTCAGGTTTGGAGTCTGGGAGTGCCTCTTGATTCCCGGCTCCTCCTGAATGTCCAGGTGGAGGGGGTGGCGAGGAGCGCATTCCGCCAGTTCTACCTGGTGAGGCGGCTCCAGGCGTATGTCTCTGATTCAGACCTGGCCACTATCATCTGTGCTTTCACCACCTCAATACTAGACTGTTGTAAAGCCCTCTATGTGGGGCTAGCCATGGTGACGGTTCGGAGACTAGTTGGTGCAGAACACGGCGGCCCAACTCCTTACTCAGACGGGTCTCCCTGAACACATTGCACCAGTGCTCCGTTCTTTGCACTGGCTGCCTGTAGTTTTCCGGGCCCGATTTCAAGATGTTTGTGCTTACTTATAAAGCCCTATACGGCCCAGGCCCTATCTATCTGTTGGACTGCCTCACTCCCTGGACTCTTGATCAACCCCTGCAGTCAGCCGGGAGGGCCCTTCTTGAAGTCCCCCGGGTATCTCTGGGGGGTGACAACCATGGAGAGGGCGTTCTCGGTGGCCACATCAAGACTGTAGAACTCGCTTCCGGATGACCCCAGATCTCTCCTTCTTTCAATGTCAATGTAAGACCTGGCTGTTCCTCCAGGCTTTTGGTGAGGGAGATGGGTAAAAGGTGGGGGGTTGAGAGTTAAGGAGAGAAGTTTTTTTTTATTCTTTTGTATTTGCTGTGCTCCACCATGTGGCTTTTTAATGGTATTTTAATATGTGTTTCTATTTATTGTTATGTATATTGTTGTATTTTACAACTTATCATTTGTTAGCCGCCCTGAGCTGCTGTTGGCAGGAGGATGCAGGATATAAATTATGAAATAAATAAATAAAACTGGCACAATAACATTTAACTTTGAAAAGGGGAATTACGTAAAAATTAAGCAACTAGTTAGAGAGCAACTAAAAGAAGCAGTACTTCTCACTACTGGGACTCTTCTCTGCTCTGCAGGCGACCGGATCCGTGATTGCATCAGCAGTTTCCAGGCAGAAACCTTGGATAATTTCAGAAAACTAGAAGGAGCTCCTTTCCACCCCCCTCCCTTTGTCACTTACGCAGACTCCTGATCACATAAGAGCAAAAGTTACAATAGGAGGGGAAAGGACCGTGGGCTCCACTAAATCAACTCAGCCTCCTAAAGTGCCCACCGTACCAAAAGAACAGCTTGCTGAGATAGCACAAAAGAAAAAGAAGAAAAGATCATTTTCCCTGAGCAGACAATCTGTCACTCCTGTGCACAAAACATCAGAATGCACAGTGGTCACGGAGACCATCCTTTCTGGGGATGAATTTCAATTTTCCCATTCTCTGGCCCACCTCGGTTCCTTCCAACCACTCTAGGCGATTAGAACCCCCTAAGTGCTTTCTACGTGCATTGCCAAAAAAAGAGACCAAACAAAAAAAACCAATAGTTTCAAGGAGAGCTACTGGGCATGCTCCTCTGCTGGTAGCTCGTGGCTAAAGCGCCTGCCTGCCCGCCAATAAAACCCTAAATAAAAAGATCATCCCGAATAGAAAACAACCAAAAAATGGCTGCTAAAGCTGTGGCAAACACCAGAGGCTCAGTTAGAACGAAAAATTCAGAGCTTTTGTCTCAGAAAAGGAGAGATGGAAGCTCAGGAGAGCTGTGGGGAGGAGTAAGACACAGACATGGCCGCCGCCATTACACCCTCTCCTCAGGAAGGAACAACAGACTCAGAGGGACAGACAGGCAAGATCATCCAGTTTCTGCTGGATATAAAAAGTGAGCTCCAAAAAACAAAAACTGAACTTAAACAAGAAATCAGAGGGGAATTACAAAGCACAAAAGAGGAGATTCAACAATCCCTAGAGAAATTGGGCTCCACCTTAGAAAAAATGAATAAAAAAGTAGAGGCAGTGGGGAAACGAGTGGGGGTCTTAGAAACCAGACTCAGTGATATGGAGGACAGAGAAATCACTAGAGACACTGTAATAAAAGAAATTTCTCAAACCTCAGGCCAGAACCTAGAAAGACTGGAGGATCTGGAAAGCAGATCCAGAAGAAATAATTTATGTTTAGTGGGTCTGCCTGAGGGAATAGAAAAAGAGTGAATAATCCCACTACTACAGCAAGTCTGGCAGGAGATCTTCCCAGAAAACGGGGAAATATGGGATTTGAAATAGAGAGAGCACACAGATCTGTAAAACCAAGACCAAAAGATAGACCTGCCTCGCCCCATTTTAATGCGATTCCTGCGTTCACATAATAAAGAAACTGTTTTAAGAGAGGCAAGAAAGTCTGCTCCTTTGAACTACAAAAATACTGAAATTAAGATCTTCCCAGACATCTCATGGGAAACAAGGAAAAAGAGAAAAATCTGGCATAAATACTTTCCAGCCCTGGAAAAATTGGGCATTGAGGCTCAAATAGGCTACCAGCCAAGTTTGCATTTTACCACAGAGGTCAGAAGAGGATTTTTATCAGAGAGGAGGATCTAAAAAAATACCTCCAAAGATATATTCCGGATTTGAGCACCATACCCCTTACGTGAAATAGAACTGAACCAGATGGGATGGAAAAATATTATAGTGTTAAAATCAAGTAAAAATTTGGGTTTCATAAAATGTAATGTTCCAATTTTTTAACGGGAACAAAAAATATGACAATGTACAAGGGCGGATGGGGGGCAAAAAGGCCAAATATGCAAGCCCCACCAGTAGCACACTCCAGTTTGTTGAGTCTTTTAAGTTAATTGTTTACCATTGAAACATTTATTATATTGGCTTACTTCTTCCCTCCCTCCCCCCACCCCTTTCTCACAAAGAAACTGCTCACTAGATAGAGTTAATAGTCTCCAAGCTGCAGATAAAAGGAATATTGAGTCCCAGATAATGGATAACATGATTGACAATGGATGAAATAAAGATTATGACATTAAATGTTAAAAGGTCTCAACTGCCCCATTAAGCGTAGACGAATTTGGCAAAACATAAATAAACAGAAAATATATGTTTTCGGATTGCAAGAAACCCATTTTCTACAGAAAGATACAAATAGATTCTCCCATAAAAATATGAATATATATATCATGCAACTCACCCAGGAAAAAAAAAAAGCAGGCGTATATATAGGAATAGCTAAGGAAGCTAACTTTAAACCTAAAACTATACAGCAAGATACAGAGGGTTGATTTCTGATATTGCAGGGCATGATAAATGACCAGCTATATACAATAGTACATGTCTATGGACCCAACACCCAAGGAACTGAATTCCTTCAAGACAAATTAGAAATAGAACAAAAAGTTACGAATGGTCACCTCATAATCTTAGGAGATTTTAATATTCCTTTCACAGAAATAGACAAGTCTCGCCCTCCCTATAGTTTAGCTCAAATGGGAAAAATCAAGGATTTAATACAGACTCCTCAATTAATAGATTCCTGGAGAGAGCTACATCCCAAAACTCGAGACTACACCTTTTTCTCACAACCCCATAAAACATACTCCCGAATAGACTACATACTGACTACTAAAAGCCTGGTTAAAAATTATAAATATAGCCATATAGCACTAAACACATTCACAGATCATAGTGCTGTTATTTTGAGCATAGTAACAGATATACAACAAGAAAAAAACCCAATACTATTGGAAATTACACAAAAATATTTATTAAATCAAATAAATGTAGAAAAAAATACAAAATCAACTTGATAGGATATATTAAATTTAATGATACACCAGACATGAACCCTCAGATGGTATGGGAGGCAATTAAAGCTGTCATTCCAGGTTCTTATATATCATTGGAGGCAAAAGCTAAAAGAGAAAAAAAAGCGCACTTACTAGAATGGTATACACAAAATTAAAAGAACTAGAAGCAAGTAATAAAGAACACCCCTCTAAAAAGCATATAAAAGAAATCACAAAAACTAGACAAATGATAAATTTATTGGAAACATAATATATAGTGAAACAAATTCGTTTAACTAAACAATATTATTATGAAAAGTCAAACAAAACTGATAAAATACAGGCATGGCTATTTAAAAAAAAAAAAAGGAACAAAACTAACATCCCAGCCTTAGTGAATTCTAATGGAGAGCGTATTACAAAGACTAAGCAAATAGGGGAACAATTAAAAAAAATTCTATCAAAATATTTACAACTCAACAAATCCCACTGAGAAGGAAATAACAACACTCTTAGAGGGTATTAATCTGCCCAAACTTGCATTTCAAGAACAAGAAGTATTAAATGCAGAGATCTTTGCAGAAGAGATAGAAGAAACAATTAAGGGTACTCCCCAAAAATAAAGCAAGTGGCCCTGACGGCTTTATAGCTAAATTTTACTTAACATACAAGGATACATTAACTCCACTTTTCGTTAAGGTTTATAATACTATAATTGAACAACAAGCACTCCCACCTACATATTACCAGGCCAATATAATGTTATGCCTCAAACCGGAAAAAGAGGCAATGCAGCGTGCCAACTACAGACCTATAGCCCTTCTAAATTCAGATGTCAAGATTTTTACTAAAATAATGGCAAACAGATTAGCCTCAGTCATTAAACAAATCATACCGCCGGATCAAACAGGAGTCATCCCCGCCAGGTATGGCGTGGACAATATGAGAAAAACAATTGACTTAATTCACCAAATTCACGAAAAAAAAGGCCCCAGCTACCTTGATCTCACTCGATGCGGACAAGGCTTTTGATCGTGCTGAACATAGATTCTTACTCAAAACATTAGAAAAAATGGGCATTATTGGTACATTTCTAGAGTGGGTAAAAATTATTTACAAAAACCCACAAGCGGCATTGATAGTAAATGGATCACTGACTGAATCATTTCAATTATATGGAGGTACGAGACAGGGATGTCCGTTATCCCCCCTGTTGTTTGACTTAGCACTTGAACCACTGACTGCCATGATTCGACAAGAGAGGAAAATTAAGGGGATAATGATTGGGGGGAGAGAATATAAAATCTCACTATATGCTGATGATGCGTTAATCTTTCACAACCTACAGAGACAATGCCATATCTCCTAAACACCATAGAGAAACATGGGGAAGTATCTGGGTTTAAAATAAATGTAAATAAATCACAGGCCTTAATGTTCTACTTAACGCTGCAGCAACAACAAGAGATAGCTCAAAGCTCTCCGATTAAGATAAACTCCAGGGAATTCAAATATCTGGAAGTAACTCTTACCAAGCTATTATTATTATTATAAGCATTTATATAGCACCAGTCATGTACCTGGTGCTGTACAGAACATAGACAGGCGGTCCCTGCCTGTGGTTTACAATCTAAAAGACGAGGGGGAGACAGGGAGAGGGGACAGTGGGAGAGACAGGGGAGAAGACAAGCAAACATTCAAGCGGATGTGAAGTCTCAGGTGCGTGTGCTTGGCTTGGTTACAATCAGGTTGGTTGCAACAGTCTGCAGAGAAGGGCAGACAGTAGGTATATGGGGAACAACTAGCAGACATTGGGAAAGGCGGCAAGGAAAAAACTACCTAAACGTTTATACCAAACAACCTTTAAACCCCTGATAAAAGAATGTAAAACTAAATTGGAAAATTGGCAGTCAACTCAATGCTCAAGGTTAGGCTGTATAAACCTTATAAAGATGATGCTACTCCACTAAATACTATATTACTTACTAGCATTACCCATTCAGTTACCAAAAACTTTTTTACACAACTAACTAAAAGCATTAATTTATTTGGCAAAAAAAACCATCCAAGAGTACGTAAATCAATTCTCCTTACTGACAAAACACACGGTGGGGTTAATTTCCCGGATATTAGAAGTTGTTATATGGCCTCTACACTCAGTGCCATTAAGATTTGGTACAAAAACTCAACAGAACCCAGTTGGGCGCAAATAGAAAAAACACAATCTCACACAACAGATTTTAAAAAGAGGGAGGGTCGTCTGGGCATGCGTGAGTGAGCAGACATGCGTGGCTGAGCTCCCTCCTGACCCGAAGTAAAAAGAAGGGAAAAAACAGTAAATGCCTCAACAAAAGTAAGAAAAAAATAGTCACAAAAGAAAAGGGAATGAGCCAGAACAAAAAAAACAAACCAGAAAGCATAAGTGAAAAGTCCGGGCTCCCGCAGCGAAGCGCGTGAAGGGGAGAGGCCCCCATTAACAAAATGGTGACAGATAAGCAAGACAATACCGGGGACCTGGCCACAACAAAGCAAGTAATAGAACTATTTAAATCAATCAAAGACGATTTAGGGATAAACAAAGAGGGGATTACAGCTATTAAGGCTGGCCTGTGGGAGCTAAAATTGCAGATGGAAGGAATAACAAAGAGAATTGAGGAGGTGGAAACCAGAGTAAGCGAACAGGAAGACAGGGAGAATAACAACGAAGAAAGGGTGGCTTGCACAGAAGCTGAAGTAAAGACATTACATGAGAAACAAGAGGATTTGGAAAACCGCTCCAGGAGAAATAATTTAAGAATCATAGGGGTACCTGAAGGATCAGAAGCAGTGGGAGTTGGTGACCTAGTGCAGTGAGTTATGCAAGAAATATTTCCTGAAAAACAGGAATTACACCAGCTCGAGCTAGAAAGAGCACACGGGTCCCTTCGCCCCAAACCTAAAGACCAGGATCCCCCAAGAGCACTGATTGTAAAATTTCTTAGATTTCAAGCTAAAGAAAACATATTGAGAGCAGCCAGAAACACTAAACATTTGAACTTCCAGGGACAAAAGATAACAATCTTCCCAGATCTAGCCTTTGAGACAGTACAGAAAAGGAAAGCTTGGAGAAAATATCTAGACATCTTCCATAAAAAGGGAATTAAAGCACAAGTGTTTTTCCCAGCAAAGTTCTCATTTATCTACAAAGATAGAAGAAGATACTTCACAGAACAAGAAGACTTGCAGAGATTCATAGAAAAAAACCTTAAAGAAAATAATTGAGAAGCAAGATACTGGACTAATTAATATTTGGTGACTATGTAAATATATAAGAAGAGAGGTATAAAATGAGGAAAATGTTAAAATAGGGTTGGGAGGGAGTGGGGAGCCTACATCACACGTTACTCCAGTTTAAGGGGACCTTTGGAGAAGAAGCTGTTAGAGGGATTGTTTAAAGTTTGAAATTGAAGGGGGGAACTGTTTATTTTTTGTTTATTTAGAGGGGGGAATAAAGGGGACAGAGAGATGGTGTTAGAAAAAGGATATGGAGGGAGGGGGGAGGGAAATAAGGGGAATAGAATAGACAATAACTATAAGACCAACAAAAACATAGTGAACAGAAATGAAAAAAAGAATAGAGTGAAACTAAACAGAACTGAAAGAAAAGGGAAAAATCCACACTGGATATATTATAGAGGAATTGAGAAGGTAAAGCAGAAAAGAAAAGAAAACAAATACTATGCAAATGGATAAGCTTAAAGTAATTTCTTTTAACGTTTGTGGGCTTAACAACCCAATAAAACGTAAAAGGGTATGGCAACTCATAAAAAAAACACAGCCACACATATTTATGATACAAGAAACGCATTTGATTATACAAGACAATTATAGATTTAGTAATAAAGAATATAAAATATACTTTGCAAATGGAGGGGGAAAAAAGGCAGGAGTCCTAATAGGCATATCTAAATCCTTGAATATGCAAATTAAAGAAATAAATAAAGATGATCAAGGCCGAGTACTGATAATCAAAGGTCTGATAGGACAGGACAATTATACTATGGCATCAGTGTATGCTCCCAATAATAACACCAGAGCATTCCTAACAAAACTGATTCCAGAGATTACAGAAAAAATAGAAGGAAGAGCCATCATATGTGGAGATTTTAATTCCCCATTAACTTCTATGGATCTGTCTACTAAAGCACCCCTGAATAAGCAACAAGAGAAAATAAAAAAAGTAATTGAAGATAACCAATGGAGAGAAATTTGGCGAGTATTCCATCCACAAGAGCAGGGGTTCACGTTTTATTCAAATCCCCATAAAACATCATCAAAGATAGATCACATACTAGTTAATCAAGAACTATTGCCCATTTGTGAGAGAGCATATATACAGCTTATACCCCTATCAGATCATAACGCAATAGTTGTAGAAATAAATACAAAACTCAACAAAAAAGAAACCACACAGAATTGGAAACTCAATTTTTTTTATTTAAATAACAAATGGATTCAGGAAAAAATACAAGAAGGCATACAGGAATATATGCAGAATAATGACCAGCCAGGGATGTCTATAATGACTATATGGGATGCAGCAAAAGCAGTCCTGAGGGGACAGTTTATTTCACTGGGCGCACTCCTAAGAAAGGAAAAAGGAACACAAATTAATCACCTTTACCTGCAGATAAAACAATTAGCAAAACAACCTGCAATAAATGCAGAAAAAATAACTGAGATGAAAACACAGATAAATTTACTAGAGACAGAAGCTACAATTAATAAACTTAGATATGCCAAAGCATACTACTTTGAAAAAGCAAACAAAGCCGACAGGGTCCTGGCATGGATGATTAAAAAAAAGAGACAAAAGTTAGACATTCCATATATAAGACAGAATCCAGAAGCAGAAATGCTTAAAGGTAAAGAGAAAGAGCAATGCTTTCTTGAGTTTTATAATAAAATATATAAAACCACAGAGCCCCCACAAAAGAATATAAACGAATTCCTAGACAAGATCAAGATACCTAAAATTAACCAGGCCCAAAAAGAGTTCTTAAACAGAGATATAGAAGAAAAAGAAATCAATGATGCCATTAAAAACCTACCCCACAATAAAGCCGCTGGACCAGATGGATACCCGTGCGAATTTTACAAAACATTTGCAAAAAACTTAACCCCAATATTAAAAAGAGTATATAACGAAACAATTAGACAACAAACAACGCCAGATACATTCTACGAGGCCAATATTATGCTGTGCCCAAAAGAAGGAAAAAATAAGGAACTATGCGGTGGGTACAGACCAATCTCATTGATTAACACAGACGCAAAAATATTCACAAAAATCTTGGCAGAAAGACTAAAGTTAATCATACCTGAAGTAATAGAAAAAGATCAAACAGGCTTTATGCCAGGCAGACTTGGCATTGACAACATAAGGAAAGTTATTGACCTCATAACACATATAAAGTCAAACAACACGCCAGCGGCCATTATCTCGTTAGATGCGGAGAAGGCCTTTGATTTTGTGGAACACAATTTTTTGTTAGAAACGATGAAAAGAATGGGCATGGAAGGAAACTTCCTTGAGTGGGTTAAGATAATATACAAGAAACCCAAAGCCAAATTAATTTTAGATGGAAAAACAACACCTGAGTTCAAATTGACTAGAGGTACTCGGCAGGGATGTCCCCTATCACCACTTTTATTTAATATAGCCATTGAACCTCTTGCCATTGCTATAAGATCACAGCAACAGATTAAAGGAATACAGATTCAGCAAAAGGAATTCAAAGCTGCAATGTATGCAGATGACATGATGCTCAGTCTAACAGATCTCCCTACATCCATTCCAAAATTAATAGAGACTATTACGCAATTTGGTGGGGTGTCAGGGTATAGAGTGAATATAGATAAATCCCAAATGTTACTCTTCCATGAAGAAAAACTAAATGCAATTGAAAAAGAGAAAGCAACACCTTTTAAGATACAAGACAGCTACATCAAATATCTGGGAATAAACATCCCAAAAAAATGCAAAGACCTATATAAATTAAACTTTGCCCCTCTATTAGAAGAAGTTAAAAGGAAAGAGGAGGAGTGGAAAAAATTACAACTATCATGGATAGGTAGAATAAACTTAGTAAAAATGGCCCTACTACCAAAATTACTTTATACATCATTTGCTCTACCAATTAGAATCCCTAAAGAATATTATGATACAATAAACAAGAACATTGCAAGAATAATATGGCAAAGAAAAAAACCACGAGTCAGGAGATCAATACTATACACAAGAAAGGATAAAGGGGGCCAAAATATGCCAGATATAAAAATGTACCATTGGGCCTCGGCCCTTAGAGGAATAAAAATATGGTACCAAAATGAGATACATCCAGACTGGTTAATAATCGAAAAAGAATACTATGGAATTAATACGTTTGTGGGTATATTAACTGATGGACAGCAGCTGCATACTCCAAGAGGAAGAGAACATCCATTTGTAGACCCTACGTTACAAATTTGGGAAGCATGCTTTAAAAAAGCAGAACTCTTAATTGATAAATCACCTTTTACACCTATATTTGGTAAGTGGACAAAAATAGCGGGGATCCCCACAACTTTAAAAAAACAATGGGGAAAAAAAGGACTAAAATGGGCTACACATTTATTTGTGGGACAAGAGTTTTTAACTCTAGATACCATAAACCAAAAAATTGACCACAAGATTGACTTTATGATATATGCAAAAATCAGAAACAAATATACTTTAAAACAAGACAAAACACATTACATACGAACACCACATGAATTAGAAAAAATCCTATATAGAGACCCCTCTCAGCTGCATGTGCTGTCCAAGATATATAGAGTAATATATACAATATATAACTTACCTGATGCGGGCTATGTGGCAACCTGGGAAGAAGACCTACAGAAAAAAATAGAAAAAAAAAAATTGAAAATAATGTGGCAAATAATGCATAAGTCTTCACGATCATTGTCGGTATTAGAACTGCAAATACAGACAATTTACAGAATGTATTATACGCCACAACGGTTACAGAAAATGAATGAGCAATACCAACAGCAGTGCTGGCAAGGATGTAAAGAAGTCGGAACATGGATGCACTGCTGGTGGGAATGCCCGCACATAAAGGACTTTTGGATACAAGTCTGGACTTACCTAAAACAGATAGCACAGCAGGACATCCCATTTACGCCAAAGTTCGCCTGAGTAGGAATTCAAACAAATCTGAAAATCAGAAAGGAAAGGGAAATGGCAGGTCAACAAATTAGACTGGCAGTGATATATACAATAGTTAGAAACTGGAAATCCACAAGAAAACCTTCAGTTAAACAACGGAAACAGAGATTTTGGTGGACACTTACCATGGAGAGGATACAAGCAGAACTGCATTCGGACTTAGAAGGATTTTATGCAGTGTGGAACTACATATGGGAATTGCTCCAAACCGAGGTTGAGTTGCGTGAGAGACAATTTTCACTATGTTTAAATAAAATATGAAAGTTATTGATAAGTTACTTAAATAGGGACCGAAGCTGTAACTCAGGTCCCTTAGAGATTGAGAGTATGTTAAGATAAGCAGAAGAGTTATTGGTTATTGTTAAACATTGAAAAAGAATAAAAAGAATTTTAAAAAGAAAAGAAAAGAGATTGATAGATAAAGAGATAGGAGTACGACAAGAATGGTGTGACCACCCGTTTATAAATACAGCTTATAAAAATTGGACAATAATAAAAAAGGCAGATATTTTAATTGACAGAGCCCCCTATACAAACATCGAAAGTATAATAAAGGAGAAACAGATCTGATAGATCTAAAAAACTGAGACAACAGAAAATATGACTAGTAAAACATCTGATACAAAGAGAAGAATTTTTGACCCAAAATGAGATGAAAATAAAATTAAAGCTAAAATTAACTTCCTTACTTATTTGAAATTAAAATCTAGAATCACGAATTGTCATGACTGGCCACATTTCTCAAGACAACCTACTCCTTTGGAAGTGGGACTATTTGAACGTACCGATGACTCTCAGATCCTTGCCAGACTATACATCGCAATTAAAGCAATCTCACATCCACCAGATGCAGGTTATATTAGTGCCTGGGAAGAAGAAATCGAACAACAAATAGAGAAAAAAGAAACAGAAGAAATGCGGACAGTCATGACTACATGATCTAGATCATACGTTGTCAAAGAAATACAGATTATGTTATGCTATAACATGCCATTTACGCCCCTGTAAAACTCAAGAAAATGAAGGTAATACAATTCAATGAAAGTTGGAGGGGCTGTGGCATGACTGGAACTGCGCTACATTGCTGGTGGCAATGCCCCGAGATAAATATAATCTGGAATAAAGTATGGAAATGGATGCAACAGATTGTCGGAGGAGTAATACTATTTGGACCCAAATTTGCTTTATTTGTCATATGTCCCCAAAATCCATATATAAAAGAGAGAATTCAGGCGTGCCAACAAATAAGACTGGCGACACTACATACATAGCCAGCAAATGGAAAGCCACCGCCCCAACAAATATAAGACATAGATTATGGCATATGATCACGATGGAGCGCATTACAGCAGACCTACAAGAGAAACTCAAAGCATTCTATGCAGTCTGGACAAACTGCTGGGACATTATTCAAGAGAAACTTCCACTAGAATCGACTAGAACAATCTACATCAGAGACCTGGTATAAGACACAAGGAAACAAAGTTCAAGGAAAAACAGGACAATGAACTTTACTCTCAACAACTTATCTTAGTGAGCATACAACAGATATAGGGTGTTCTCAGACGTGCTGGGCCACCCATTGGCCCCGGCACGGAATCGCATATTGATCCCGCTCCAGAATCCCGCCAGCCCGTCATCAGACGTGCCGGTCGATTCCAGAGGGGGGACGAGGCGGGGCTGCGCAGCGCAACGTGTGGCTGCACAGCCCCGCCCCCCCATGCTCTCGAGGCCTCTGGGAGACGGGCGGGCACAGCGGCCAATGCGCCCAAGCGCCCGCCCACCCCCTGGGGCATTGGCCATGGCCCAGAATCGGCGGCGGTCACAACCGCTGATTCCGGGCCGTGGTGCAGTAGCAGACGTGATGTTACTACAGTCAACCATGGTGAGTCCAGCCGTGGTTGACTGTGGTGATCTCCGAAAGCGTGGTCAAAGTGATTCCCGCCGGGGGTGAACATCTGGTGGAAATCTCTTGTCGGCCCAACAGATGTTACGCCACCACGATCACCACAGGGGGATTCACCGTGGTTGACTGTGGTGGCGTAACGTCTGAAAACATCCATAGTTTGAACCCCCCTTTCCTTTCTTTTCTTTGAAAAACCACCCTCTCCTCCCCAGTTACCCTGACTTGTTTAAAATGTTGTTGGTACAAAACTTACTTGCTTCTTCTCGACTTCTGCACTTCAGGGCAGACCCGGCTACGAAAGAGAGAGCTGTAATATGAATACATTATTTTTGTAATGAGAAGAATTTCTTATTAATAAAAACTTACTAAAAAAAAAAAAAAAAAAAAACACACAATAGTTTCTTACTTTACTTTGTTGTTTTAATTTCCTTTACATAACTAAAGAGGATACTGTCAGTGGGCCTTCTTTCTCCCTTCCTGGGCAGGTGGAGGGATCTGCAAGGGATTTATTCCTGCTTAGCCTGATTTATTCCTGCTTAGCCTGCCTCTAGTCTGAGGAGATTATTCCAAAGAGGCTGGGTTTTAAAAGGTGTACTATTTGCTCTGCACCACCCTGTCAGAGACCAGCATGTACAGTGCTTAAGAGTGCCTTGGAGAGGCCCACAACACACGCACCTGCCGGGCGTGTGCTCCTCTGTCCAAAAGAGCCAGAGATAATAGGTCGCTCAGACTTAAAGAAATCCTCACAAGAAAGGCCCTCGAAGGAGGAGGGAAGTTCCACTTAAAATCTTTTCCTAACCAGCCAGGGCACATTGTCTCACCATGAACCTGCCATGACCTTCTGCTCCCACAGCGACTCCTTCCGATGCTGCTCCACCAGAGGGCCAAGGATCGGACTCTGTAGCCCTGTTAGGACGGTAGCCACAAATGGCTCCACTAAATAGATCAACTCAGCCTCCTGAAGCACTAGCAAGCAACAGCTGCTGAGACAGCAAAGAAGAAAAGATCATTTCCCCATCGCAGACAATCTGCCACTCCTGTGCAGAAAACATCAGAATTCACAATGGTCACAGAGACCATTCTTTCTGGGGATTAATCTGCCATTCTCCAGCTCACCAGTCTTTTGGTGGAGCCTCTTGATGACTAACAGGTACAGAGGGGAACCTAGAGGGTACCAGGATCTTAACCCTCAAGAGACCAACATCCCTGGGGGGAGTCGGGTGTACCGCGAGTGGTCCTGCTCCCATAGTGTTCTCAGAACGAAGATCACGCTCCCGTAATATCTTATCTTGGCACCATTGGTGCTATCCTAGATCTCCCAGCAGAGACCGCTACAGATGGGGTGATTATTGGAGCATATAACCATACTCGCGTTGCTTGCCATCCAGCTGGAGGCACCATGGGGACTATCATGGGTGCAGATCCTCCCATGCCAGTTTACAGTACTGCAGGTCAAGGACCAGATCACCTGATTACTTCGAGGATGGTAGGAGCTTACACAGGGGATCGTGACATCACTCAATCCCTAGACACCACTTCACTCTCTTGCTGATACAACACCACCAGTCCTGCCATGTCTATCACAACCCACTGCACCAGCTGGGGTACTATCTATGAATCCAGCCCATACAGTGGTATAGGCATCAACATCACTGATACCATTGGTACCTACTGGACCATCGGTAATTAATACAGCACTTCAACAAGATCTTAAATCTATGAGGGCAGAGAATGTTTTTCTGCAGACCCTTTTGGGAGCACCTACCCAACGGTCTGCAGATCTCACAGTTGACACATTAACTTCTTCATCCTCCTCTCCCTCTCCAGATGAGGAAGAAAGTGTCATCTCCTCCACCTGACACAGTCTCAGATTCCTCAGTACCTCTATCCACAAAGGATGTGAAGGCTTTCCAGAATATGCTAAGAAGGCTTCTTACTGCAATGTCACAGATCCCAAATAAAGTAGTCAAAAAGACATAATCCGGACCAGTTTTTCGGATTCTCAGTAGCGGAGACTCTGACCAGGTCATGATTCCCCTTTTTGAACAACTCATGGAGCTATCAACTACAGTTTGGGCTCATCCATCATTGTCCATTCCAACTAATAAGTTGCCAGATTCCCTCTATGCAGTTCTTCAAGAGGGAGCAAAGATTATTCATCTTCATCCAACTCCGAACTCTCTAGTCATCACTTCTGCCTCCCATAAGACCAAACCTAGGCAGCTTGCATATCTCTCCAGCAGACAGTGAGAGTAGAAGACTGGATGGCTCAGGGAGAAAGATTTTCTCATCTGAGACTCACTGCGATCAAGTTTCAAATTCTCCTGACCCAACGTAGCTTCTTGCACTACAGAAGGAGGGCCAGCAACTGGCCCAATTGCAACGCTAAGCTGCAATGCAGTCTGCAGACTGCTCCATCAGGGGTATCTCAGCCGTGATAACACTCGGGCGACATGCTTGACTGAGATCCGCTGCCCTCACACCAGAGAACAAAATGTGAATTGAGGACTTGCCTTTCGACACTGAAGACCTCTTTGTGACATCCACTGGTGAAACACTAAAGAAAATAAAGGAGACCAAACTGCCAGGTCTGTGGATGTAATCGGGCCAATTAAAAGGAAATATTATTCCATCCCAGCATCCTATACTCACAGGAATTAGGAACCCATATTCATATTCCTTCATAGACAGTCGGAGGAATCAGACCCAGCAAGTGCAGCCTCAGCCTACTTATCAGAACACAAGAAAGAGGTTCATGAATGCTTAGCATATTCAGTGGACCCACGTAACATCAGATAAATGGGTCAAAGGAATTATTAAAGAAGGATATACTACACAGTTTGAAGATATCCACATCCCTAAACTGTTCAGGGACACCCCTCACAAGACAGTGCCTCCTGCAAGAGATAGAAACTCTACTACAAAAAAGTGCAGTTGAGAAAGTTCCCTTCAAGGAACAATGTGAGGGGTTTTATTCTAGTTACTTCCCACTCCCTAGGAGGGATGGTGATCTCAGACCCATAATGGATCTTAGAGTGTGAAATAAATAAGTCGGAAACATTGTTCCACATGACTACAGTATATCCTTAATGTGTGTTGGGTCCAAAGATAAGGACAAAACACTGGAGGCCTCTTTGCTTGGGTACTGCATGGGATCATTATGATTCAGGTGGTGGGAAAAGGAGTTTTGCAGATGGAGCTAGAGAGGCTGGGGAACCAGTCACACTGGATTCAAAAGAGAGACAGTGGGTGTTTTCAAATGGAAAGGCTGCCCCAGTGCTGGCCACACCAGCCTGCTTCAGTGACCCCTGGATGGCCCATCCGTCTGAAGGTGGCCTGCCAGATGTTGAAGCGGAGGAGGCTGTGCCTGCTTCAGGGCAACCCAGAGCACTGCTGGCAGAGGGGGATGGCCTAACGCGGGGCACCATTCCAAAGCAGAGCAGCTGTCTGTCTGATGGTATATCCTTAATGCCTTAGAACAGAGCGACTGCTTAGCTTCCCTTGATCTTAAGGATGCATACTTTCATATTTATTTTATTTTATTTCAATGTTCTTCTACCCAGTACACTCCTGCTCGCAGAGCAGCTCGGGGCAACTTCCATCCATCCTTCTCTGACAATACTTACGCTTCATTGTAGGTCACATCGGTCTGGCAACAAGCTGAGAGTCTTCACCAAATGCGTTGCAGTGGTAGCCGTGTATCTCCAAATGCGGAGAGTGAGACTATTCCCCTACCTTGACAATTGGCTGCTAGCAGCTCAGTCAAAGAACAAACTTCTGTGCGATAGTGGCATGACAATTCTAACACTTCAAAGTCTAGGATTCATCATCAATTTCAAGAAATCGCATCTGACTCCAACAAGATTCCTAAAGTTTATAGGTGCTGTTCTCGATATGAATCGGGGCCGAGCTTATCTTCCGGCAGAAAGATTCCACAATATCACAGACATGATCATCATACTGAGGCATCACCAGACTTGGTCCGTACGTTTTTTCCTCCAGCTACAAGGTCTGTTCGCTTCTGCTACAAATGTCACACTCAGTCAGGCTGTACATGCATCCTCTTTAACAGTAGCTCAAGGAAGTTTACACTCAACAACATCCCCTCACCAAGAGAATCACCATATCACACGCTGTGTTGGACCCCATCCACTGGTAGACAAATCCAGATCATGTCCTTCACAGAGTGGACTTCGAGCCTCCACAACCAGAATACACAGTAACTACAGATGCATCCCTGACAGAATGGGGCGCTCATATGGCATGGTTCAGGGTTCATGGGCTCTGGACTCCAGAGGGGAGACAGCTACATATCAATCAGAGCTCAGAGCCATAAGATGGACCCTTTGTGCTCTAGTTATGCATCTTTGAGACATCGTAGTCCTCATTGCCACAGACAACAGAACAGCCATGTGATATATAAACAAGCAGTGGGGTGCAAGGTCCACAGAACTGTCCACAGAAGCAGAACTACTTTGGAAATCGTGCATAAAGCACAGAATCATTGTACAAGCCATTCACCTTGTGGGTGAAGACAATTCCATCGCAGATCAGCTGAGTGCCTATCGACCATCACAAGTGGAGTGTGCATCCAGAGGTAATCACCTACGTATTCAAAATTGGGGGCATGCCCACTCTTGATTTGTTCGCCACACAAGAGAATACAAAGTTGACTTATTTTTGCAGCAGGTCAGGATGAGGAGTCTGATCAGATGTGTTTGCCATTCCCTGAAATCAAGATTTCCTATTTGCGTTCCCTCCTTTTCCTCTTCTTCATTGAGTGGTTCACAAAGCGAAAAAGGAGAAAGCTCACATGATACTCATAGTGCCTTACTGGCCAAGGCAAATATGGTTCCAGACACTACTCGACCTGGCAAGAGACAAGACTCCCACTTCCAACCAGACCGAATCTGCTGCCCTGCCACCAAGGCCAGGTCTTGTACCACAACCTGAACATGTTGCACCTTCTCACCTGGTTCCTGTTACCATGAACACTACCTTCTCTACAGTGGCTGACATACTCCTAAGTGTGAGAGAACTTATCACTAGAAATACGCACAGGCTTAAATTGACACGTTTTAACAAATGGTGCAAGAAGGAAAACTTTTTCCTAGAAGGGATTAACTTGAACCATGTTTTCCAATAGCTACTTCATTTACAAAGCCAACACTTAATGGTGAACACCCTTAAGGTTCACTTGGAAGCAATTTCAGTGTTCCTTCACTTGAAGAGGGAAAATTGCTGCTCTTTCATCCTTTAGTAAAGTCTTTCATGAAAAGACCATAAGAGTACGTTTCCACCGGTCATTTTACCTGTCCCTCAGTGGGATGTTAATCTAGTACTCACCAGACTGATGTCACCACCTTTGGAGCCCATGGCCACCTGTCCATTAGAAGACCTTAACATTAAAATGGCTTTCCTTGTGGCCATAAACGTCGGCCCCATTGAGTATGTGAATTGTGTGCTTTGGG
This sequence comes from Sphenodon punctatus, assembly GCA_003113815.1. Lineage (NCBI taxonomy): Eukaryota > Metazoa > Chordata > Lepidosauria > Sphenodontia > Sphenodontidae > Sphenodon > Sphenodon punctatus. The sequence goes on from QEPC01012913.1 coordinate 10,397,903, forward strand.
CGCATATCCTCCATATCTGACATTCTGTGAAGATAAGGTAGATCTTTGAACAGATCCTGCATTCATGCCTAAGGTAGTGTCTTATTTTCACATTAATCAGGCTATCTCCCTTCCTGTCGTCCATCCTAAACCACGTGTAACACCAAGAGACAGAACTATGCACTCCTTAGATGTTAAGAGGGCTCTCTCATTTTATCTACACCGTACCAAGCCTATAAGATCCACAGATGCACTTTTTATCGCCTATGGTGGTAAACGTATAGGTGTCAGTCTCTTTGTAGAGAATATCTAAGTGGATCCTCTGCATAAGCAGATGCTCAGTTGGCAGATATACCTTTTCTAGTTGGACTCCATGCCCACTCCACTAGAGCTGTAGTATCCTTGGTGAACTTCAGAAATGTACTGCTGCTTGACTTCTGTAAAGCTCTATGTGGTCATCTGTTCTTACGTTCTCAAAACATTATTCCTTGGACCTGGCAGCCAGATCAGATGCAGATGTGGGAAAGGCAGTGTTCCAATCATGGTGTTTGTGACTACCTCTCACCATCACCCTTCTCCTCGGGTAGGTGGTCTATACTGCTTCACACTCTCCCAATAGTGAGAATCCTGGTGATCCTCATAGAAGAAACGAGGGTTACGTACCAGTAACTCAGTTCTTGGAGAAAGCTGTGCGTATTCTCATGGCTCACCCATCCTTCCCTTCTGAGGTGCGAAGGTTCTCCTCTGTGCCAGGGATTGGAAGGAACTGAGGTGGGTGGGCTCCTTTCTCCTCCTATTATAACTTTTACTCTAGCATGGTCAGGAGCCCATGCAATTTACAGGAAGGGAGGGGGGAGTTGCTCCTTGAAGTTATCTGGAATTTTCCAGGTTTTCTGCCTGGAAACCGCTGATGCAATCAAGGCTCCGATCTCCTGCAGAGCAGGGAAGAGTCCCAATAGTGAGAATACATGGAGCTCTCTCGAAGAACTGAGTTACTGTTAAGTAACCCTCATTTGTGAGGACTGAATGTCTGCAACAGGCATGGGGATTATTTTAAAAACACCATCTCGGAGGTCCAGATTAAATGTATTCCACAAATAATAAAAAGGTAGCAAGAAGAACAAACATCTGTTAGCATGGCTAAATGGTGAGGCAAAGAAGGCCATGAGAGCCAAAAAGGTATCTTTTTAAAAAGTGGAAAGCTAGTCCTAATGGGGGGGGGGAGGAGGAGAGAGTATAGACAGTGGCAAATTAGAAGTAAAATGTTAAAAAAGCAGGACAAGCAGGAATTTGAATAGTGACTTGCTAAAGATGCAAAAACTAACATTCCCCCCACGCCCTAGCAAGTACTTCTCAAGCAGGAAGCCTGCTAGAGAGTTAATTGGGCATTAGATAACCAGGGAATGCTCAGGGAGGATAAAGCCATTGAGAGAAGCTACATGATTTTTTTGCATTGGGCTTCACTATGGAAGTTATTGGGGAGATATGCACACTAGAACTATTTTTTGTAGAAGGTGACTGAAGAACTGCCACGTATCCATGTGACTGTAGTAGAGGTTCTAGAGCAAATTGATTAATAGCAACAATTCGCCAGGACCTGGTGGTATTCACCCAAGAGAGCTGAAGGAACTAAAATATGAAAATGCCGGACTACTATTGGTGATTTGAAACCCATCTCTAAAACCTGCCTCTGTGCCTGAGGACTGAAGGTAGTGAATGAAATCCCAATTTCTAAAAAAGGATCTAGAGGCGACCTCGGAAACTACAGACCAATGAGTTGACGCCAGTGCTGGGAGAAATGGTGGAAACACTTGTGAAGAACAGAATTATTGGACATATTGATAAATGTGAAATAATGGGAAAGAGCCAACAATGTTTCAGCAAAGGGAAGTTATACCTCATTAATCTATTGGAATTTTTTGATGGTGTCCATAAGCATGTGGTTAAGGGTGATGGCTCTCGATTATAGTGTTTGTGGATTTTCAGAAAGCTTTTAATAAGGTCATGTATGAAAGACTGCCATGGAAACGAAGTACTTGTGGAATAGGAGGCAGTGTCTTGTGGATCGGTAGCTGTTAAAGGATAGGAAACAGAGGGTTACGAGTAAACGGTCAGTTTTTACAGTGGAGAGAAGTGGAAAGGAGAGTAGAGAGAGGTGATTAAATTAACAGATGACACAACGTTATTCAAAGTAGTTAAGACCAGGGCAGTCCGTGAGAAATTACAGGAGGATCTTGAAAGACTTGGATACTAGGCAAGTAAATGGCAGATGAAATTTAATATCGACAAGTGCAAAGTAATGCACATAGGGAAAAATAATCAGTACACAGTGCTGAGTTCTAAATTAGGGGTTACCGCTCACAAAAAGGATCTTGGAGTCATTTGGGGCAATTTATTGAAAACCTCGACTCAGTGTGTAGCAGTGGTCAAAAAAGCAAACAATGTTAGGAATTATTCAGAAAGGGATACAGAATAAAACAAACTATCATTGCTGCTGTATACATCTATGGTGCAACTGCACCTTGAATATTTGTGTATTTCTGGTGGTCTGCTCCACACCAGCAATAAGCTCTACACTGGATGGGACAACAGAGAGGTTCCTCCTTCACCTTGCCACGCTGGGCAATGCTGCCAATAAGTTCTGTGCTGGATCAGCAGAAACACTGGGAAAGACACCCTCTATATGGGTCCACATCTGATCCAGCTGCTGCTGCCGCCACTTTTCCTAAGCTAGATCCAGAGGGAGGAAGATCACACAAAAGGGGAAGCGCGAGGAAATAAGGATGAATGGAGACAGACAGCTCTGCTCCAGGAGCCAAGCAACTCACGAAACAGGAGACTGCAGCAGACACGGATGGAGACAACACTTCACAAAGATACGGGAAAAACCAACAAGCCAGTCTTAGGCCGCTTTTAGATGAGCGGGTGGCCGTCACATGATATTTCAAAATTACGCAGCGGGGGATTACACGAGACGGCCGTCTGAGATCACGCGCATGAAAGGAAGTCGCGCGTTACTTGCCGACCACGAATTAAATACCTCAATTGTGAGGTATTTAATTCATGGTCGGCAAATAATGTGCAACCGCCTTTCATGCATGTGATTGCCGACATCCATCTTGTGTAATCCTGCATTACAGGATTTTGAAATATCGCGTGAGCGGGTCACGCGAAGGCGACCTGCTCGTCTAAAAGCGGCCTTAGTTGCTGAGAGCAATTCCCAGGACACCAGTAAAGCAGGACACCTACTGTAGGTTTTAAATATGATGCTGTCTCTTCTGCAGCTGAATGGCACACCAGTCCATTGTCCAAGCAATACTCCATTCTCCAAACCTTAAAGGCACAGTGTCTCATATGCCCCCACGCTTCATGAGGCCAGTCTTAAAGGGGTACTAAGCCCTCTGCAGAGCTTGGGACCTGACAAGGGCATGCAGACAAGCATAGAACAAATTTTTTCAATCAAGGGGGGGTCAGAGGTTTGTGCCCGCCATTAAGGTATTTTGAGCTAAGATTGTGGCAAAGATAAGATATGGGGCCCTATTGTGGGGGCTGTCGCCTGGTGTGATGAATGTATTGGAGCCAGTGCTCCATAAGTTTTTGAGGAGTTTGATACAGATGTCAAACTCAACACCTTCGGTCCTGCTCAGACGTGAATTGGGGATGCACTCTTTAAGGGTGGATATTATGGAAACAATGCTGCTAAGTATGTTTAAAATTAGTTTTGGCCATGCAACTGACCTGGCAAATATGTGTTTATTAGAAAAACAGGATAACGAGTGTGTAGGTTCTGCTTGGTGGAACAATATAAATGAGGTCCTAAATACAATTGGCCTGTCTTATTCATTTTTAATGAATTTTCCATTTAATGTAGTTAAAAATTTGATAAAGACTAGGGTTAGGGATCTGGAGGACCAGACAACTAGAGCCACGATTGCTGGACTACGGACGTCTCCGTGGTACCAGTTTCTGGTCCCCGACCGTGGTGGTGCTGAGTATATTAAGTGGGAGCTTCCATTTCAATACAAACGAGCTTTTTGCGCATTGCGATTCCAGACCATGCCGTCTGCAGTTCTGGAGGGAAGATATCTAGGGATCCCGTATGAGGATAGGATATGCCCTTTTTGTCGGTTGGGAATTGAGGATGTAGCCCACTATCTTTTCGTGTGCCCGATATTTTCTAGCCTTCGAGAGAAGTTGGAGAAGCTTCTTGACGTCCCGCTTCATTTAACAGTAAAACAGAAAATAGTATTCCTTCTCGAGGGTAAAAATCTCTTAAGGACAGAGTTAATGGCGCGATATGCGTTTTTAATGCAAAAGGTTAGGGTAAAGAATATGGGGGAGTTGGAGCATTAAGATAGGATTAAATGATGGATTTGTATTGTTGGAGGAGCAGCTGGTCAGCTGGGCTGGATATGCGATAAGTTATGATTTGAACGGCTGAGGTATTTTCCCTCTTATTTTGAGTTTTATATATGTATTAATATTGTGATTTTACATGATGTATGTTTTGTGTATTATTTGTTTTGTCATGGCCGATGGCCAGTACAATAAATTTATATTATTATTATTAGAACAGATCCATGATCTGGACTCCCCCTCTTCTTGAGTATGCTCCTTAAGCACCTCTGCCCCCAACCTCTATGCATGCCCCTTAGAATTTGTACTAATTTTCAAAGTGGCCCATGGGAGGGAAAAATGTTCCCTACCCCTCCTTTAGGTATAGAGTACTCTGCCTCAGAACAGAGGGTTGGACTAGATTACCCTTGAGGTACCTTCCAATTCTCTGATTTGCCACCAGGTGCTAGTGCTAATAACCTTCCACCAAAACAGTCACACCCAGAGCTTCATCTTCTGGACAATAATGGACAATTCATTACAAACACCTTCTATCTGACGTTTATTTATTTCGCTGTCCTGCCCATCCCACAAAAGCAGTCTCAGGGCAATATACAATAAAAATTCAAGTAATATACATTAAAAGAAAGAACAATTGCCTATGGGTTAATAACTTCATTTTATCTGTTTTATCTCATTTAGATAATATTCTCCTTGGTATTAAATATGGACAATGAAGAGAATATTTGTCATAACTTTTTAATTGTAATATTTTTAAAATTACCACATGCAGTTTAAAGCCAAATTATGTTTGAGATGGTTTGGTGGAATTTTGTAGTCTCCTTGAAGACTGTAATACAGTAGGAAATGTGTAAATTAATTTTCCTTCTTGTTACCTTGATTGTGTTTATCATTAATATTTTTTGATTCTGAAAGGAGGAATGACTGTGGTGACATCTGCTGTGGTGGAAATGCATTCATCTGTTAAGACTAAAACAACACTAAAACTGGACTTTCGGTTTGATTCTCTCACTCTGGTATTGTATAGTCCAAATTCTAACCAGGTAAGAAAATCCTCATGTTCCAAAACATAACAAAATTAAGTCCCTATATATTTATTTTGATTTTTGGAATTTTTAATGATAAAATGTATTGAAAGGTAAAGAATGTAGTGTAGGAATAGTACAAATGTAGTAATTCAACACCGACGCTTCTTAAGTACAGAGAAAAGAACAGCAAATTTTTTAACCCTCCTTTGACTATGGGGTTGCATGGTACCCTGGAAGTTGTACAGATATGTTCAGGCTTATCGGGTCATATTTGCCCCAAACACAATGTAGAATTTTGTCTGCTTTCATAATATGTCATTTTATGTACATAAGATTTTCATTACAAGTGCATTGGGGGTCAATTATACCCCAAGCAGAAAACTCCAGTTACCAACTTAGAGCAAACTTGTATCTTTAGATTCTTAAAAACATCAGTTAACCCTTTCATAGTGTGAAGTTTCAATGATGTTCTTTTATTTGCAAGGTTGTGTTGAAAAGAATTATCCTTTTAGGCTGAAGGGGTCATTTTGACCCCACCATTAGTTACTATGGCAGCTGGCTATTGAAATGCAGACACGGTCCTGATAGCTCCTAGTAGCTCAGGCTCTTGAAATACAGACAAGTTTTCTGTCGGTGAGTTATCCCCCACTTTATCTTCCTTTATTAATGGAGAGAACATACACTTGTTAACAACTAGATGCTGTCTTGTTTGCATACGAGTGTGCTGTCCCTGACAATGGGGACAGACTTTTGTGTTGGACATGCATTTCTGTACAAAACAAAATAACATTTTTGTGGGGGTTAAATTCTAGTCACATTCAAATCAATCATATTTATATTTTTTGACTGATGTAATTGGGGTGTATCAGATTAGCAGATTAATACAAAAGGTTTTTAAAATCGGAGCAGGGTTAAAAATGCTGTATCTGCTAAAATCTTGGCTTTGACCCAACCTTTCCAGTAAAGAATTAAGCTAAATTATAGCAGCAAGACTACAAATGGGTTTGGTTTTGGTGGTGGTGATATTTGCTCAGGAATGGGTGAGTCTACAGTAAACTGCAGTTGTAATTAGACCTGTTGTAATCAGGAACAGCTATTCCCAAACCATTGATAAATCCCTACTTTTCGGGAACATGAACGAACATCATTGGTATTTCTACATTCCATATTGTTGCCGTGCTTTTGAAGTATCAAAAGTATGGAACAAAGTAGCAGAAGTACTAAGCAAAAGCATTCCCAAATGGGAACCGATGAAAGCAGTGAGAAAGGAGTACGTTTTCGCATTGCACAGAGTGTGGGGAGTGGCCTGTTTCTGACAGAAACAATGTGGTGAATCATTGATTCAGCTCTAATTATAATGGCAAGCTAGCTTCAGTCTTAAATGGAATTTACACATCCATTTAATAATTCCTCAGAAGTTAGGCTAGTTTTACAATGTTTTATAGTTTCTGTTTACATTATACAGTAGAGAACTCATTTGGCTTTCACGCTAAAATTATGTTTAGTTATGTGAAGGCATAAATCATGTTAATATTTTTAATGAAACTTCAATATTGTAATAAAAGCTTTAAAATCACCTTTAATGGATTTAAAAATGTAATTAGTATGTTTCAAAGTCTGTTCTGCAGAAAATAATAGAAATTGTTGTTCAGCACTTCTACGTACCTGCAGTTTTCATCTGGTTTTTTAATCATCCATTGTAGAAAAACATCTTTTATTCTATGTGTTCTAGGCAGGATATGCCTGTTTGTGAAAACAGCATAAAAATTCCAGCATTTTGTCCCTCCATAAATTGTGTGTGTTTATCAGCTGTCTGGTACTATATCATCCAACTGATTACTACAAGATGGTTATATATAACAAATATTGCAATGTGAGAACACACCGATCTACTTAAAAATCAGGAAAACACAAGTGTTCTTATTTATCATTAAACAATGGTGGCTGTTCATGTAAAAATGAAAAGAACAGCCACCCTTTTCCAACTTGGCCCTGCCTCCTTCAGAATGTTGTATTTCTGTGCGGGTGGGACTTCCCTGAATAAATAGGATGTTTGCCCTGGCAAACATCCAAGTGATCCATTAGCTGCAGGTGGTGGTTCTTAACAGAATGTTGTGACTTTAAACAGTCCTGTTGCAGCAACGATCAAATCAATCCAAAATGTAGGGGGGAAATTGGTTATATGCAATGAATAATTCTTATTTCCTCTAGGAATCTTAACTTCTTACACCTATGCATCCTTTTTGCAGAACAATTTAAAATTAATTATCCTTTTCAGCATTAAAGCCAAACTTTTCCTTTCAAAAATGTGGAGTCCATAGTTGATACTCTGAGAGAGAGATTCCCTGATTAGAAATGATCTGTAAACCTTTGCCAGTCCTAGAGCTTGGACAATCCATATTAACACCTTTAGCTACTTGATACCTCACAGTGTGGAAGGATAGTAGCTGGAGTGTACTCTGTTCAGCAATCCTAAGCTAATTCAACATCCCTGCAGATGACACAAATGAGAACAGCCCTGTAGCTATTGCAGCAGAATCTGGTGCAGAAAATTTAAGAACTATGACTATTTCTGGTTCTGAGTATCTTTTCTCCTCCCACTCTTGAGTGTCTTTTGGGGGGAGGGGGGGTGAGAATATGGAAAATGTAATACTTAATATTAATTATTGTCAAAATAACCAAAATTTCTTTAACTCCCTACTAACTGATAATTGGCAAAAGAAATTTTTCCATAAAATTTGCTTTGAGTGTACTCTGGTAAACATTACAGCTACTTATAACACTTTAAGTATTGTGTTTGCCTTTTGTTTATTGGTGTAATTAGTGGCATCTGCTTCTTGTGGTATTGTGTTAAAAAATGGAAAGCAAAACTTACTTTCCTGGAGCTTACTTTGTTGTTGTTATAAATTTAGCACTATTGAAATGAATACTTTGAAATAACTGGCCACTCCTGTTTGATTGCAGTTATAAATCTTGCTAGCTGAATTTAGGAATCAAATCTGTGCTTTGAGATTTGTACAAATACCAAAATATCTACACCATTTTATTTGATCTTAATTTGAACTGTGCCTTTCTCTTTTAAAACAGGTTGCAGTTTTGGATCAAAGAGATGATCTTCTGAAACTTGCAGAGTTCAAATTGGTCTTGATTTCAGCTGCTGTCAAAATGTTTTCAGATGGTGCAATGTATGCTTCAGTTAAGTTAGCAAACTGCACATTAGATGATAAACGAGAGTCAATCCAGAAGACTACTCCAAGGTGTGTGTGGCATAAAAAATTGAATTGTTGAAGTGGTTGAGTCATGGGACTTATAAGTAGTTGCTTTTGCAATATGTTTGTTATCAGTATAGGTTTGAAAGCAGTTAAAACAAGTTTTTATGTATATTTACAGATTGGGTCATATAACTTGCATCCTAGATGCTCTTTTCAATTCTTTCTTGCATTCTTTATTATTAGATAATGCTAAGTAATGTTTTTAATTAGAGAATATAGAAAAAAAGAACATAGGCCTGCTACTTTTAAAACTTTAAAATGATAGTAATGCAAATTGGAGGGCAGTATGACTATCTGAATCAATAAATGCCATACCTTTCAGTGCAGGTACAAAATAGTGGCATGTCACTTAAATATATTTTAAAAGGTAGTAGTAAGTACATACATAATACTTCAGCTCCATGTTTTTGCCAGGGTGTCTCTAGGTCTGAATTATATTAATCATCTAGCTTTTATTAAACAAATTGAACATTAAGCAGTAAATTAAAAATGAATCAACAGAGAAACACATTTCATACCGCCTCAATTTTCATTCAATGTTCACAGGAATATTTTCTGTCAGCATATGGGATTTGCTGCCATTTGCCTTTAATGACTTCAGAATTCGTTAAATTCAGGGATAATCTTATGATCTCCCTTTGTTTATGATTTTGCACTACTAACATAAAGGTTTCTAAATGAAAAGAGTGCTTTACCAGTTTCAAGAAAGGAGACATTTGAGAAGCTGTCACTACCACCATCTCTATTTGCATACTGACATCTTTTAATTTAGCAGTAACTTTTTTTCTCTGCTGCGGGACTTTCAGGTCACAATCAGACCATATGTTCCCTAGTCCGTTTACCTGGAACGAGTTAGATTACATAATCACATAAATTAAAATAAAGTCTGGTGACTAGCTGCTTCTATGAGACACATCTTAGGGTATCTATTTGGTGGAAACGCTTTTATTTTTACCCAATAGTTTATTGTTAGCTGAGCTTATGTGGAGAAGTTGAACTGACCCATTTCTTTACGTAAAACTCCTCCTGTTGTACAATCTGGTAAGGACAATAACCTTTGTAGGAAAGAATTAGAAACTCACCCTATTTTGGAATAAGTCATAGAATCATTACCCCAAATTGCTGCCCCACATAGCAACACTGACTCCTCAATCTTTGAACTAAAGACTTTCAGCACTGGTAGTATTTGCACTGAGTTTATGGAAAAGAAAATATAACGGCTCTTCTCAGGATCTGCCTCTTTCCTTCCCCCTCCTAAGCTAAAAGCTGAGATGGCTGTTTTTCTGAAAAGACAAACAATTGGTTTCATACTAGTAGGATAGGTTGGAATGATTTTATACTAGTTGGATGGGATATCTAGAGTGGGGAGAGCAACCTGTTACGGTTCCATGTGTCAGTTTCTTCCAGGTTAGTCATAAACAGCTTGGGTTTGCCAGCAGATGTAATTGAAAACAAGTTTGCCTGCTCCATGCTGCATTCTTTCTCATGGGCTCAGTGAGTCCATCAGTGAACATGTGATATTAGAGTTGAAGTGGGATATTAGTTTCTTCCTTGAACAAGGAACAGCAGAGGAAAATTGTATGTACCTTCTAAAACCGTATAAATATGCAGAAGTTAATAGTCCTCCAGGATTCTTGCAACAGATTATTTTATTTTCCTGGGTAGTTTTCAGCTTCCATTTCTGGAACAGGCACCAGTGATGATTTGAAATTCCTATTGAATTAACTTTTCTCTAGGATTTGTGCAGTCTGGTTGTGTCCTTTCCTATGAACCCATTTTATAGTACTAAATGTTACAATCTCTAGACAGAATGGGTGATATCTTTCGTGTTTTGAACCTTGCCTAATCCTGTTGTATGCTGTGTTAATTGTCTTTTAGAATGGTGGAAATGAAACGAGGATCTGAAAAGAAAGTCATGATGGATATAAGCTACAAACGGGGGAGAGATGGCAATGTGGTTATTGATACAATTGTTCAAGAGACATACCTCTGTGCTAGCATAGAGTTTCTAGTTACTGTTGCAGATGTGTTCCTAAAGGCTAATGAAGAAAGTGCTGCTGCACTCATGCAAGCTATGGCTGTAAAAGGGCAAGGTCAGTAAGTAACTGGTACCAGCGTGCTATGGGGTAAAGGTAGGTCAGATACTTTAGGCATAAGAATATAACTATAATACTGTGTGCTGCCTTGCTTGGCTGGAATAGCATTTCCATCAAACCTCGCTTTCAGTTGTATTCAAATTACTCTTTTCTTTCTGCTTGGTTCCAGTGCTAAATCTTATTTGGTGCTATCTTAGCATACCATGCATGTGCCCAAAATTTATTTAATAAGTGGTGTCCTCTATTCTTCCTCTCGTCTTTCCACATAATCTCTGATTTATTGTGTATCAGAAGGTGTGTGTGTTTTTTTTTTAAGAGATGTTACAGTTTGTCTCTTAAAATACTGTGCATGCTTGAGGTGTTGCAGCAATAATTAAACACTCTACCTATTCATCAGAAAAAGGCTGATTAAAGCATTTCACGCAAGAAGAGAAGGTGTGGGGTGTTGAGGAGCAAAGTTGTTCTGTGTGACAAGGGCGGGGAGGGAATACTGGTCACAATGTGACATCACAACCACATATTTTCTTCTCTGGCACAGTAATTTAGTATGTGTGCATTTAGTACAGGTACATTTACTTGCTTTGCTGTCTCACCCTCTCTACGATACCTCCTTCTATTTACCTTCATCTTTGCCTATTCTGCTCCATCTTCCCTCCCTGCTGCCACCTGTTGACTTTCTCTTGCTCACAAGCGCTCCTTACTCTACATCCTGTACGGAGCTCGCTCACTTGCGCTCTCTCTCTCACACACTCACCCCCCACCCCCACCCCTCTACCTCTTTTTCTCCAGGGTCACACTAGATAAGGAATAAAGAGTGACGGAACAGCCACCCAAAAGGCTGCATGGACTGCTGCTTTAGCCAGATTCTGTAGCTGCAGGGAGTTCCTAAAGTTTGGGGAGATATAATAAGAACGTAAGGCTCAAGATATTTATGTGTTTAGATTTTAATTATGGGCACGATGATGCCCCCTTTTACCTATTTATTTACTGTTTTATTTGTTGTTTTATTTGTTATCTGCAGGACGCTATATGAATTTTATATATGTTTTTATTTTTGTAAGCCACCCCGGGCTGCCTTCAGCAGGGGGGGGGCGGGGTAATAAGTTTCAAAATAAAAATAAACTTTAGGGACACTCTCTGTGCCTAGAGAATCTGGCTAAAGCAGCAGTCCATGCAGCCTTTTTTGGTGGCTGTTCCGTCACTCTTTATTCCTTATCTAGTGTGACCGCGGAGGAAAATAGTTAGAGGTGTGTGTGTGTGTGTGTGTGTGTGTGTGTGAGAGAGAGATTTGTACAGTATGTAGAGTAGGGTGAGCTTGGGAGCAAAAGAAAGTCAACAGGCGGCAGCAGGGAGGGAAGATGGAGCAGAATAGGCAAAGATGAAGGCAAATAGAAGGCGATATAGAGAGGGTGAGACAGCAAAGCAAGTAAATGTAGCTGATGGTGTAGTTTGGGAAAGTATCAGAGGATTTCGTGTTCCTAATTTTTAAATTATATATTTTTATGTTTGAAAACTAAAAAGATATTCCTTACATATCAACGGGATTCTACATTAATGGAATTTAAAATGTATGTGGGAGTTGGATTGTGACTGACTTTATGGAGTGGAATCTACAGTAGAGTAATAAATTGTGATGAGAGAAATGGGTGTGTGTGCTAAAACTGGCCCCCCAAATTAACCTACTTTTATGAGCAAAATGAAAAGTAAAGTGTACATCATCACTGGGGGTTTTTGGTGGTGTTTTTTGTTTGTTTGTTTTGAACTATTGGTTTTGCTAGTTCTAGTGAAGCTAGAATTATCTTTTTCATAGACATCCTGGTCTGTGCTTTTATATGCTTCACTGTGTGTAGGAAACAGTTGCATCAATTTTAGATCCTATGATAGACATTTTCAACTAAGAAAAGTAATTTCATCCTTCTGAGAGAACTAGAATAGATTCTATTTTTGTTCAAAAATTTCATTCTTGCCGTAGGTTTTTCGCAGTACTTTGCTTGTAGCTTCTTGTTCATGAGGTAGATTGTCTGAGAATCTTTTCTATCTGTGCCTGTTAATGTAATGTAATGCAATGTAATGTTATGCACAGGCTTTTTTGTCACCCTTGATTTAAGTTGGTACAAAATCCTTATTTCCTGCAAGGGTGGTGGTATTGTGCAGCATAATCATGATGATGTGATGTGCAAGCATCAAATGCACCTCCATATGTGGAAACAGACTTAAGAATTGGCCATGCAGAGGGGCTATGCTAAAATATGGAGAGTTAACATTGATTGCACGTGTACAATGGGCAATGATGCCTACAGCTGCTAGTGGGTGTTTGGATTCTGTGGCTGAACTGCTAAACATCTGATGGATGGGAGCACCAGGAGCCAGCCCTCGTGAGGCATGAAAAATTTGCAGCAGGAAAAAGATAGAAAGCCCTCTTTCCATAATTTTTCCCAATCCAGGCTTATTTGTATTTATGGCATTTTTCTTCAAATTCTGAGCACCATCCCTCTGGAAAAAATTGGCCACTTTCAAGGTTTCTATTAAGACATACACAATTGCTCTACCTTTTTAAGGATCTTGGGCTTCACCATGTCTCTGAGGAGCAGCAGAAGTCTCCCAATTATTTAGGAACGACTTTCTTTAATCCTGCTATTTTCTAATTCTGAAAAGAGTTATCACATAAGAGGTTTATGAATACATAAAGCATATATTTGAAACCCATTAAAAAGTGAAAAAATGAGAAGTGCTCTTCTTAAAACCCCTCCCCCCAAAAAAAACCCTTGCCCATACAGCACATCACAAGGAAGTGAGCGAGAGCCAGTAGAAGAGGGTCATCATAACAGAAAATCGTAATGCCAGGGGCATTAGAAAGTGTAACACAGAAAATGTGTAGGGGAAATAATAGAAAAGAAAAAGAGCCATTATAGGAAAGAGCAGCTGCATTTTGACTCTGTCCACCTTTTGATATAATTTAAGCATCCTTTATCTGGGAAAACCTTTCACTTGAACACCTTCCCCAGTTCATTGACTGTAAGTGACACACTATTTTCAAAAATCATGTATATGAAAATACTATTTATAAAATGAATGCTAATGGGCATAATGATGTGTATGAATATATTTGTAGTGAAGTCTTAGTATGCTTGGTTGATGACTAATCTGTATTGCATTATTTTTTAAAGCTCCTGTGCAGCCCGTAACTTCAATGGATATAAATGTTGTTGTTAAAAATCCGGAGATTGTGTTTGTAGCCGATTTAACAAGAAGTGATGCTCCTGCATTAGTGGTTACAACACAGTGTGAGGTTTTTATTAAAACCAGTCCTCAAATGTACAAAATGACAGCTGCTGTCAAAGATATAAAAATGAAAGCCTGTCCATTTCTCCCAGAAATGAGAAAAGGGAATGTTACTACGGTAAGTTTGCATTTCAAATAATGATGAACTGGAGTTATTGTTTTAGGTCCTGCACTTCAGTTGATGCAGATGTATCTAAATTAAAATTAATCATTGTTAGATCTTAATACTTTAAAAAAGTTTAGGTAAATGTCAATTCTTGAGCTAGTTGCATTCTTACCATTTCATTCCTGTACTGTTGCATTTTATGCCGCTGACATAGATGTTTTTCCATTGAAATTGAAGATGATAGAAGAAAACATTATATTCTTATATAATAAGAATTTTGTTTTTTTACTCCATGATGATCCTCCCTATCTCATTCAGATATTGCAGCCCTGTGACCTTTTCTTTGAAATGGTGCAAGAAGGTGATTTACCACAAATGGCTGACTTGTCAATTAAATCCTTAATGATAAAGGTAGGTTAATTTGTGTGTGTGTGTCTTGGTTATTCAATTTGCTTTAGAATTTAGATGTAAGTGAAAGCAAATCAAACTTTTAAAATCTCTGTATATTTAAACAAGTCTACCAGTCTTGCTAACATGCTTTGTGTCAGGGTTGCTAAACAGTGGTATGAGATCCAGATGTGGTGGTTGGCCCTTGACCTTGAACTTTGTTAATGGTCCTATGTCTTCATTGTACCTCCGAGTCTCATAAGTGAATTGCAGCTATTCCCCAGAGTCTCAGCAGTGAGTATTGCAGAGCACTGGTTCTGCCAGCTAATCACAGAGCAGGAAAGGTATGTGTGTATGTCTGTGTCCTGTGGCTAATGGCCATATGAAGATTTTGGTACATGGAGCACAGTGATGCATGCAATAGCTTATAAAAATTACACAATTATATGGTGTCTTCCAGACACATTTATAAGCAGGAAAAACATCAGTTTTTTAGAAACAAACAGCACCCAAAGTGCAACAGGAACATTTCTCTTGCATAGACAGTGTGGCAGCTGTATGAGAGAATTTCTCAAGGATAGTCTCAAAGTTGTCTGTACTAGAGAAATTTGCCATGCTTTTTATTCTCTCAAGAGCAAAAGTAACATTACAAGTCAGCACAGAAAATTGTCCTGTCAATGTACGGGGGGCATCAAAGCATTGGTTGATGAACTAGAATCCAAATAAAGTTAAGCACCATGTCAGTATTCACCTTGCCTGACTCTCATAGTGCACTGTCAGTGTTGATGGGCTTTGCGTGATGGGCAGGAGACTGATTACAGACCATTTAATTTATTTAGCAATAGAAACAACCAGGTCTTACAATGGCATCTGAAGGAGGGGAGATCCCGGGACAAATGAGCCTCAACCGGCAGAGAGTTCCACAACCATTCCACATTCAACAAAAATGCCTTCTCAAAAGTGGCTCCCTGCCACATACGGGGGACCTCAAGAAGGGCATCCTCAGCCAACCGCAGGGGTCGATCTAGAACCCAGGGAGTGAGGCGGTCCCACAGATAAGCTGGACCAAGGCCATTTAGGGATTTATAGGTAACAGCCAACTCCTTGCAACGAACCTTAGAAGAAGACTATAGGCAGCCAGTGCAGCAAGTGAAATACAGGTGTTACATGCTCACGGCGATTTGTTGCCATAAGGAGGTGGGCCACCACATTCTGCACCAGCTGCCGTCTCTCGACCATCATCAAGGGGAGACCCACATAGAGTGCATTACAGTAGTCATGTCTTGAGGTGATGAAGGCATGGATGATGGTGCCCAGGTCTGAGTCTGAGATATATGGTAGAAGATATCGTACCAGATACAACTGACAGAAGGCACTCCTCACCACAGCCGCCACCTGGACTCCAGGTGGAGCTGTGAATCAAGGAGCACCCCCAGACTACAAACCTGAGGAACCAGGGAGGAACGTACACCATCAATGATAAAATAAAAACAATAGAAAATATTCCAATTAATGACTCATTCTTTCGGTCACCTAGAAGTGAGTCTATTCACATTCAACAAAAATACCACCACAAGGCTCTTTTTCATATGAAAGGGACACGGACAATGAACAATTAAATATCTTCCCGCATCCCAATTTCTTTATTTAAACGAATACCCCATGGTTTCCTGAAAGCTTACAGGTAACAATGACAGAAAATTTATTTTATGTATTTATTTTGCCAGCAATGTGCCTGGCATTGAACAGCCATTTTTCTGATCTCAGCATTGAAAAGCCCTGAGTGGTTTACAATCTAGAATGGACAAGGGGAGGGGCACGTTCATGAAGTTGAGAAGTTGCAGGTGCATGTGCTTGGCTTAGATACAGAGGAGGATGGGGATCCTGAAGGATGAGACAATATATAGGGCCAAGCATAAATGAGCAATCTTTGGGGGTGAGGAGCTAAGGAAATCCTGACAGAAGAAGTAGGTTTTCATGAGGGATTCGAAGTTTAGAAGGAGGGAAGCATGTGGTCAGAAAGGGAGTTTGGGCATTGGGGGAAGCATATGAGAGAGAACATGTATATTTTAAAAACACCCTTCAGACTTCTCACACGTCATCCCCTCTTCTCACCTGTCAAATGCTTGGCCAAGTTAAAAAAATAAAATAAAATAAAAAATACTAATAATTTTGTGTCACTACAAGAGCATTACATTATTTATTCCTCCCCGCTCCCCTTTTTCCTAAACTGGAGAAGGTGGCCATGGTTTTGCAACCTAGTGAACTTCTCACAGAACCCAGAAACCATGTTTCTCTACTGTCATGGGATCTATTCTCACTGATCATACATTTCATTCTGAAAGATGAGAAAAAAGGAAGCAAAGCGTTGACATAATTGATCATCTCCTTTCTTCCCTTTCAGCTCATACGAAAATCAAGGTGTAATTTTCTTGTTAGAATCTAGGCACGAATCTTGTAGGAAATTAGACATATAAAAGGTAGAAAACCGGTTTAAATGTAAAATATGCAGAAACCATATAAAAATGGGGAACAGCAGTGTATTTGACCTCTCAGTAAAATTGATGGCAGGACTTAGTTGGAGAATCTTCAGTTGGAATTTGCAGCTTAGGAGGTCATGGTATCTCAATAGTCTTCATAGTGTCTGTTCTCCTCTCTGGTAGTTAGTTTGATGAGAGAGAGAAGAGCCTCTCTTAGATATGAACGAGTTGTTTTAGCTGAAGGCCAAAGTCCTACCAGAGCAGTAACAGTGCCAGCATGATGTCCCTATTTCCAGGCCAGTAATCCTTCTTCCTCTTTTTCCTAGTTTGGTCCATGCAGGTTCAGCCTTCTCCAACTTACATGTCTACATCTTGTTGATCATTAGGGTATGGAACTGAGATCATAGATGTTGGATTGGATACTATCACCTCTTAGCATCCAGAACTCTCGTGTTGTAGTTCTCATGAAAGGCTGAAAAAACAGTTTGGCCATATGATGCTTGCTTCTCTGGTAACAGTAACAAATTCACAGTAGTACAAAACCCATTCACCTCCAAAATAGGATAAAAATTGTGTTAGGCACAAAGTGGCGACTGAAGTGATCTCACTTGTTTCTAGATGCTGTTCATACTGTTCCCCCCTTCCTCCCTCATGTGAGATCTTTTTCTTCCAAAAAGAGTTCTACCATTAAACTGGGACATCACCCGGTGGAAGTTTGTGGAACGTTATGGCAGGCATTGGGTGGATATTTGGCATGGTCATTTTTTGGCATTGGAGTTTCTACAAGGTGATCTGAGTGAACATGGCAATCCTATTGAGAGCATCTGGGTACAAATAAAAAGAGAGAGAAATAAAAATGATATCATGGTTGGAGTCTTCTGTTGGAAGGCAAACTCTGCTAAAAATGGAATGTTGAATAAATTCTTGACTGGCCTTGCTGACAACTTCAGGTGGAGGAAGGTATGAGGGAGTTAGCTAGCTTAGATTTGATCCTAACCAACAGGGAGAACTTGGTAAACGAGGTGAAAGTTGTGGGAACTTTGGGATTGGGGGAACCATGTAATTTTGGAATTCATGATCTTAAGGAAAGGAAAAGGCGAGCATAGTCAAATGTGTACTTTGGACTTTAGGAAAGCTGATTTTCAATAAACTCAGAGAAATGCTAGGTAGGATCCCATGACTAAATAATCTAAAGGTGAAAGGAGTCCAAGATGGGTGGGAGTTCCTGAAAAATGAGATACTGAAGGCACAGTCACAAGCAATTCCAATGAGAGAGAAAAATGGGAGACGTTTAAAGAAACCAACGTGGCTATACAAGGAGCTTACTAATAAGCTGAGAATTAAAAAGGACATGTATAAGAAATTATTATTATTATTATTATTATTATTATTAGCAAGCATTTATATAGCACCAGCAATGTACCTGGCGCTTTACAAAGTAATTGAATAGACATGGTCCCTGCCCTAGGGCTTACAATCTAAGAGATGGGGGAGGGGTTTGATGAAGGAAGTGGAACAGAGGGAGAGACAAGGAGCGTAACAGTCACAAGGATGCGCGGTCCCAGGGGCACGCGCTTGGCTGAGTTGCATCAAGAATGAGGGCTGGTTGGTCCATGTGGTGAGGATATGAGTACACAGACCTTAGGTAACAGATTGTACTGGATTGGGGGTATCAGCAGGAGTTAGGTGAGGGAAGCAAGAAGTCGGGGAGGGCAGAGCGGAAGAGGTGGGTCTTGAGGGATTTTAAAGAACAAAGGGAGGGAGGGAGGCGGATGTGGGCAGGGAGGGAGTTCCAGGTGTGTGGGGGCAGCTAGGGAGAAGGGACGAAGGTGGTTAGGGGAGCAGGGGAGGCATGGGAAGGCGAGAGAGGGGACAGAGGAGGAGCAAAGTTCATAGACTGGAGTATGGAGGGAAATTAGCACAGAGAGGTAGGGGGGAAGCAAGGTTGTGAAGAGCTTTATAGATGAAGACTAGGAACTTGTGCAGGATTCATTCAGGAAGGGGGAGCCAGTGAATAGAGGACAGGAGGGGCTGCACGTGGTCGAAGCGATGGGCGGGGTGGATGACCCTGGCAGCAGAGTTTTGGATGGAGATAAGGGAAGAAAGGTGAGAGTGGGGGAGGCCAGTGAGACAGGGGTTACAGTAATCGAGGCGAGAGATGACCAGGGTATGAACAAGGATTTTGGCAGAGGAGACAGAGAGAAAAGGGTGAATCTTAGTAATGTTATGGAGGGAGAAGCGACAGGATTTGGCAACAGAGTCGATGTAGGGTTAAAAGAAAGGGGTGAGTCAAAGATGAAGCCTAAGCTACGGGCTTGGGGGACGGGAAGGATGATGACCCCATTGATGAGGATCGACAGAGAAGAAATGGAAAGAGGGATAAATCACCAAGGATGTGTACAGATGAGTAGCCCAAACTTGTAGGGACTCTTCAGGAAGGCTAAAGCTCAGAATGAGCTAAGACTAGTGAGCGATGCCAAGAACAACAAGAAAGGGTTTTTCAGGTATGTTAGAAGTAAGGGAAAGAGTAAGGAAACGGAAAGTCGGTTGTTCAGTGAAGATGGTGAAATATTAACAGATGACAAAGGGAAGGTGGAACTGCTCATCTCCTATTTTGCATCCACCTTCTCCCACAAGGGAAAGTATGTCCACCCCGGCAAAAGTAACATGAGCGGTTGTGGTGGTGGAGCGGATTGCAGCTCAGAATAGATAACGAAATGGTCAGAGAATACCTAGGTACTTTAAATGAGTTCAAGTCTGGGGCAGGATGAATTACATTCTAGGGTACTGAAGGAACTTGCTAATATACTCTCAGATCATCTGCGTATTATCTTTGAGAACTCTTGGAGAATACTCACTCGCGCACACCAGAATTCCCCCCATATTGGGTGGGCAGCATTGGTTTTTTTCATCTGGAAGTCTCTGCTGGTTTCTCCTCTTCAAAGAGAGAGAGCCAACTGGTTCCAGTTTGCACCTCGTCTCAACCCAAGAGGGTGCATGGGGGAGGGGCTCCTCCCCCTTAGAAGGGACCAAGCCCCCAGCTGAGATGGGACAGTGGGATGCAACCCAGAGGGTCCCTGCCCAGCCGGCATGCAGGGAATTCTCCGGGCAGCTGTTACCCCACCTCCCCTCTCCTACCAGGGATAGAGTGCTGCAGAAGTGCCAGAGACACAAGCTTCTGAAGCGGTGAGTGTTTCCCACCATTTGAGAGTGCGCTTGGAGTCCCGGCCTCCCCCTCAGTCTCTTGCAAGGACTCAAGGAGGCATCTCAGCCACCAGAAGGAGCATCAAGACCACCAGTCTCGCTCCGTGTGCCAGGGCTTCAGCCAGGAGATCACACGGCTTCTCTGACTCCTCCAGGAGATGCTGCCATGCCTGCAGGAGCCAGACCACACCTAGCTCATCCAGCCGTGACCGGAACACTAGCTGTAGGGGCCGCCCTGCCACAGAGCTTGGGAGCGGTATGGCTGCCCAGAACCTGGGCTTCGTGCTCTGACTCACAGGCCCACCATTACTCCAACAGCATCTTCTCTTGGTCCTGCCCCAGTGGGGGAAGGGGTAGAAGCCAAAGTGGGATTAGCAAGTCTGACGCAGAGGGACCCAGAAGGGGTTTCTCCCTCAGTCCTCCAGTGGCTGGGCCAACAGCTAGTGGACAAAGGACCTGAGGCCATGTCTCTTCTCCTAGGGAAATCCCCAACCCTTACTCCTTCCACAGTCAGGAATGCAACCCCTAGAGAGCAGTCTCCTGTGAGGGCAGCCTTTCTTTGTTCATCACTTTCCAGACAAGCTTACCCAGAGCTTCAACAGGTAGCTCAAGGATCTGCTTCCACCTCCCTTAAATATAGATCTATTAGCGGAGGGGGGAACCCTCTTAATGAGAAGAGGGAGAATTATTGGATAGGGAAGTAGAGGACCCTGTGCTCAAGGCGGGAGCCCAGATATTCCAACTGGAGTGAAGCTCTTTGAACACACAACAAAAAGGTAGCTGCTAGGACTGCCCTCTCTATTCCAGTCCCCCTGTCTCCTCCAGAGGAGGACAAACGAATAATTGATGTTTGTCTGGTTCTGCGTCAGGACCTCCATCCTGAGTCCTGCCTGCTGTTGCCTTCACTATACCTTAAGTTGTTGAAGGCAGAAGGGACGCAACCGTCCAAACAAAAGGGTTTCCCCACTTTAGCTAAGCAGTTCTATTCCCTTCCTGAATCCCAGTCAGGGCTGTTTCGGCTGCCTAAGGTAGATGCAGGAGCATCACATTTAGCCAAGTCCTCAGTTCTCCCTACAGATGGGGAAGGTACCTCCAGGGACCCACTGGACCGTAAACATGAATCCTTCCTTCAAAGGGACTTTGAGGCTTCTTCCACAGCCTGTAGAGCAGCGGCTGCTGCCTTAACCTTTGCTAGGGTGCTGGCCCCTTGAATAAAACACATCAATGCTATTGCTCTTAACAAGGAGATTAAGGATGCGCTGAAGAAGCTGTCAGTCATTGCCTCCTTTATAGCAGATGCAACACTAGTTGCAGCCCAGCTTTCCAAGAAAACTTTGGCCAACAGTGTGGCAGTGAGAAGAACAGTATGGTTACATCCATAGAAGGCCAACCATCAGGCCAAGATGGTGCTCATGGCAACCCGCTACAAAGGTGAAAAACTGTTTGGTGAGCCTATGGACAAAGCATGAACAATGAATCTGAAAAGAAGGGTCTCCCAATCAACTCATCGAAGAGAGCCTTTCACAAGAAAACACTGTTTTGATTCAATGTTTGGCCATTTTGAGCCTTCTCATGCAGAGGGGATTTGGGCAGTAATAACAACAAGCCAAGATGGCAACAGCAACAAACCCACTGGCTTGGGACCCAGACAAGCCCCCTGGCAGAACAAGCTGCTGCCTCAGGGGCTTCCTGCCTATGGAACTTTCTCCTCTCCAAGTCAGGCCATTGTGGGATGTCCCTCGCACTTTCACCAATGCTGGGCCCAAACCTCCTCTGGCTGGTGTGTACTGGCGACGGTAGATCAGGGATACTCCATAGAATTCGCAGAATGTCCGCCTCTAAGCTTCAGAATGGTTCCAGAATCCAGATGTCTCATAAAATATGTGACCAGGCTCAAAGCTGTAGAACATCTTATGATGATAGGGGCTATAGAAACCATGCCAACACATAAAAAAGGCCTAGGTGTGTATTCAATACTATTCTCGGCTCCCAAAAAGAATGGGACATTCGGGCCATCCTAGATCTCAAAGGTCTGAATGCTTTTCTAAAGATGAGAATATTCAGGATGGAAATGCTCCAGTCGATACTCCTGGTCTTCCAACCAGGAGATTGTCTGGCGTCTGTAGACCTTCAGGAGGCCTAGCTCCACATTTCGATCAGAATGGTGCATCACCAGTTCCTGAAGTTCACCTACGGCCATTGGCATTTTCAATATACTGCGCTGCTGTTGGGATTGGTATCCTCGCCCAGAGTTTACACCAAAGTCCTGCTAGCTCTAGTTGCCTACCCAAGAGAAAAAGGAATCAGCGTTTTCCTCTACCTGGACGACATCCTCATCAGGAAGATATGTTCCACAGCTGTCAGAAGGCAGTTCTGATGATCACAAACTCTCTTCAGAGTCATGGATTTGAGGAGAACTGGGACAAAAGTTCCTTGATCTCATCACAATGCTTCGCTCACTTAGGCATACTCATAGACACAACAAAGGCCAGGATGTTTCTGAGTACAGAGTACAGAAGTTCTGAGACACAATAAGCAGCATTCTCAGGTTGAAGGTTTCACCCCTGGCTAGAGAGCCAGGTCCTTTGGGATGATGGTCTCTTTGATATGCAAATGGTCCCCTGGGCCTATCTTCATCTCAGACCTCTTCAACATTTTATTCTAAATTGGCAGATGCAGATATCCACCAAAAAGAACCTGCCTCTGGCGATTTCCAGTTTGGTGACGGACTCCTCCAATGGTGGCTGCAAGAGAAATGTTACACCATAGGTCAGTCCATTCAGGACTGTATCAAAGTGCTGATCATCACAGATGTGAGCCCACTAGGCTGGGGAAGCAACTCTCAGGGCATATGGTCACTGAGGGAAGCTGTCCACCACATCAGCTGGCTAGAATTACGAGCGATTCGTCATCTGTTGCTTCTACTACTGTCAAAGCTATCGAATAACTAATAAAAACATGCTAAACAAGCGAAAAAACCCTCAACCTATTGCTCCCAGGAAAAAGAGAAACTACAAATGGGAGCGCTCAGTAAAAAAGATGGAGAGAGACAATATCTCGCCACCAAAACATTTGAGTGGGGAGCACTGGCTTGTGCCCTCCCACCTCCAATTTAGGAAACCTAACAGAGGTAGGAGCCCACTAAGAGTCCTGGATCTGACCCTTCAGGAACAAACGCATGTTGAAAACCAACGAAAACTGACAAGCCTGGATGAAGCTGAAATTCAGTAGTAGCTAAATGGGTCATTATAAAACAATTATCTACTCTAGACTACTTTTTGCGGAAGCTAAATTGTTCTTCTAGTACTAGCCCCTGGCCATATGCCCAGTTTTCTAGATGATCTAGAATTACCTTAGTATAAAGCTTTCCTACAACTGGAAGTAGACTGATTGGCTTATAGCAGCCCGAATCTCGGTTGTTTCCTTTTTTAAAGACAAGCACTATCACACTACTGCCCCATTCCTTTGGAACCCTCTTTGTTCTATTATTAGATGTAAACAATTTGGCTAGCATTGGAACTCACCATTCTGGGCAAGCCTTGTGCATCTCATTTGTTATATAATCTATTCCTGGTGCTTTATTATGCTTAGTTGAGACAATAAATTCCCTATCTTCTCCTCTCCTACCTGGGAGTCAAATTCACATTCAGTGGCCTCTCCGGACAGAAGACCTGGAGGCATCTCTTCTATCCCCTCCTTATTATATAGCTTATTTAAAAAAGCTTTCCATACCTCTTCCTCTATCAACCCTATAGGTTGTAGTGAATTAGATTTAGGCCAAGTATTTACTATACTCCAGAATTGTTGTAGATCATCATTTACATGGGCTGCTACCTCTAAACTTGCCCACATGTAATCACCATACTGTAGTTCTTTCATCTTTAATAATTTCTTATACTCCCTCCTTAAAACCTGATATTCTTGCTTAGCAGCCTGGGAGTCTGTTTTAACCCAGATTACTTTCACCTGAGTTAGCTTCTTCTTGGCTAATCTGCTTTCCTTGTCAAACCATCATTCTTCCCTTTTGGTGGGGGTCCCAATAAATTGATACATTTACTCCCAAAGTTCTAATTATGATGGAGAAGATATCTTCCATAATCTCTACCTCTTCCACTTTACATACCGTTATCTGGGCTCTTAAATCAAACCGTTCTTGACTCCATAGCTGATCAGGTCCCCCTTAATGGCAAGGAAGATAGACCATTTTATGCAAACTCTCTGGAGTTCTTTCTTTTTTCCTTCTGGTACTTTAGGAAGACCTATCATAGATTTCCCTAACTTAAATTCAGTACTCAGCACCATATGGTCTCTTTCTGGTCTAACCGTTATCCTAAATTTATCAAATTTGTTCCACCAATGAATGGGAACAGATATATAGTCAATCGTACTCCTTCCATTGGCACTTATATCTCCTAACCCTCTACCGTTTAACACCACCATGCCACATGTCTGTAGCAAGTTAACCAATTTAGTGCCCATTTCATTCCTAACTGGATCTTTGGACTACCTTGCTAGGATCGTGTACATAGCATACATGCTAGAGTTTGGATCATGCTCAGGGTCCTTTCCAGTTCTTGCATTCCAATCTCCAACTATAATTATGAGTGCCTTTCTTCCAAGGGTGCCCATACATCTGATTTATAGAAGAGAGAGGTACAAGGTGGCATATAGGTATTAATTAAGAGGACCTGTATTCTATTCAGTGGCTCCCATAATAATCCCTGTATCTCTTGCCTAATGAACGGAGTTACCTTGCACATATTAGGATAAACATTGGTAATCAAGATGGCCAAGCCCCCTGACACACGCCCTCTCGTTTTCATTCTAGTTCCGCCTTGTTGATAAACCTGAAATCCATCTACTTCCATTTTTTCCTCATTTTGTAGCCAAGTCTCCTGGAGGCAGATTAAATTGTATTCTTGCAAGAATTCTACCCAGTCCCTATCACATAGACAGGCCTTGCAGCCAGAGGTATTCCAAGAGACAAGTCTCATATTGGCACTATCACAACATTTATTTCCTCGTAGATTTTTGATACACGTTAAATTTGTGTGAGGTTTACTATTAGGTATAATACTATCATTTCTGGGAAGCCAATGATTCCTTGCGGCTTTTTCTCTCATCAGGCTGCCTTCCAAGTTATTCTTAAGTCCTCTGTCTACTTTTTGACATATGTCTACATAGTCTCTTGTCCCAACTCCAGTTTCCATATGTCAGTCAGGGGAACCCCTTCTCATCCATTATCTGTACATCCAGATCCTGCAGCAGGGATTCGGGGTCATATTCTTCTCTTGGCTTTACGGTCTCTACCTCTAAGTTGCCAGCTAGATGGTTTTGGAATGGGATGGGCAAATCTAGCATAATTTCTTCCAGATTGTCTTGAATTTCTTGTCTCAAATGAGCTTGACAAGAACTTTCTTTTAATTCTAGGTGTACAGCCTGGTCGCTGCCTAAAGTTGGAACAGATGGGGAGGGTGGGGGCATCATTGCTGCCTAATTCCTCTGGAGATAAATACCGAACTGCAGTTAGCACTTTCAGATTGTGTTCTGGTTGGTAGTTGTTATAACGATGGGTCCTATTGGATGCATGATAATCTAGAGTATTCCTCTTAAGCTTATTCCGAATACCATCTAACCTCTGGATCAGTATGTCCTGATCCGCTACAGACAGTGTGTCAAAGGGGATTAGCGGGGGCGGGGGGGGGGCGACTCACCCATTTCTTCTGGGTTCTCTACCAAGAAGGACTTTATTACTCTCTTAGTCCCCTTTCTCGCTGAGCAATGCTTCGTTAGTGGGTTGACAGTATTTACTGGGGTGTTTAATATTTAAGAATTAGACTTCAATTCTTCTTCAGCCTGGGCAGTTCTTATCTGCTTCCCTATAATGGTGTAATCGACTGGTGGTCGTTTCCCTAATGGAACTCTATTAGGGGAAGAAACTCTCAGTGTTTGGGCATCGTCTACACAGGACTGTCCCCTCTCCCTTTTATCATATGAAAACACTTTATCAATTGATATCCTCCATGTTTTTAGGGATTTCTGTGCCAGGAACAACTTCTGGCATCAGAATTAAAATATAACTTAATGAATACAGTTTCTGCCCTGCACACCAGATGTTTTACTTGTAATATTTCAGTGGCAACAAAGATAGTCTGGGGTCTAGAAACCAAGTTCTATGAGAAAAGATTGAAGGAACTGGGTATGTTTAGCCTAGAGAAGACTAAGAGGAGATATGATAGTAGTCTTCAAATACCTGAAGGGCTCTTGCAGAGACAGGGTGAAAACAGACATGACACTAACCACCCTTTAACCACCCTTGGTGGTCATTTATGCATGTTTCAGGGCTGCATAGGGCACCAGTATAGCCCTGCAACGTGCATAAATAACCACCAAGGGTGGTTAGCGTCATGTCTGTTTTCACCCACAGTCTACAAGGTACGATGTAACCTAGAAAAAATTGCAACAGAAATGTTTCCAGTATCAAAATGTTCTGAAAAATGAGCTGAACAACATATCCAAAATCCAACAAAATTGCATTCTAGGAAAATTCTCTCCTTTGGAGTTAAAAGGGGCTTTTGAGGGTCAAAGTATGAAATTGCATATAATTTTTTGTTTGAAGTGTGGATACATGGTTAAAATTAAATGGGTAAACTTTTGGTCTACTTTTACATGTACAGCAACCGATGTGTTAAATATTGGGGTATGAATTTTGTTTGGGGGAGAAGCAGGCGTAAAAGCTGAAAGTACCAAATTCGGTCAAATTTTGAGCATTAATGTTAATGCTAAAAGTTGTCATCCACAGCTTATTTGCTGGTGGCGCTCGACTCATTATGAATCTAGGCATAGATCTTTTTTGAAAGACTCTGCAGTGGCTGTGTTGGTGATGAAGAATGCTTTCTTCACTGCTATCATAGTATCCACAAAGTTTTGTTTGGCAGAGCTTTTCCGGATGGTGAGAAGCCTGGTTAATCTGGCCTGTCTCCGCCAGGAGTTGGAGTCATCTGATGCCAGCTGTGCCATTTTTATTGACTACTTTGCAGACAAAATAAATATTTACCCCCCCCCACCTAAACTCCTAATACATCTCCCTCCCCCCCCGCCCCCCCCAAAAAGAGCCAGGTCTTACAACTATGCCAGAAGGCAAAGAGATTCAGGCTGAGGCAGACCTCCACCAGGAGGGCGTTCCAAAGCAACGGTGCAGCCGTCGAAAACACTCTCCTGTCTGTACAGCAATATGCTGATGTCACCCAGTTCTATTTCTCTTTTTCATCCAATCCAAGTCCTGCAGTCTTGGTGCTTATCTTCGTTAGGGACGGTTGTTGAGGCTGGCTGTGGTGGGGCGCTGGATGAGGGCAAGTCAACTTAAGCTGAATCTTGACAAGACTGAGGTGGTGATGGTTGGCCGATCTGGTGCCCTGGAAGGGGTTGGGACTTCTCTCATTGATGTGGTCTGGCACCCTTTGGTTGATGGGGTTTGCAGCGCTTCTGGATCCCTTGCTGTGCCTGGTTTACAAGGTCGTGGCAGTGGCCAGGAGCACTTTTCACCAACTCCATCTGGTGAGGAGCCTGCAGCCTTTTCTTTCAGACTCTGATCTGGCTACTGTCGTCGATGCTTTAATCACCTCGAAGCTAGATGATTGCAGTGTGTTCTATGTGGGGCTGCCCTTGGTGACAGTATGGAGGCTGCAGCTGGTGTGGAATGTGGCAGCTTGCCTCCTTATGGCGACGGGTTGCTGTGAGCTCATACCAGTGCGCTCCGTACGCTGCACTGACTGTTGATAGTCTTCCGGGCCCAATTTAAGGTGCTGGTGATGACCTTTTAAAGCCTGAAGCAGCCTTAACCCCATCTATCTGAAGGATCACCTGACTCCCCATGTCCCATCATGGTCTTTGTGGTCGGCTCGAGGCACCCTCCTGGAGACTTCAGTTTTTCGCTGCTATGAAGAGGGCATTCTCGGCTTTCACCCCTGTGCTTTGGAACTCCCTCCCCCAGGAGGTTAGTCTTGTGTTCAAGCCTGGTGGCCTTCCAGAGACAATGTAAAACCATTTTGTTCTGTTGGCCTTTTGGCAGTGGGGATTGAATTGGGGGTGGTTTTTTGGGGGTGGCTGTGGGTGGGGTGGGGGTGTGAGGCAGTCCCACAGATAGGTTGGACCCAGGCCGTATAGGACTNGGGGGTGTGAGGGAGGATGGATGGGGGGAAATGGGGAATGTGATGAGTGGGTGTTGTGAGGGCATTGGGGTGGTTTGTGGGTTCTGGGGGTATTTTTGTATTTTAATGCTTATCTTATATATGTGTGTGTTGTTATGTAAGCTGCCCTGAGCCGTTATAAGGGAAGGGCAGGATAAAAATCTAAATAAATATAAATAAGTTACAGGGATGAGTCGTCGCGAGGACATAACACTGGTGCTCTGGAATCTGCACTGGTTGCCTGTTGTTTTCTGGGCACAATTGAAGGTGCTGGTTTTGAATTTTAAAGCCCTAAACTGCTTGGGACTCGCTTATCTGGAAGATTGCCTGGCCTACCATGTCCCACTGTGCCCTTTGCGATTGGCCAGGGACGCTGTAGAGACCAGATTTTAACTTGGTCTCTACGACAGAGGGCATTCTCAGCTGCCACTCCGCAGCTGTGGAACTCCCTCCCCATAGAGGTTCATTTATGTCTACTTTGGGCTTGAGCGCCTTTAGGAGGTAGTGCAAAATGGTTCTATTCACAAGGCTGTTTGGCAGTGGGGGCTAGGGGAGGAGGGGAGTTGTGGGGAGATAAGGGTGAGCTAGTGGAGAGAAGGGTTAGGGGTATGTGTAGGGTAGATGGTGTTGGGTTGTGGGGTATCTTATGTTTTTGTATTTGTGGTTATGTTTTTATATTTGTATTTTGTATTTTAATACTTTAAACTGCCCTGAGCCATCTTTGATGGGAAGGCTGGGGTAAAAAATTAAAATAATAATGAGTAGATAAGAACCTTTTTATTATCCAGCACTCTAGGTCATGGGAAAGGGCTTCCCATTACACTTCAGCTGGTGATTAAAGGTGTTGATTTTGTTGTTGTTTAAGATTTAAAGGCTTTGTGCTTGTTCATGCCAGAGGGGATTATAGGGTATTCTTAGGGTTCAGAGATCTTTTTGGCTCTTCAGGGTATGATACATGCTGAATGACTATCTGGTCCCTGGTGCAAACTTAGACTTGACACAGTTAAGTAGATAATCTCTCCAATATGCTTTTGGTAGGAAGGTTTTTGAGTCAGTTGTTCAGTATCCTTGAGTATATGGCTCATTCCCTTGAGAGATACGATGTCTCCCACCAGTTTGACTGCTCTCTTGAGGGTAAATTTGGACTTACTAGCAAATTTCTTTTTTTCTTTTCTGCTGGATAGTCTCTTTATCCGTTGCTATCATACCAAAAAGGTACTATTTAAGGAATGGAGGTCCTCTCCCAAAAATAGATGCAGTGGATTTTGTTTTTGTTTTTCTGTTCCTATTTTCTTCTTGTTGAGGTTGCTTGTCTGTGTTTTCCAGTTTACATTGTGGGGGTCATGTTGAGGGTTAGTGTATTGCAAACTGGTTACATCTCTGGAAGTCCTTGGTTGGTCTTTTAGAAAGAGATGGCCTTTTTAGGTTTTCCCTCCTATGAACTGGGATTGCTGATAAAATTTGGACCTCTGTCCTAAGTTCGGAGTGAGGGTGTGTTCCTCCAGTGAGACTGGCCACTAAATGAGAGAGAAGAAAGGAAATGCATTGGTAAGGTTGACTTTTCATTTCTTTGACAAGAAACAGTGGTCCCTAAGTGTAAATTATTGGGGATGAGCGATTTAATTTTGTATCTTCTGTGTTCAGATAATGATTATGAACACTTCCCTAACAGACTCTGCTGTGGCTCTTCTGAAGCGTGTACATATTTATTTATTTTTGTTGATTTAGGTGATTTTTTTACTGTTCAGGAAGCGTTTTACTGGCCTGTAATAGGTAGAAAGAGTTCCAGAATGAACCTAAATCATCTCTATTTTATGCATAAAGAAGTGATACCCAAGAATGTGGACATAAGGAAAAGATCAGCCCTAAAAAGAAAATAATCAAAGACATAATAACTCTTCATTATGACTTCTTAACAGAAAATGATTTACAATGAGACCTATTATTTAAGTGTGACTTTCTTCCACATCTAACATTTCATGTATGCCTAACTGTACTAAATAATCAACTTTTCCATTACTTTAGGTATCACCAATGATTATAAATACGGTGATTACTATTACGTCGGCACTTTCACCAACTTCAGAGACTGTTGAGGAAGAGATGAGTCCAGTTCCTCCAGACTTATGGGATAAGAAGGATATAAAAAGCCTAAATATGTGGTTTCTTGAAGAGGCAAATAAAAAAGAAAAGAAAAATGCAGTGATTGACTTGGTTCCTACAGGAGAGACTTTACAAATGAAGATTGAATCTGTTATTATAACTCTTGAAGCTGGGGTTGGTCACAGAACAGTACCTATGCTTTTAGCAAAGTCATCATTTTCTGGAGATGTCAGAAACTGGATTACTCTAATCAATCTCCATTCTCAGTTGGAACTTGAGGTAAGGATTTGGTATTCTCCTCTTCCCAATAGTAAGGTATAACCATTTAAACACTGATAATTAGAAAAAAAAGAGATAATTATGTGTACCTTAATTGAAATGGAGAAAATCTTTTAGCAAGCCATGGTGATGGATGTGAAAGAGTTATAGAATGCTATAGGAGGAGTTAATAGTGCAGACAAGGTAAGGGTGAGGAATAAAAGGGACATTTCTCTTTATTTTTCTTTTGGTTTTAAAAACGTTTTGTCTTGGGGCATGTCTTCATGCAGTTTTTCCAAATGCTACATTTTGGTTTCTGTTGTACAAACATTGGTTAGAGTAGCTGAAAATCACAGCTGGATTTTGTTGCTTCCCTTGTAGCCATTGCTGTACAGTGACTGTTTCTTAACCTACTCTATTTTAATTCATCATATTACAAAATGAGGACAACACCCACCTAGTCTTAGGATTGCTCAGTAATTTTTTTAGAGGCTTTGATTAGGGGGATATACATTTGAAGTAGGATGTGTAATTCACTATTACATTTTAGGGTATAAATAAAACCTACATTCACTGGTCTGATGCTATCTACTGCATGGATTCTTACATCCTTTTCAGATGGGAATAGGTGAAGGTCAACAAAAGTGCTTCAGCCATAGAGTAGATGCATCTTGAAGTGGTCCAAAATCTGGGTCTGGGACCATGCCGCTCTACCTTTGTCCAGTATTCCACCTTGAGCGTTTGGATATTGGATTCAAGATTTGGCTATGCGATGTCGAAAGTGTGATTAACTTAACAAAAAACAAATGTTGCATTGCAGACTCCTCAATATCTTGGAAGATAGTTGTTGCCATTAGATGTCCGTTCAGTTGCTTGTATAAAATAGTAGATGGTTTTAATTCTGTTTCCAGTAGAAATTTATCCATAGCACATGCATTCCTATTGTTGGCAAGCTTCATAGACATACCAGAGTTTGGCTCAATAGTTAGTGACCCTGCTCTCAAACTCCTACCATTGGTTTTGTCTAGAACAGAGATTCACTGGTGTGTGAATTAGGTCATAAGTTTGCTGCCTTTGAGGAGATAATTGTATTGTGGATAAATAATTTCTGTCTTTGATTTTATTTGTATTCTAATTTAGAGCCAGATTCTGTTACTTTTACCATGCAGATTGAGTTATTCTGTTTATTTCAACAGGACTTTTTGAGGAGTTAAGTACTATTTTGTTTAAATAACGGTGGTAGAATTTCTTCTCATGAGCTGTTGAATGTGTCTTGTTTTGAGGTTTGTTTGTGACTGTGCCTACCACCTTTTTAAACATTTTCCATTGTTATGAAACTGCATCATTTCACTTGTCTAATAGATCATTATATTCTTCTTTAGGTGCATTATTATAATGAGATGATTGGCGTATGGGAACCTTTGCTTGAACCATTAGAAATTGAAAAGAGCGACACGTTCAGCCCATGGATTCTAGGAATCAAGGTGCAGTTTCAGATATGTGAATTGGCTCAACTGCCATACAAAATTATTATTATTATTATTACAACAGCAATGGGTGTGCTGATGAACAGTCATGATACTAAAAACAGGTCCTTGCACAAAGGAGCTTACAATCTAGAATGAACTTAACAAGAAGAAAAGCACAGAGGGAGTGAATAGCGATACATTCATGTAGCTGAGAAGTTGCAGGCGCATGTACTAACTTAGCTTAATTACAAGGAGTGAGGGGAATCCTGAAGGATGGGACAGTATAAGGAGAAGAAGCTTAAAGGAGTGCAGATGAGGAGCTACATAAGGTCTGATGGAAGAGGTGACTTTTAAGAAGGATTTGAAGGTTGTGAGGGAGAGAGCAGAGTATGTGTTCAGGAAAGGAGTTTCAAGTTTAGTGTGCAGCATGGGAGAAGGGATGAAGATGCTTTAGGGAGACTGTGGAGCAGGTGGGGTGGTAGAGGAGGGGTGAAGTTTTTGGGTGGGAATATATCCGGAAATGAGGGCAGAAATATAGGGGTGAGCAAGACCATGAAGAGCCGTGAAGGTAAAAGGTGTTAACAAATGAGATGATAGCCTGCTGGAGTCAGGCAGCCCCCACTCACATGTTTAGCGTGTGGGACCTAATAAATGAGCAGACTGCCACTCTCCCACCCCTTTCTCAGCATCTGCTCCCCCCAAACTCTCTGTCATGGCAAATGATGGGAAGAAGCCACCATAGTTGCTTGTTTCTTTCGGGCTATCACTCCAGGAGGCAAATGATCTTTGTGGTATCAATAAAGGCTTTAAAAATGTTTGTCACTGTGTTTCCCTCTACCCCATCTGCCTCCCCCTTAGCACCCAGCCGGTGGCTTTTCCTTGTGTGTTCCGTATTGGCATTAGCAGATTAGCCAGCTGCAGGCCTCAGCCTCTTCCTTTTCTATTGGCATTCACAGGCTAGCCAGGTCTGGGAATAGCAATAGGAAGTGGAGGTGCAGGCAACTGCCCTGCGAATGACTATCACCCAGCATTTCCCTATGGCTTTCCTACAGCTTTTCTCTTTGTATCTCGGCAGAGGTTTTTCGCCATTGGGAAACTGGCCCTTCCCTAAGCCTGCCCTCAAATGCATGGCCAGTTGCCTCCTCCCCCTCACCCCTGGAGAGGTGCGGAACCAATTTGGTTGGTTCGCTCCCAGAGACTGATGGAACCAGAGAGGTTCTGAAATGCTCTTGGGGAGTTACCCTCTGATCTTGATGACCGCCCTCTCGATGACCTCGTTACTTTTTGGAACACCTTGTTGAAATAGGCCGTCAACTGGACGGCTCCTAGGCATCCACTTCCCCAGCATTGACACCACAGGCTTCCCTGGTTTACCGAGGACCTGCGGTGATTAGAGCGACGATGGAGCCTATCTTGTGCTGAAGCTGACCGATTGCAACACAGAGCTAGTTTACAAGTCTTTTCCATGGCTATCCGGGCAGCAAAGAAGGAAGGAATTCTTTGCTACCTTCATAGCATCGTAAAGTGTCATCCAGAGGAGCTTTTCCAGGTGGTGAGGTGGCT
Organism: Sphenodon punctatus; assembly: GCA_003113815.1. NCBI lineage: Eukaryota > Metazoa > Chordata > Lepidosauria > Sphenodontia > Sphenodontidae > Sphenodon > Sphenodon punctatus. Next base: position 10,431,675 of record QEPC01012913.1, read on the forward strand.
GGTCAGTCTGGTTTCCCTCCACCTGGAACTTTTGAACCATCTGGTGCTCGCTGTGACTTGTTAATTTATTACTTTGCGTATAAAATTGCTCGGATTTACCACAATTTTGATGCCACACCTAATACAATAGGAGAACCAGAGGCTGCGGAAGCCCTGCATTGTCTGGTTTCATGGGATCAGTTTCAGTGGGTGTCGTCGGCTGGTGTAGAGGATGTTCTTTGGGCGGTCAAAGCCACATCTTGTGAACTGGACCTGTGCCCATCCTAGCTGGTCAAGGCCAGCGGGAGATGTTGGGGCCATTGCTGGCAGGCGTGGTCAATGCCTCACTTCGGGAGGGCAGGGTGCCGAGCTGCCTTGAGGCAGTGTTGCGGCCTCTGTTCATAAAACCATCGCTTGACATTGACTCCCTTGCCAGCTTTGGGCCTGTCTCTAATCTTCCCTTTTTAGAGAAGTTTATTGAATGGGTGGTGGCTCAGCAGTTGCAGGAGCATCTGAATAGCATCAATTTTCTAGATCCTTCGCTGTCCGGCTTTTGTCTGGGTTGTGGTACTGAGACGGTGTTTGTGGCTTTGGTCGATGACCTTGGCCGGGTATTTATTATATTTATTTATTATAAGCATTTTTTAGCTGCCCCCTCATGCCTACGGTATCTCGGGGCAGCTTACAACAACCAACAACACAATAAAATTCCATAAAATCAATATTAAAAATACAGCTTCATCAGTACATTTAAAAATATCCCATCTTCCCCTCCGAAGGCCTGGGCGAACAGCCAGGTCTTGCAGGCTCGATGAAACGCCAGCAGACCTGGGGCCAGGCGGGCTTCCTCCAGGAGGGAGTTCCAGAGCCGCGGCCCGGTCACTGAGAATGCCGTCTCCATTGTGGCCCCCCATCTCACACGGGGGACCTCCAAAAAGGCGCCGCCAGTAGATCGAAGGGATCGCTCCGAGGCGCGGAGGGCGAGGTATGAGGGGCCCAGACCGTGCAGGGCTTTATAGATCAACACTAACACCTTGAACCTGGCTCGGTACGCTATAGGCAGCCAGTGTAGAGCATGGAGCACAGGTGTTATGTGCTCCCGTTGCCCAGTCCCCGTAAGGAGATAGACTGCCGCATTCTGCACCAGCTGCAGCCTCCGAACCAGAAACAAGGGAAGCCCCATGTAAAGTGCATGACAGTAGTCTAGCCTCGAGGTGATGAAGGCATGGATGAGAGTGACCAGGTTGGGCTTGGAAATGTATGGACACAGCCTCCGTACCAGATACAGCTGACGGAAGGCGGCCTTAGCCACCATCTCCACCTGCCGATCCAGAGTCCAACACCACCCCCAGATTCCAAAACTGCTGGGCTACAGGAGGACAGACCCACCACCACCACCAGGGGAGCCAGAAACTCCCCCGCCCTACCCACCACCATCACCTCTGTCTTATCGGGATTAAGCTTCAGTCTGCTTTACCACATCCAGTCCGCCACGCCCTCCAAACATTGGGAAAGTAATGAGACAGCAGGACCTGGGTCAGCTGAGTATCAGCATATTGGTGACATCGCACCCTGAACCCTCTCCCGCTCTCCCCCATGGGCTGCATATACATATTAAATAATAGCAGAGATAAGATCGAACCCTGTGGAACGCCACAGGATAAGGCCCGGGAGCTTGATGTTTCAGCCCCCAGCACCACCCGCTGGCTTCTCCCTGAGAGGAATGAGCAGAAACACCCAAGGACAGTCCCGTCCAGACTCCCCAGGTCTCGCAGTCATCTCAGCAGCAGCCCATGGTCCATGGTGTCAAACGTGGCTGAGAGATCTAGCAGGACCAGAAATGTTGAACATCCTGTGTCCATCTCCCGGTGGAGATCGTCCACCAATGCCATCTCAGTACCATAACCGGGGTGGAACCCAGACTGAAAAGGGTCAAGGAAACCGATGCTATCCAAATGTGCCTGGAGCTGCAGTGCCACTGCCCATTCAATAACCTTCCTTAAAAAGGGAAGATTAGAGATGGGTCGGTAGCTGGCGAGTGCGTCCACATCCAAAGATGGCTTCTTCAGCTTGGGGCGCACCACAGCCTCCTTGAGACTGGGTGACAGCCTCCCCTGCCGAAGGGACGTGTTCACTACCCTCTCCAGCACCATCCCCAAAGTCTCCCCGGAGACTTTCACCAACCAGGATGGGCACAGATCTAATTCACAACTGGTGGCTCTAACAGACCCCAGGACATTCACCGCATCGGCTGGCGTCACTTCCTGAAACTCCTCCCAGAAAGATTGACCAGAAGGTACCTCCATAACCTCGTGCTCCTCACCCACTGCTTCCAATCCAGTGTCAAAGTTACTCTGGATCTGAGTGATCTTGTCTGCAAAGTAGGTGGCAAACTCCTACCAGCGGGACTGGGATAAGTCCCTGTCCAGGCGGAGGGAGACCGGACTGACCAGCCCCCGCACCACCCGGAACAGCTCTGCTGGACGCGACTTAGCAGACCCTATGAGGGCAGCAAAGAACTCCTTCTTTGCTGTCCTCACAGCCTCAACATAGGACCGCAAATGGGTCCTATGGAGAAGTCGGTCAGATTCAGAGCGAGTCTGACGCCAGTGTCACTCTAGTCTCCTGCCTACCTGTTTCATACACCGCAGCCCCTCAGTAAACCAAGGGTCCCTGCGGTGACGAGACGGAGGGAGAAGACGTCTCGGAGTCACTCTGTCAATTGCCCCCCTCCCCCCCAGCAAGATATTCCAATGCTAGACAAGCTCATCGACAGGGTGGCCATCCGGGTCTAAGGTTAACTCCTTCAAAACCTTCTGGAACCACTGAGGTTCCATCAGCCTCCGAGGGCGGACCAACCTAACTGGTCCATTCCCCTTCTGGAGGAGTTGCGCTGAGAGGCTGGCCTGCAGGAGATAATGATCTATCCATGACAAGGGCGTGACCCTCACATCCCCCACTAACGGATCACCCATCTCAAGGCCAGAACAAAAGATCAGTTCGAGAGTATTTCCCCCCCCCCCATGGGTCGGGCAGTTGACCACTTGGGACAAGTCCATGGTTGCCATGGCGGCCATGAATTCATGCTCCGCTCCTACAAGGTGGGCATGGGCATTGAAGTCCCCCAGGACCAAGGTCCTGGAGGAGTTCAGCGCCATCTCCGAGGCCAGCTCTGCTAGAGCGGCAAGGGATGCTGCCGGACAGGAAGGGACCCGATATACCAGCAGCACCCCAAGCTTGCCCCCAGCCAAATCAAACACCACATGGAGGGCTTCAGTACCTGAAATCTCCCGAACTGGATATCTCCTAACTGGCCATCCCTCTCTAAAAACAATAGCTACACCTCCCGCCCCCCCAGCCCTCCTTGCGGGGCTGGTGCTGAGCAGCATACCCGGCCGGAACGAGGTCTGCTAAAGCTGGCCCTGCTTCTTCGTCCAGCCAGGTTTCGGTGATGCATGCAAGGTCCGCTGCCCCATCCAGGATAACTGGGGCCTCATTCGCTACGGACCTTGTATTCAACAGCAGCAGCCCTTTACAAGCGGACCTTAGACCTCATCCTCGGTGGGAGCGGGGGTTACTCTCTTAACCTCCACCAGGAACCTCGGTTTCCTGGGAGGACGAGTCACCTGTTCCCTTAGACCATACTGTCCACACCCCATAACCACCCCTATAGCCGCTCTCCCTCCTCCCGTCTGCTCCATCCTAACCCTTGGCTGTTAGCCCTTCCTCCAGAGTTGCCCCCACTCCCACTCCCATTTCTCCTCCCCCCCAGCCCCCCTTCCCCTCTGTGCTCTCACCACAAGGGCTATCCCCAACCTCCCCAACCCACTCCCCCCAGCCTCCCACCGGGAGTTCCCTTGAGCCATGCCCCTAACAATCAGGCAATGGCCCCCATCTCATTGGGGGGCAAAGACCATCCCCCTCCTAGCAAGGCCCATCTCCCTGGGACTCCCTCCTCACAGGGAGTCCCCCAACCCTCCCCAAGGGCCCTCTCCCCTCCTCTCACCAGGGGGGTGGGCTCTATCCACCCTAACCCACTCCCCATGCCCCCACCCTCAAGCCAAACCCACTGCATCCCCCCCAAACCCCTTAAAACCACAAGTAAAAAACAAGATAAAAGTCGCCCCCAGCAACATCAGTGATATTGGCGGGGCAGCAACAGCAAAGATGGGCTGCACGAAAATAGATGCGGTGTGTCAAGCAGAGGGGCCCCCGGACGTCCCGGCCCAGCGAACGGCCCCAGCCAACGTGAACGTAGATCTGGGTTGAGTCACCCTGTTGATCTTGTTAGATCGGTCAGCTACATTTGATACCGTTGTGCACAAGATGTTGGTGGCTCGCTTGCGGGACCAAGCCAGGGTGGGCGGAATTGTTCTTGAATGGTTCCACTTATTCCTGGCTGGAAGAACTCAGTGGGGGACGCTCAAGGATTGTTCTTCATCTCCCCGGAACCTCTCATGTGGAGTTCTGCAAAGTTTCATTCTGTCCCCTTGCCTGTTCAACATGTATATGCAGCTGCTGGGTGAGGTCGTGACATGGTTTGATGTTCGGTGTCGTCAGTATGTTGACAACACCCAACTCTACCTCTCCTTTTCATCCGATCCAGACCCCGCAGTCTCGGCGCTTACCCGATGTTTGGCGGCTGTGGGGGATGGATGAAGGTGAAACTGAATCCCGACAAGATGGAGGTGATGTTAGTGGGTAAGGCAATGGGTGTGACGTCCCCTGTCATTGATGGGGTCCGTCCCCCACTAGTTTCTCAAGTTCGTCATCTGGGAGATCTCCTCAATTCCTGGCTCCATTTATATGTCCAGGTGGAGACTGGCGAAGAGCACGTTTTGCCAATTACATCTGGTGCGGCAGCTTCGACTGTATATCTCAGAATCCAACCTGACCATTATCATCCATGCCTTCATTACCTCAAGACTAGATTATTGTAACGCGCTTTACGTGGGGCTACCCATGGTGAGGATCCGGAGACTGTAGCTGGTGCAGAATGCCGCGGCCCATCTCCTTACAGGAGCGGGTCGATGTGAGCACACCAATGCAGAGCACACCAGTGCAGAGAGCAGAGCACCAGCTGCCTATAGTCTTCCAAGCCCAATTCAAGGTGTTGATTTTGACCTATAAAGCCCTAAACAGTCTGGGCCCCACCTACCTGTGGGATCACCTCACTCCCCGGGTCCTGGAGTGGCCCTTGCGGTCATCTGGTGGTCCCTTCCTGGAGGTCCCCCTGGTGTCCTCGGGGGTGATTCCTGAGAGGGAGTTCTCAGTGGCCGCACGTAGACTGTGGAACTTGCTTCCAGCAGAGGCCCAATTGACTCCGGACCTTCGCTCCTTTCAACAAAAATGCAAGATCTGGCCGTTCCGCCTGGCATTAATGAGGGTGAGGGGTGGGTTAGGGTGGTTTATTTTAACCCGCAGTTTAATTTCATTTAATTGTATAGTTTTTTTACTGTTTTAATATATTTTTATTGTATTTGTTTTATTTTGTTGAAATTAGCCGCCTCGAGCTGCTGTGAGCAGAAGGTGTGGGATAAAAATATATTAATAAATAAATAATTTTTTTTAGGTGTACTTGCACAAACGCTCTTCCCTTCCAGCCCCCAAAGCAGTGTATCCTTGTACCATACTGCTATTGTCCATGGTCCCCTGCAAACATCCAAAGAAGCATGGATTGTGAAAAATAAAAACTTAATTCTTTTAAATTATTATTATTATTATTATTATTATTATTATTATTATTATTAACAAACATTTATATAGCGCCAGCAGTGTACCTGGCACTTTACAAAGTAATAAAATAGACACGGTCCCTGCCCCTAGGGCTTACAATCTGAGAGACAGGAGCTGGGGGAGAGACATAGGAAGGGGAACAGAGGGAGAGACAAGGGGTCTAACATTCATGAAGATGCGAGGTCTCAAGTGCACGTACTTGGCTTGGTTACGATGAGAATGACAGCAGGCAGGTCCATGTTGCAAGGATAAGGGTAAACCGATCGTAGGTATAGGAATAGTGGCTCAGCAGGATAAAGAGTCAGACAGAGCAGAGCGAAAGAGGTGAGTTTTAAGGAGAGATTTGAAGGTATGAAGGGAGGGGGCAAGGCGGATGTGGACAGGGAGGGAGTTCCAGGCATGGGGGGCAGCAAGTGAGAAGGGACGAAGGCGCTTAGGGGAGCAGGGAAGGCGTGGAAGGGTGAGAGAAGGGACAGAGGAGGAGCGAAGTGCACGGGCTGGAGTATGGAGGGTGATAAGTGCAGAGAGGTAGGGGGGAGCAAGGTTGTGAAGAGCTTTATAGGTGAAGACTAGGAGCTTGTGCAGGATTCGTTCAGGATTAATAAATTATTCTTGTGCCTACTCCTTTTGGGGGCAGCATGGCATGATCGCTTGGGTGGCAGGCCAGGCAGGAGAACAGCATTCACGGAAGGCATACAAGAATGATTGGCGAGAGGCAGATGAGCCTAGGATCTGGCTGCGATGCCGGTTGTTGCCTGGCTGTTGGTTTGAGCCAGGGCCCCCATAATGGTAATCCACCTTAGGTTGTTATGGAGAATGCATCAGCTGGAAAAGAGCAAGCATCAGGCACATACTGCCAATCGGGAAGAACTGGGAGAATGAAAGTTTTGAAAACAGTGCGTTGGGCTTTTCAGGCGTGTGCCAGTAAGAACAAGAGGCATGAAAGGGGCTAGCAGTGATAGCTTTGCTGAGTGCTCTAGATTTTTGCCTGCGACTTAGTGATGCTGACAGCCCTGGATGTGAGAGGCTGTACACAATGTAATTGATGAGAGTTGGGTTGCGGCTATGTGTGACTGCATTAACCTGCAATCATCCGCATGGTGAGCTATCTGTGCTCTGGGACACCGCCATGATTGGGGATTGCATGTCTGATGAGTGGTAGCCATGTGACTGGTGGGGGTGAACGCCTAATAAATAAGCAGGTGGACACCCACCTGGTGTGGGCTATTGTCTCTCATTTGATAACACTGAAGTTGGTTGCAAAAAGGGAGACAAATCCAGCGCAGGGAGGAGAGATGTGACTGAACATGATTAAAGTGGCAGCAGAGTATTGAATAGAAGTGAAAAGGTCAAGGTGGGAGTGGTTTAGGCCTATAAGAAGGATATTGCCGTAATCAAGGCGAGAGATGACTAGAGCATGGACTCTAGAGTCTTAGCAGGCGGTGCTATAAGGAAGGGCAAAATTTTGTTGTGTAAGGAGAAGCAACATGCCTTAGCAACAGACTGACTATAAGAAGTGACGGGAGAGGGAAGAGTCAAAGATGAATCCCAGGCTACTAGTATGGTGAACAGGCTGGATGGTGACACCCATTAATGGAGATGGGTAGTGAAAAGGGAGAGGATGGTTTAGGGGGGAAGATGAGGAGATCAGTGAGATATCCAGGCAGAGATGTCGGAGAGACAATGATATGAGACTGGGAGGTGGAGAGAGTAGGTATGAAAAGATAGTTGGATATCACTAGCATACAAGTTGTAGTGGAAGCCATGAGCTTAAATGAGTTTGCCGACACACATGGTATAAAGGGAGAAGAGAAGAAGGCCCAGAACACAGCCCTGGGGTACTTCAATTGAGAAAAGAGAGATGGAGGAAGTGCTGGCAAAAGAGACAAAGAAGCAGTTAAAGAGGTAGGAAGAGAACCACTTGAGGACTGAGCCCTTGGATACCCAGGGAGTGAAGAGAATCAAGGAGAAGGGAGTAGTCAAGACTGTCAAAGTCAGCAGAGAGGTCAGTCAGGAGAAGAATAGAATAGAGGTCCTTAGACTTGGCTACAAAGAGGTCATTCATAATTTTGGCAAGAGCAATCACAGTACATTAGAGGACAGAAGTCACTGGAGAGCATTGAGGGAGAAATTGGAGTAGAGGATGTCAAGCAGGTGTAGACTCCTCCTTTAGTGAGCTTGAAAACTAAGGCGAGAAGTGAGATCAGATGATAGAAGTGAGATCAGTTGGAGTGGGTAGAGAGGTCAAGAGTGGAATTTTTAAGGATAGGGTAGACAGTGGCGTACTTGAAGGCAAAAAGAAAAGAGCCAGTAGAGAGGGAGAGATTGAAAATATGCAGCAGAGTGAGGGACATAGCTGTTTCAGGGCAAGAAGGAATAGAGTCCAGGGGGCAGATGGAGGTTAACATCCAGGCTTTGAAAGACGAACAAGAATTATGAGAGAAAAAATTTACAATTGCGATTAATACTTAGTTCTTGTTTCCTTCATGGCTTCAATCAACACTGCAGTACTGTGCTTATACATAAGTAATATAACTTTGTTTATCAAAGTATTTGTACGGCTGCATATCACCATAGCATCTTAGTCACTACTAGTACTTATAGCTAGAGGTACCACTATTAGTATCTCAGCTAGAACGTTGAGTATAATATGCAGCTGATATAACTACCTACCTACATAGATTGATAGACAGTAAGTAGTTGTACTAAACAACATTTTTCCCTCTTACATTCTCATATCCAAAGTATGTGATCGTGAGTAGATAGATACTGTGAACCATCTTTCAGCCAACATGAAACTTTTGCCCTGTGAAATTATAAAACAAGGATTTTAAGTGGAAGCATTGTTACAATCTTGTAATAATTTGAAATGGCTTTTCATCCCTGTAATGTTAATTGAATTCACCACACACAGTCAAATGAACATCTGAATATCAGTAAAAACTAAAATGCTGACAGACTTTCAATAAGTTTCAGATTAGAAAAACGTACAAATAGCCTTAAATAGTTCAGGATCCTGAATTCTTCTTGCATTTGGGCTGTGCATCTCTTCCTACAAACAGTGCAGACAGTTCACTCGCATCCTAGAACACAATGGACAAGTCTGATCACAGCCCCTTTCTCTTAAAGCCAATTTCTTGGGGTTCCTCTAAATTGTGGAAGCCGACTGGCTTTCACGCAACTAACTATGATTTCAACCTCTGACTGATGGAAGTTGGGAGCAAATGATAAAGGAAGGTTCACTCCATAATTATTCATACTTACAGTAGGATACTAAACAACACTTCACTGAATCATCCGATATTGGCTGTTGCCAAGAGACAAGAACCATGGCTGAAACAGCCATGGGTCTGACCCAGTTGACAGGTCATATATTTAAGAACCATATATTTTGTATGACAGTAGCTAGTGTAGTCACATCTACCATTCCCCTGTATGGCCTCTAGGTTGCAGAGAAGAGATCCATGAGAAACTATGCTTTGTGAATAGGAGTGTTCTAATCAACAGAAACATGGATGGTTTCTTATCCCTTTGTACTATGTGAAAAAACTTGCACCAAAGTATTAATTTTGGTCTTTTATGCTCTTTGAAATAATGTTTGAACCTCAGGCTAACATAACTGATGACACTGGACCAAGTGACGGAGCAGTTTCTTCTGGCCCTAAAATCTGATTGTGTAAATACTGTACTATTGCAAAACATTCAGTTGCACCTAAACAAATTCTACAGGAGACCAGTCTGTCGTGTTCCATGCCTCTGCATCAGCAGAATCGGCGATCGAGGGGGACTTTTTAAAAAAGCTGACACTTGGTCTTCCATCTACGTTTCCTCAGTTTCTAAAGCACTGCTTTGTTGTTGTTGTTTGTTTGTTATTTTGATTTACTCCCCACCCTATCCCAAAATTTGGCTCAGGGCAGCTTACAACAGTGGAAAAAATCCCACCCCCAAACAGTTTATAGTAATTGAAACAAAACATACCATACATACAACATCAATTCCACCCATACCCAAGCACCCAAAACCCTCTCCTCTTCCCATCCCACCCCTTTGTGTCTTGCACAAGGAGTTCCCAATCCCGCAGGCCCTCCCCTTCTCTCACCTAGAAGAGCATGCACCCCACAAGCCCATACCCCCGCCCTCTCACAGGGGTCATGGCTATATCCCACCGCCACCAAAACCATTCACGCCCCAAATCCCCTTTAACACACATCATTTCAAAAGTACATATAAAATACATTCTCTTCCCTTTCCTACCACAACAAAAACATCTTTCTTTTGGTCCAAAAATAACTCTTGCAACTTCTAAAGAAAGCAGAACATTTTATTTTGGAGTCTGGCGGGAGGCTATGATCCAGAAAGGAAAACATACTACCATATTGTTTTTCTTTCTGGAACTGTTCTTGAGAGTTTATTTGGCCCAAATAATTATTTTGAGTTCACTGATATGCACTTACATTTAACGTTTATATTTAATCTACAGGTAATTTTCCATCTATTTTTGAAAATATTCATCTTGCGCTTAGCATGAAAGGGACACGACTAAACCCCAGAGCAAGTCTGAACTCTTGTTTTTAGATGATGAGAGATATAGTCCAAATAACTAGAAATATGGAAGAGACTGTTGTTGTTTAAGCTCCTGGACAGCCATTTGATTTTTAGATACTCCTGGGGAAGGTCCACGCCATTGGCAGTAGGAGGCAGCGAACAAAACTTCTGACTGGGCATGCTTGGCATGGATCTGCCCCTCAATCTCCAGTTCGTTCGCTGCCTCTAAGCTAGTAGGAGCAGCTGGCAGCAGCTCGAGCTGTTTGTTTAGGCCTAGCATCCACCAGATCGGATTACTGACCCTGCTCTGACTCCAGACACAGCGCGGTGGCAGAGAATGGCCTCCTCCCACCTGGCCTGCGTGTGGACAGAGCTGACACAATGGGATCCCTCCTCCTCCCCCCCACCCCACCCCCCGGTTGGTGTCCCGTCCTGCCCACCCATGTCTGCTGGAATCCCGAAGAAGGGTACTCCAAAGAAACCCGCAGGGGTGGGCAAACTCTTAACTGGGGCAACAGAGGCAGAGCTGTCCCGGTAAGCCTATGTAACATAGAAAGGGAGCCAGATTGCGAGGAGGACCCAGGGAGGCAACCTGCATGCGAGCTCCTGTTTGTGGCTCTCCAGGCGGCAGTGCCTAAGAGTATCTTGCTGTGTCTGGAGAAAATGAATAGTCAACAGGCCCCGAGACAAAGACAGGGAGGGAAAACATAAATGAAAGAGAGCACGCTCACCCTCAAGGGCTAAAGGCAAATCGAAAGCAGCAGGCAAAGGCAAGCATTCTGCAAAAAAGGAGCAGGTGCTTGCTGCTGGACTCACTCGGAGGAAGAGAAGGATTCAGCCCCAGGCAGGGACCAGTCTGACCTCTCTTGGGGTGTTAATGCTTTGCTAGCTTTCAGTAACCCTGCCTCTGGGAAAGGGATCCCTGACACATGCCCAGATCAGGAGGAGGAAGAGCAGAATGATGCCTCTCAGGCTCTGGGTGTGGACTCTGACCAGGCTGAGGAGTCTTTGGAGGAAGGGCAGATCCCAGATCTTCCCCAGAGTGAGGAATCTAGGGACCGAGACAGGGAGTTTGCCTCTTCCTACAGAAAGCCCCTGTTTAGGCATATCCAGAAAGCCCTCTACCCCAAACAATCGGGGGAGAAAGAGCAGTCCTCTGAATCTTCGGATGAGGATTCAGCTAGGGAATACCTGCCCAACCCGTGTGACAAGGACAAGGGGTTCCCCTTGGACAAAGCATTTGAACACTTAATTAGAACAGAGTGGCAACAAGCCGGCCAGGCTTCCCAGAATCCAGGAGGCGCTCTATGCAATCTCAAAGAATGAGGAGATGTTTCAGGTTCCCAAGGTAGTTGCTGCAGCAGCATCTCTTGCTAACAGTCTGTCTTGCCTGCAGAGGGGGACCCCAAGGATCCTTCAGATCAAGGCCAGCCTACACAAACCATAAAGCCTCTGCCACAGTGCTGCGCATGTATACTACGGCATCTTACTGCTCCAGGACACTGCTTAAGTGGATGTGCCTGGCACAGAATCCAGAGTTACCTAACGAAAGAGCCTTCATCCAGGATCCTTCTAGGAGTTTCTTTCCTGGCAGATGCTTCCACAGATGCCATAATATGGTCTACCAAAGCCACTGAGGCCAACATAGCAACACACAGGAGCCTGTGGCTTCCCTCGTGGAAGGCAGATGCCCATGCAAAAAACCCTTTTTATTATCAGGAGCTTTTCAAGGGTCCCAGCTCTTTGGAGTTTGCCTGGATGAGGTGCTGGAGTAGGCCACAGATAAGGCCAATAATCACTCTCACCAGCATTTTACCTCTCAAAAGATTTTTTTTCCCTTCCCTTTAGCAGATCATCTTACGCACCAGGGGGGTGTTCTCTCGACGAAGGGGCAACCCATCACATAACAGGGACTTCAGAGGGTGCTCTAGATGGCAACAGAGCGCAGATTGGTTGGTCAGTCCAGACAGAAGACAAACTCCCAGACAGCCAACTCCAAAACATAGGCATGAGTATATGACATCTTCCCCTGCTTGGGAGCCACAAATAGGGGAGCGTCTGCTCAACTTCACCAACAGATGGACTGAAGTCACGACAGACAAATGGGTCCTAGATACAGTAATGAAGGGCTACTCACTTTTATCGCAAGCCCCCCAGAACGCTTCATCCCTTCTCCGACATCGAAAACACAGAGACATACGCCACTATGCTGGGAGAGAGAAATTGGCTAGCGGAAATAGGAGCGATAGAGCCAGTTCCTGAGAATGAACAAGCGTCGGGCCGCTACACAATTCTGTTCCTTGGCCTGAAAAACTCAGAAAACTGGAGGACTATTCTGGACTTAAACAAGTCCATCGGGGTGCAGCCTTCCTGAATGGAAGACCAAAGATCGATCTATGGGGCTATATTCCAGGGGGACTGGCTCACCTCCATAGGTTTAAAGAGACATACCCCTGTATTCCCGTATGCCCCCCAAATTCCCATATGCCAATTTGAAAGAAGCATATTTCCATATATCAATGGCTCCATTTTGCGTATGCCTAACAACATTGACAATATTGGGTCTTACTGTTTGGCCTAGCCTCATCACCCTGAAGTTCTTCAGAATCTTGGTGGTCCTGATACTCATCCTCAAGAAAAGATGTGGCACCACCTAGATGTCAGACAGGCTCTAAAGATCTATCTAAATAGAATGCACTGTTTGTGAACTTTTTCTCTTTCACAAAGGAGGATTTTTTCCGTGTTTTTATTAGTGTTTGTTTATTGGAGGCTATGTTTTAATTGTGATACAGTATTTTTATTGTATTTTATACTGATTGCTGCTGTTAGCCGCCCCGGACTGCCTGTGGCAGGAGGGGCGGATATAAATTTACTAAATAAATAAAAATAAAAATAAATAAAGCCTATTGAAAAGCGGAGAAGGCCTCCAAGGCTAACATTTCTAAATGGATCTCCTCTTGTGTTAGAGGTTTACAGGGCAGAGGACCAGCCTCTGCCACGGCAAACCTGTGCGTACTCATTGTGAAGTTCAGCCACCTCTGCAACGTTCAGTGCCGCCATGTGGTCCTCCCTGCATATTTTTACCAATCACTACAAAATTCAGGTCTAGAAGTCTTCAAGAGGCTGCCTCTGGCAGATGAGTCCTTCAAAGGGTGCTGAATTAGGTTCGGTTACTCAGGGGAGAAAATTATTATTCTTTTTTACATTTTAATTGACCCTACCCTTCATTCAGGGACACTGATTTGGTATGTCCTCAGGAGTATCTGAATTCAAATGACTATCCAGGAGCTTAGAGAAGAATAGAAAACTTGGCTTTTACCTGGTGAATTTTCTCTCTGGACAATCTCCTGGATAGTCATTCTACCCACCCTAAAATTAATTCATCAACAACAACAAAATTGACTTGACAGACTACATTAGAAGTCAAACCCTTCATTAGTCATATTTAGGTTTCTGGGGTCATAGGTTGTGTTTCTCAGTTTTGTTTACAGCTTTTGAATTACTCGAAAGTGAGGGGGCGGATCCTTGCTGAACATGTCCAGTTGGAAGTTTGTTTGCTGCCTCCTACTGGCAGTGGTGCGGACCTTCCCCAGGAGTATCTGAATTCAAATGATTGTGCAGGAGCTTATCCAGAAAGAAAATTCACCAGATAAGGGCCCAATTTTCTGTTCTCTCCCAAACCATCCTAGTAAAAATGGATAGTAAAAATGTCCTTGTTTGTCTCTATGGTTTTGATCTTTAGTTAAATTAATTTTTCATCTACTGCAGATGAAAAAGAAAGATAAAAATGCACTGGTTGATTCGGTTGCTGAGGAAGAACACTACAAAGTGCCAGAACATAAAACTGTAATATCAATCTACTCAAAAGACCAGCTAAACATTACGCTATCTAAATGTGGACTACAAATGTTGAATAACTTGGGCACGGTAAGAAATATCACATCTCTTTAAATTGGTTTTCCTCTGTAACTCAAGATGTCCTACAGGAAATGGAGGCTAAATATTTAGTATTGCTTGATTTCTCACCCCATCTTAATTTGTAGCTCAGTTTCCTATGAAAAGAATCCTTATGTAGCTATTCTTCATGCATGTCTCCTTGCTTCAAATAACTGGATATCATAGGCCAATTCCAAACAAATTTTGTAGAGAACCAGACGCCCAAAGGTAAATAAGGATTCAAAAGTCCGTAAGAATTAGGGTACTAGGATAGGTACGGCACTCCGTTAGCCTTTAAAATAAATTAAAAAATTAAAATTCCTTCAATGTGGGTAATAGCCTGAATTTTAGAAGAAGAAGGAAAAAAAGGCTTTCTGTAGAGGAATAGAGGTTTGGAGAGCTACGTACTATCCCTTGTTTTAAAGCAAGAGAGTAATTTGTGTGAGATTGCGTGCATGTCAGTGCCACTGGGCCCCTCCCCCCATCAACACTCTCTCAAGTTTTGTCTCTGCACATGCTGTCTCTCCCCCTCCCTTCTTCCCCTCCATTCCTTCCTCTTGTTGAGGAAAAGGAATAAGTTGAGCCTCAACCATCAGATTGTCTCTCCATCATTGGGTATCCAGGCTTCATTAATTTTGCTGCACAGAACTACTTGTTTTTATTATTAAAGTATTTTGTTTTTTTAGGCTTTTGCTGAAGCAGCCAGCCAAACTTCGGACACCTTCAAAAGAGATAGAGCACCATTTGTGATAATTAATTCCTTAGGACTTCCCATTGTTGTCTTGCCCAGTGATTCCTTCAGCGTTCTTAATGTTGAATCCCATGCAAAAACGTTTCATTTAGAAGATGGAGAAAGTCTAAGTATGGAGTATGTCCGAACTAAAAGCGAGCGGGAGCAGTTCACAGCAATGACCACCTTAAGCAGCAAAATGTTCTACGTTCAGCTCAGTAAGTTTACAAAACAAAGCTTTTTGTCTGAGCATCAGCATGGCATCTTCTCAGCAGGGGGAAATTCTTGGCTTTTCAGTGTTTCAGCAGTAATAAAGGTCTTTACGGTCATATTATTTTCTGAAAATAAAAGATTATTTTATGTCATTTTAGAGGTATTTTAAGGGGATGGTTTTAATTGCTCTGTATTATAGAGGCGTAGGAGCACCTTTACTTAAGTTAAGGCATGGAGCAAGCTGCATTAAAATGTTGAAAATTCTATTGCAAATAAACCTGAGATGATGACTCCTATTAGCTTATAATTTGGCCTGGAGGGTCCTTTGGGTAAGTGGTGGGATCTATCGATGTTTGAGGAAAATCGGGTACGAAACAGCAAAGTTGTAGGTGTTTGAAGGGAAAGGGGCTTTACTTTGTGCTTGGCTACTTTTGTTTCAGGAAGGATACATTATTTTCTAATGTATGGATAGGTGTTACTAAGTTCAGCCGTGGGGCCCACTGTCTGCTTTTGTTTACTGTTTGTAAATATGTAGGTTAATGTTGAGACCGTGGTATCAGGGTCACATTCTATTGTATCTATGGCTGCGTGAGGAGCCTTTGAGATTGTCAGAGGCTGATCCATGACTGGTCTAGGGTTGGGCAGTGTTGTGGGGAAGCTAAGGAGTATGGGTGGGGTGTGTTTTGCTGGGCAGTGGGAAGCTGGGGGGAGTTGCTTGGCGGGTAAGAGGGCAGGAAGGTGGGTCATGATGCACTGGGCTATCCCTGGATCTGTCAGGGAATCCATTTAAACTCCCCCCTCATGCCTGAATGCTGATGGAACTAGACCCCAGCCACAGGCAAGAGCTCACAAGCAGCACCACCACAGTGGGGAGAGTTTAAACTTACCTTCCGATGGATCCACTGTGCGACACTGAAACCCAGTTGGTTGTCATCCTGGGATCCCTGGCCTGGGGAGACTAGGGGTCCAGTCTCCCATCTCTCCAAGCCTATTTTCCTATTGCCCGGAGGCTCTACACTGGGAAGCCAGAAGTGTGGCTAGCCCCGTCCCTAGGGGAACTTCCAGTGCTCAGTCTCCAGGTGAGGGAAAGAGATGTTCAGTGCCACCATACAGGAGGGAAAAAAAGAGCACTGCTGCAGCCCCTGCAAGGTAACTCCCAGGAAGGAGGTATGGGGATGGAGGGACAAGTTGAGAAAGCCACAGCAGCCCCAAACCTCCCTTCTTGTGAGTTACCGTGTGCTGTGACAACAGCAGTCAGTGAACTTACCTTTCCTCCTCTGGTTCCAGTATGCAGGAGAGACCCTGTCTTAGGCTGGGGCTGTCCCAGTCAAACTCCACATTCTCGCCCCAAGTAGCACCCAGTGCCCTCTGCTTTGGCACTGTGGGGGTGACAGGAGCTTCTTTCGGGAGGGAGGCTTGGGGATGCTGCAGCCTGTAACATAGGCTCTGGGGCATGTTGGAACCTGGGAAGGAAAGGTAAGTTTGCTGTAGCTGCTGTGTCAGCACAAGGTAATTCATCACCCCTAGATTCTGTCTCCTCTTCCCCCCCCCCCCACCCCCAGCAGTGGCTCCACAACCCCTGTTTTCATTCCCCCCCAGACAGCAGTGGCTTCAGCTTCTCTGGTTTCAGCCCCTGGGCTGGATTTGTTATGAATTGGAACTCTTCTCTATGATTCTTCCTAACTAGAGCAGGACTTAAACCTCTAGTAGGCAGTTCCCAATTCCGGGATCTGGGCAGAGGCACTATAAAACAGATCACAAGCCCCTTAAATAGACATGTGTTTGTTATAGAAAGAACTGAGAATATAGCACTAATACAGTTGCATCTAGCAATAGCCTTCACCTCCTGTAACAGCAAGCACACACACATAAGTACATACATATGAGTTCTTACGCGTCAGAGGTCTCAGGTCTGGTCTCGAGAGGAGAGGCAGGGTGGGGGCCCAATCGAGGTCTATCTAGGAACCTAGCTGCTGGAGTCTTGGCTTTTTCAATATTCCTAATATGTATTTTCAATATTCCTAAACTAAATTTACTATGGAGCAAATAAAGCATATAGGAAACTCATAGTATCCTTTCAACAGTTACAGATGTGTACAATACTCTCTTGGTTCTATAATGCTTCAATTAGCCATTTAATTCACTACAGCCCCCCCCCCCCCTTGTTGACTGGGCCCTTCCCAGTTAACACATTAGTTGCTCATTTTCTTTATTTTGGGATTACATAGAATGCTCTGTGCTTGAGTGGGCCTACCAGTCTTTTTACCCAACATATTATACGTAATATGATTACAAGCAATACAATTTGTATTATTACAATAACAATAATAATTGGATGGATTAACAAGTTCAACACGGCAGTAGCAGTTGGTGACCAGTCAAAGACGCTTTCCGAAAAAGAATGTTTAGTGGTGTATTCTACTTCAGTGAGAACCTGGGTAATTTTCTTTCCTTCTGCCTTTAAACCACAGTGGCATGTCCTAATATGTTTGCAAAACTTTGAACCTTGGCATGGAACATCCGGGTATCTTTCACAGCCTCATGTATCTCAGCAGCGGAATATGCAAATGACATATTCCATAGCTGGAAACTATCCTTGTCCCAAAGCCTTTTCCATTCATTTGCATGTAATGTCCATGTGTTAATCCCAATGGATATTTTGATGACATTACACACCACCAAAAACCCGTCAGCTGTCATATTTTGCTGGAATATAGAATTCAAAATTACAGTGGTGTTTGGTTCTGCATTGATGTAAAAACATTTGTGTCCTAGAGTATATATCTGGAGACGATCAAATTTCTCTGTGTTGACCGTGCATGTATATGTATCTACATTATGTCTGCACTGTTTATACTCCTGTAGTGACAATGGGCAATAATACTTAGTGTCTTTCCATATATTGCATTGGGTGTCTAACTCATATAATTCTATGTTGCTAGTTTCTTTCATTTGCCATAAGCCTGGGAGTACAAATTTTAACCATTGATTTTGGGAGACCCAGGGATATGCCTGTACTGCACATGCAGCAGAATCTTTTCCTTTTGGACCGGCTACTTGGATATGTAAGGTTAATCCTGCTGGGAGATATACAATGTGATATGCCAATACCTTAGTCCAATTTGGATCTATATTTTCTCTAATGATGGAAATAGACCACAAGTGTCTATGCATTTTACCAGCCTCCAGTCTTCCAATTATGTCATCCAGTACACTCAATGCTCTTTCTTGCCACTGAGTACACTGGATAGCCATCCTAGTGGTGTTGGCCAATGCCATGATAGTGTTATCTGTGGCTGCTATTTGCTGATTCATTAACCTATACCAATCAGGCAATGTGAGGACCAAATGTTTTAACCCTTCCTGGAGTACCTGGTTGCTATTAGTCAGTGGCTGACGTATGATCCCAACAATCCTCCTGTGGTTCCCAATTTATTGGCCATTGTTTCAATATCTATACTGTTTAAGACGGCCCCTCCCGTGCCTGTCCAACCGGACACATCTCTAATGCGTCTATGGTGGCTGTTTAGAAAATTTATATTCCTCTTCTCTCTTTAGATATTCAAAAGGTTGCAACCAAGCTTCAAAGAGGGGTGCCACATAAGGTGTGCATTGTGGGTGTCTTCTAGTAATATTATATGCTGCTAATTTAATGGTCAGGTTTGTAAACTGAATGTATCTGTCCCTTATGTGCATACATTTATCCCATTGGGTTTGTATAGAGGAAGTGTTGTGTGGGTGTGGCTGGGAGGCCCTGTCCCTATGACAGGCATTTACATAATCTTTCTTTGGAATAGCAAAATTATTATTACAGCCAAATCCTGGGGACATAATGCAAAAAGCAGGGTCCCATGGTGATTGAATTTTTGTTTTGTTATTAAAGATGGTTAGTTCCCCTGGGAATGGTAATTTTCCCCACACAATATCTTCCTCCATATCCATGCTACGTTTCCTAAAAATCCATACATATTGATGGTACATTGTGTAACATTTTTCCAGGAAAATGTGACATTTACAACCTCTTTCCCCCAAATGTCGTACTTAACAAGTGGTACACAGGTGTCCATTATATCATGAGAATGAGTTCCATCAGCGCATGGGTCATGAGGTCAAAAGTACGGCTGAATCTGAGCAGGGATGACCGGGAAAATACTGTCAGCATAACAGTTCAAAGGTGTGCTGGCCAAAGTGCCCGATAGGTGGCATTGATTAGGGATAGTGTGACATCTTGATGAATTTAAGTTCTATCTACATCCCAGGGCAGGATCATGGGCTTGTAGCAATATGATGACATCATTGTTTTGGATGGTAGCGTGAGTATGGGCTGAAATTTGCAAAGGACAGAGTACCTTGCTGATTTGAAGTCTTAAACGGCCAAATCTTGGGATCCAGATTACTGTAACACCTGGGCAATGCAGAAGTTGCAATCCATAAGAGCATGGATCTGGGTCTGCGCTGAAGTCTGGGCAGGCAGCCTTTACGATGGAGGATCTTAGCTGCAACTGGTCACTGCTTGGGAGTTCATTTGGCACTGGTAGCTGTGCGTGTGGACTGCTTAACGGAGGAGTGAGGAGCTGGGGTTCGGTTCCCTCATCACCTGATGTTTGAGGGTTGGGGGGTAACTGGGGACAATTCGGCTTGGGAGGTGTTAATCTTTATAAGATTCAGTGTGTCAGTTTGCGAGGACGGTTCCAAGAATATTATACACAACAAAAAGAAGGGATGCATTTTCTATATTGGTGAATAAAATAACAGGTTAGGTAGATCCCCGCCCCCCCCCCCCCCCGGTCCCCTTTTCCCCTCACAATTTGTATTCATGGTAGGCGTGCATGGGATAGTTAATCCATAGCTCACTGGTGATGATTTGGTTAATTTCAGCATGTTGCTTTTGGAGGGCCCTGATCCAATCAGACATAAGCTGGGCATTTTGTACTGTGGATAAGCTTGCAGGTGGGGCATAACTTCCCCCCTGAGAGAGTCCCCATCGGAACAGTTCTGGCATTCTCATCTGTCTGCCTGTGAGAATTTCAAACGTCTTTGAACGTCTCAAGGCCAACTAGATAAGGGGCAGTCTGAAATCCCAGTTTGAGCCAGTTTTTGCAACATTTTTCTTTAAAGCTATTTTAATTGTACGGGGGTGATATGGAATATGCATTTTATGCTGGATGCCCATGGCTTTGCATAAGTTTTTGAACACTCCTGCAACAAAACTTGTTCCCTGATCACTATTAATAATTTTCGGGACCCAGAGTCTGGATATTACCACATTGAACAGTGCTTTGACGGTGGTGTCTGCAGAAAGGAGTCTATCAAGACAAGGAGGTACAAATTTCCTCTTGCAGTTTTTGGTAATTTATTGATGTAATCTATCTGTACCCTGTCCCAGGGTTCCATTGTACCCTGATGCCTGAATGGGCCTTTAGTTACTCTGGTATCTGCAGGGGCTTGATTTGAGACTGTTAAAACTGCTGCTAGTTCTGCAGCCTGTGCTGAGTGTGGTTTCACTTTTCCCTCTATGGTCTGGGCGGTGTTAGAGTTAATAGCTGCAAAGCCTGCTTGGGGCTGTCCCTCTTGAGAAAAAAAAAATGGCGCCATCTGTAAACCAAACGTGCTGCTCTGCTGAAGGAATTAGTAAGAAATCTGGGGTGGGTGGGTGGGTATGGGCGGTGGGTGTTGAAGCTTCTGGTAAGTTGTTCTTTTTTTCTGCTAGCCAAAGGGCATGGACTGTGCACGAGTGTGATCGCGTGGTTGTGCTCCCTGGGCCAATTCCTTGTGTCTGATTTTCCAATTGATTGTGGCAAAGATTTGTGCCTTGGGAGCGACCGTGCCTTTATCCCATAATTTACAAATTTGCTGGCACTTTACCGGGGAAGTCAGAGCTTGATCTGTCCATGGGCAGGTTCCTTGATGATTAATATATTTTAGTAACTTGGGCAGGAGTTTTACTTTATCCCATTCTCCCACGGGAACCCCTCTCTGCGTTCCCTTCCCAAACCAGGGCATTTTGCCAGTGCAAGTGCTTTTTGGTATCTATATATCTTATTTTGCTCAGTGCCTGTGCCGGGAGGATATGAGTCTGCACTGCAATTTTGTTTAGACCACAAAGGTGTCTTATTTCAATGTTGCTGTTTTCTGTGTACAGCTGCTGGTGATCAGTCAGCAAAAGTAGACAGGACCGTGATCGTTGGCAAATAGGCCTAGAAGCGTGGTTGGAATGAGCCCCGTATGAAGCGTACTCGGTAGCTGTGCCCGGTCAAATAGATGGCTAACACAGTGTCCCGCTGCTACTCGCTTTCATACAGCTGGTTCATCAAGTACTCCTCCGATGTAGACTTAGTCTAAACACAAGCCGGCTACTGTGCACCTCCGGCCGACTACTGTGTGCCCAGTGGCACTAGACCTCAGTCTTTAATTCTGTACAATGGGCTCAATACCCCTCCCCCCCAAAAAAACTCATTCTTCCACCACTGTTATAAATTGGAACCATTCTCTATGTTTCCTGACTAGGAGCAGGACTTAAACCCCTAGTAGGCAGTTCCCAGTTCTGGGATCTTGACGGAGGCACTATGAAACCGATCACAAGCCCTTTAAATAGACATATGTTTATTACTATATCAATATAGAAAGAACTGGGAATATAGCACTAATACACTTGCATCTAACAATAGTGTTCACCTACTCTGACAGCACGCACACACGCATAAATACATACATATGAGTTCTTACGTGTCAGAGGTCTCAGGTCTGGTTTCAAGAGGAGAGGCAGGGCGGGGGCCCAATCAAGGTCTATCTTGGAACCTAGCTGCTGGAGTCTTGGCTTTTCACAGCCTTTGAGAGCATTGGAAAGGGCCAAGCATCAATCATCCGGCAGTCACCTAAGTAACTGGTCAGAGGGTACCATGCAAGGCATCTTTCCTGTCCAGGTCTGGCCTTTTTATCCAGTGACTGCCTTATGATTATCCAGAGTGCGGGGGTTGTCAGTGCTAAGCCTAGAAAGTTTTCCCATTGGCTGTTCGGATTTGGGGTACTTTCTGCTTAGTCATCGTCATTATGGGATGTCCTGACCAGTTAGATCCTGCCTACCCCTCCCTCCAGATGGGAGGCCTGATCCTTGGCCATGGGTTGCCCATGCCCCCTTTCTCTAAGGCGTCTCACTGTCTGACCAGGCCATCTTTTCTCCTTGCATTGCTTAGTTCTTATCTGTTCCTGTAGCCTTCTCTTGTTTATGTACAGCCATGTTCTGGGCACAGACAGTTCTTTCTAGTTCTGTTCTTACTGGATGACAAGAATATATCCCTGTCAGCATATTTCTCTCATTTCCTTCTCCTCTTTGCCAGCCTGTTTCTTATAATATGCATTTTCAATATTCCTAAACTAAAGTTACTATGGAGCATATAGCAAGCAAATAAAGCATATAGGAAACTCATAGTATCCTTTCAATAGTTACAGATGTGTACAATATTCTCTTGGTTCTATAATGCTTCAATTAGTCAATTAATTCACTACAGATTCAGCAATGATTAGATGCTCCCAGGCTTCCCAGCTCAATGAGGGACGCTGAGCCCAGACAAAGCAGACCCCACTGAGTATGTGACTCACTTGCCGAGTGAGTTGTGGCTATACAGGTATGGGAGCAGGCCCGGGGAAGGGGGTTGTGGCCATGGGGGCTGGGGAGGCAGGCCAGGGTGTGTGTTCTCCTCAGATGTGGAGAGGGATATCACATCTGCCTGGGGAACACAATGCACGTTTGCCTGCTAGACAAAGCCCCAAACTGCACAGTTTCAAAGCAAGCTGGATCCTGCCCATATCAGATGCTGGAGGAGAGCTAGCACAAAAAAACCCCTCTAAACAAATTCCTGCCCCCCCAATATTGTCCAGCTGCACCTACGCTGGGGCATGCCAATGCCCCCCCCCCCAAGGGGGATCTCTTCTGGGCCCTGGAATGCCTCCTTCCTCCCCCCCCCCCCTTGTTTAAAGGAGAGACTCAGGTAGGAAAATAGGATCCATAAACTTCAACCCAAAACAGAAGCTGCAAGTTTGGAGGGTTCCCCCCCACCCCAGTCTGCCAGATCAGAGCGATGCAGCTCCCAGAAAATTAAGCCCCAGCGCATCTAGCCCCCCATCCTCAACTTTGAGAGGTCATGTGCAGGGGATTTTCTTTTTTCCTACTGTCATCCTCCTCCACCTCTTTGGCTTCTTAAAAGCAGCTATTACTGTGACACGAACTCTGGCTCCTTCCCCTGCTTCTTCCTCCAAGGAGGTTCATGGATGGAAAAGGTGCAGGAAGAGGGGCTGGAATTGTCCATTGAGGGATTGGGAGCACCCTGGGGGTTTGTAGCTATTGGGAAAGGGGGGGGGGCAGGTGTTGGATGAGGGCTGGGGAAGTTTAGAAGTTCTGGTTTGTTTGTTTGTTTGTTTTTATTTTTAAAATATTAGAAGGTGGGGGACTAGCAGGGGCTTTTGGCTAGGAGTTTCTCTGGGTGGTCAGGAGCCCCTCTCTGCCAGCCAGCACCTGCTGTGACCCTCCGGGCCTCGGGAGTTACATCCATCCAAACTCAGCTTCATAGAGTGGCAGCAGAGAAAATGTACTGCATGACACTAACAAAAAGCAAGGAAGTTCCATGATCAAAAAACCTCCCAGCTTAACAAAGTAGTTAGGTTCCAAGAAAACAAATGATACACCAAAAAGAGTGGAAATTCACTGTTAAGGCTCCCACCTTAATTTATGGCAGGTAAGCAGTTAAGGGTGTAAAGTCTGAAGCTGGCCTTTTGATCCCTTCATTCCCATCTTTGCTTTCATTCACAAAACGGGAGCTCAGTACTCGACTGCATACAGAGGAGCAGCAAGGGAGGTGAACAAGGGAAGGCCAGCTATGGTGAATTTTTAACCAGAGACGAGACTGAGAAATAGGTGATATGTATGCATTGACAAGGGAACGGGCAGCCAAACATGACAAAAGGTGTATCTCTTGACAACTGACAGCCAGATGATGACAACACTGTGTTGTGTACCTAATGGCAAGACTCAGGAAATGAGTGATTTGTACCATCGAGTAGGCTGGCCAGCAACATTGCTGAGAACCAGTCTTTGTATGTCCAGGAGTTCCATATTAAGAGGAATATTTGGCTGGGAAAAGGAACAGAAATGACTTTGTTTCTATATATTTAGAAACAAAGGGAGGGATAAATGTCTAGACTGGACACAGGAATCGCACTCACAATACTTCACCTGGGAGGAGCTGCGTGGCCCCAACTTCGTTATGGAGAATGTGATTACCGTTTACCTGGTGTGTAAGTTAAGGCAGAAGCCTTAACACTGAATTTCCATTCTTTTTGGTGTATCGCTTGTTTTGATGGAGCCTTAACTACTCTGTTAAACCAGGAGGTATTTTGATCATCAAATATGTATAATAGTTGATTGTAGGTTATACACTAAAACATTAGATGTACACATACACTATATACAAAATAATTATTTCTGTAGTCTCTTAGGCTGGAGAAGATGTCTTCTGTGATTATCTTGTTCCTATAGTCTTAAAATTCTGAGATTTATTTCCTGGACACCCTTCTGAAGAGAGGTGTCTCCCACAATTTTTTTCTTCGTGTGTTTTACATAATTGCGGGATCTATCATTCACATAAGCGCAAACTTCACAAATTTTTTGTCCTCCCTCTTCTGCCCTGTGCCTGGTGCCCAACTGACCTGAGAGCAAGTCACAGGCTGGCAGTGGATTGAAATTAACAAACTTGCAGCAGAGCAAGCTGAAATTAACTTGCTGGGAAAGAACCGCGACTCTCCTGTTTTCCGTGTTTGCTATCCTGCAATTGTGATACTGACGGGTAGTCCCACGTTCCCAATTTTACACAACCATAACACCCATCACTCTTAAGTGTAAGATTTTGGAGGCCGATATAATGCATGAGGACTCAAATCATAACTTGCAGAATGACCATGAAATAGTGCACTCAAAAGTGTAGTTAATCCAGCAATTAGCGTCTCATGTGAAACCAGTCTTAGTTCATTGGTTCCCAACTTCTTTGCCAACGCAAACCAGTGTGTGTCAGCAATTTGTCAAGTGTGTCATTACAATGTAGGTAATTTATAATTGCTCAGTGAATAATGGCTCTTTATGGCCAAACTATAGCTTATAGTTATATAATTTTTAGAGCGTGGGAGCACTCTTTAATAGTTAAGGTGTGTTGCATTCTGCATTATAAAGCCCCGACATTCTGTTTGTTCTAAAATTGGCATGTGATCAAAGTTAGGATTGTGGGATTTGTTGTGGGGTATTGCTGGGGTAAACTGTTAATGCTGTGAAAGTTTCAACTGAATCCGTTGAATAAAAGCTGAGATTGCAGTTTAAAAACTGCACTTTCAAGCCTGATTTTTCATTTAATCAGACCGTCTCAATCTGAGCAGGGTAGAGGAGTTGAGTGTTGGTGGGGAGGAGGAATTAGCCTTTTAGAAAATTAAAGGAGGCTGCTGGGGGTGCCTTTAGGGTTTTATTTATAAATCTGATTAACCTAAGCAAAAAACTTAACAGTTTAAAAAGACACTTAAATGTACAAGTTTTCTTGAAATACACACAAAAAAACCAATTCAGTACAATTACAATTCAAAGCACCTTCCACTCCATGCATTGCAACAAAACATAAACGCCAAAAAACATAGATATTAATTCACGCTTAGAGCAATATTTAATATTTTCTCATCAACATACATGTAATATATGTACTAAATTCCTTACCATGCATACTTCATTTTTATCAATAACTAACCTTGCACATTTTACAGTTATGAAACTAATTTATTATCATAATTTGACAAGGAACAATT
>QEPC01012913.1:10461775-10513315 GCA_003113815.1 Sphenodon punctatus
CTCATGAAATACCGGGGGGAGCAGTCCTATCATTTAACACATTTACCATAGCTGCCACACTATCCTTTGATCCCAATAGCCTCCCTCCCTGTTATTCCACTTGCTGTCCTGGTTTATTTGTGTTTTTTTGGTCATTCTACACACACCCTTACTTCTATTCTATATGACACACACAGATAAACATTGTATTTCTTCCAGAGCTTTTGAGTTCTCTGTGAGGGGAGTGGGGGTTAGAGGAGTCACTTAGACCCAGGACTTCTGGGTTGTCTGTTACAAGGTCGAGAGCTGACCAGGGGAGAGGAGAACAAGCTAGGAACCAGGACTATTGAGTTGCTTGTGAAGGGAGTGCAGCCTACTGGATTAGAGTTGGGTGGAGAGGCTGGAAGTGAGGTGTCCTGAGTTCTCTGTTAAAGGGTTGGGACCAAGTAGATTAGACGAGGAGAAGGGGCGGGAGGCAGGACTCCTAAGTTCTCTCTTTCTTAAAGAGGAAACTGAGGGAGTGAGAAGCCAGCTCACACCCTCCTGTCCCCAGCGTCAGTGTTGTCCCCAACCTGCAGGAGAAGAGGATTGAGGCTGAAAGACGAAGGCAAAGTGTGGGTACATGGAGCCTAAGTTGTAAGCGAGCACAGTATATGAGACTGTACAATGTCTTTACTGCTAACATGGCACGGAAATTAAGGCAGGAGCCTTAACTTGCAATTTCCATGCTTTTTAGTCCACGATTGAATTTGCAAGAGCCTTAACTCTTCTTGTAAACCGGAGGTTTTTGATTATGGCTGTTCGTACACGGACTGCCCCCCCCCAACCACTCGGTGTTCTGGCGGGTGTGCGGCATGGGGGGCAGTCCGTGTATACGGATACTGATGGGTGTGCGGCATGCTCCTGCCGCACACCCGCCGCACACCTATCCACACCCACCCACAGAGCCATCCACCAGAACAGAGGATGCTCCGTGGGTGTAGGTAGGTGTAGGTGGGTGTGTCTGTGTAAAGGGCACCCACCCACCTACACCCCCCGCACCGAACCCCCCACGCACCCCAGTCCGTATAAAAAAGGCGTATGAAATATATAGTGATGTTTTAATGGATATTAAGTAAAATAATATTTACTACAATAGATATGAATAATTTAATAGACCAATTAATATGCACTTCATTTTGTTTTTGATTTCATACAACAACAGTTTTCAGTCTTCAGTTTAAGAGTGTGGCTATCGGATGTATCTTAACAAGTAACATGGGTGTGATGTGAAAGTATTGCTGAAACAAAGTTGTGCCTGAGCCCATGCAAAAGTTGTGAACCTCTTTGTTTATGCTATTCCATGTTGATGGCTTAGAGTCTAATTTTGTGCTGCATCACAGCCCAAACTCTACTTTTGAACCTGGAAGCAAATGGTTTCAAATGCAATGCAAATTATTTTGAGTACAAAACAGTGCCTGTAAAATTGGATTGTTTTTTCTAAAGTCTGGTTCCTGATGTGAATTTATTACTGGAAGAAGTAATGTTTGAAATTTTAAGAGACAAATGCCACGGTTTAATAATTTCAAAATAATATGTAAGGTATTTTCAACACTAGGCAATATTATAATTGAAGAATCTGTGGTGCTAGCCTATTAGCTGTGAATTTGAAGTTTTGTATATTTTATACACACATACATTATAAAATATATATAGCACAGTGTAAATCTATTCGTTTAATAATGATGTCCAACACATACTTAATGGTGACTTCTTTTATTTGTAATTTTGTGCATCTCCTTTCATTTCTAGCTCCCCATAATCATTCAACTGCTGACAAGATTCCATTGACAAAAGTGGGTCGAAGTCTTTACAAAGTGAGGCATAACGCATCTGGTGTTGTAAGATCTATTGTTTGTCAAATTGATACTATTGAAGGGAGTAAGATAGTAACTGTGCGTTCCCCTGTCCAGGTACTGTGGATTTTTAATTATACTTTATTTACCTGTTAATCTGTATAAGTGACTTTTTTCCTTCTGGAATTCCCCGTTTGTCCATCCATAAAATTATGCTCTAGGAACAGTAATTGATTACGCTTCTATGGTATAGATTTCTTCGTTAATGTGGATCAGAATTGCTTTTGAGCCCTGTGCAAACCAAACGTTTAAACTATCATATGGCACAGGATTACTGTGGTGAAGCCGTTGAAAGTTGCATGCTTCCCTGTGCCCTATTAAAGTGGAGAAAGGTCCTTTGTGCCTGCACCGCCCATAGGAACAGACAGAGACATGCTCTGGGTAAAAAAGACCTTGGCCACAACTTTATTACAATATAACTCACACATATACAACAGGCAATAAACAACCTGTGTGCCAATAGCGGGGAGGAACCATGCTACATAAAGCAGGTCATGGGGTTGAGCTAAATCTCCGCCCCCCGCCCAGGTGAATCGACCCTTCGAGTTCACCCTCCCCTTCGGTCAGGTGGGTTTGCAGCCCCCCAAACCAGCCGTTCTGAGCCTGGGCTAGGGCCCCCGGCCTTAAGACACACACACCCGCTCCCCGAGTGGTGGTGGGTACAAGCGCAACCCCTCAGCTCATAGGGAGCCTTACCACAGCACGGTTCCTACCCCGCTAACTGCCATAAAAAAGGGGGGGAGGCAACACTACTCCACCCCTTTCCCCCACAAGTGCTGGGAATTATCCCTTGCTCTCCTGGACAGATATGTGTCTGAGAGAGCTGGGATTCTTATTCCAGCTCTTCCAGGGTAAAACCTTCCCCAGCCAAAAATCCATGATACAGCAAAGGGTTCTGGATGTGGCAAGACAGGAGGACTTGGCCAAACGTTCGGCTTGGAAAGTCTCCCCTCATTACCATCTGGTGAAAACTTCTCATCAGTTTGAGAGTTACCTGGATATGCTGGGCAATCCAACTCTGCTAGGGCGTTTGTATGCCTGCGTTTCCAGCTGTTTACATCTGCTATTGAGGGAAGATACAGGAAGGTCCCACGGGAACTTAGAACATGTCCCTGCAATACATTGGACATTGAAGCTCTTCCTCACTTTTTATATAGATGCCCCCTATACCAGACCTTAAGGGGCAGTATGGCTTGAGCCAATACGGGGGTTTTCTGTGTATATGCGGGATCAGGTTGGGATACCAGCCTTGCTTGCCTCTGATGATGTGGAGACTGTGAAGGCAGTGGCACTCTTCACATTATTAGCCATAAGAGAGAGAGCAAATTGGGTAGAGTGAAATTGCTCTGGTATTGATGCTTCTTCCTGATTTTGTGCATCCAACTTTGGTTGAGGGTGGATCTGCTGTTTTGATTTATTTACTTCCTGGATATGTGATTTACTGTTTGGATTGGGTATTTTGCTTTGCTGCTTGCTTAGCAGTAGAGGATAATGTGTAGCGACTATATATCAATGTGATTTTATTTCTTACTTAGCTATGCTCGTGCTGGATTTAAGCTATGTTGTATTGAATTGTTGTTTGTTCGTTCATTTGTTGTGTGTATCTGTTGTTTGTTGTTCCAAGGCTATGGTGAAAGCTCAAAGCTGTAATAAATTATTATTATTATTATATACTCCACCCCTTTCCCCCACACAGGTAAATCAAATGCCCATGGATGACAGCCCGCAAGTCCTCCAACCCAAACAAGTTCCCCTTGACCGATAAATGCACCCCATCTATCAGGAAAAGGCCAGCATGCTGGCACACGATCCTTTCATGGTGCACCACCTAGCTCCCAGGTGCTCCACAAATGCCCACATGGCCCCGTTGATTTTCAGCTTGGCCCGCTCCATCTAGCCTGGGGTAGTGGTATACCGCCATACCCTACGGGCAAGCAAATTTGACCACCGAATGAGTGCGTGTGGCCTACCTTGCTGCCAGCCCAGAGATGTCATCCTACATTGCACCTGTGAGCTCCCATGCGCTGTGCACACCGAGATATTTCTCCCAGATGGATGACCAGAATGGCAGGCGGCCCGAATCAATCGGCCCTGTGGAGGAGTGAAGGCATCAGATGCTCCCAGCGCCTCCTGCTGCGCCCAAACCAGTACAGGCGGGCATGGGGCCCTCAACCAAGCTGAGTACCCAGTCAGAGTTCTTCACGTAGCACTCAGCCCTCCGCACAATGCTATGGCCATAGATCCGTATACTTGGCAACCGGACAGCACCTGCAGAATAACAAAATAAAACAGTATTATATATATACCCATGGGGCCGGCTGCATTGGGGGCGAAAGACCTCACATAGTTGCGATAGGCACCAGAGCACCATCGGCCTATAGCCATGATTTGCGATGCAGGCAGCCCCAATGCAGCTGCCGTAGAAGCCGCACCGATCCTTAACGAGTGCGACCCATAGCCCTTGGGCGACAGCCCCAGTGCAGCCAAACCTTTCATGAAAATGACCAGGAATTGGAATTTCGTCAAACTTTCCCCGGAGAAGTGGATGAAAAGGGGGCCCTCTAAAGACGGGCGAGCTTCCAAATATTCGCATATCGCCGCCACCAGGCACACCACTCCTACTGTTGCTCGGTGCAGCGTCAGTTGCTGACCCCTCCCCTCTTGATTGGCCTTAGATCGCTGAATCGTGATGGTGATAGTGTCGGGGACATGAGTCATGTCCCTGAGCTCAAGGCCCGCACCCCTACGATCGCCTTGCGATGCGGGCACCAATTCACTGACCCAAAGAGTCCCAAAAAATGCAGTTAGAAAGGCTGCACGGACAAGCAACACTTCGTAGGGAGACAAGCAGATGCGAGGCAGTGCTGTCAACAAGCGAGCCAGTGTGTCAACAGACACTGGCTGGTGAGTATCCTTCCGTGGCCCCCGCTCCCTATCCCAACCTTCGACAGCCCTGCGAAGCCGATAACTTGCACATGGATTGACCATCCCCCGCGCCTTGCTGGAAAAAGCGATGGCCGCTAGACGACACCGTATGGTGCGTGGGGCTAACCCCCGACTACTCAAGTGCGCTGCAAACCACTCTAATTGACAGATGGGGATGGGTCAAGACTCCTGCAGCCTGTGGGTTGAGAGGAAGCTACAGAATTCTTGCAAGGAAGACACGTAGGCTCGCCATGTAGAGTTCGAAATGGAGGCTCTAACGCCTTCTTCTGTCCTTCACTCCCAAGGCTCCACAAAGCCTCCGGCATCACCTCCGGGTTGATGTTGGTGCTGGGCGCCAGGGAAAGGAATTGCTCCATCTGAAAATGAGACAAGGAATCAGCAATATCGTTGTGGACACGGGGCACATATTTGGCTGAGAAATACATATTATTGGAAAGGCACTTCAGCACGAACCATCAGACCAGAACCCTGCTGGATTTACTGGACTGGCGGTTGATCACCTTCACCACTGCCTGGTTATCGGACCAGAAACATATGTGCGAGTCCCGGAAGCGATGGCCCCAAAGCTCCAACGCCACCAAAAGTGGGAAGAGTTTGAGGAAAGTTATGTCCCTGATAAGGTCACTGGCCGCCCAATCTGGTGGCCACCGTTGGGCGCACTAATTTTCCTGAAAGAACACCCCGAACCCAATCCCACCAGCAGCGTCGGGTACCACCTGCATGTCGGCCTCTAATAGCTGTACCTCTCTCTACAGGGAAATTCCATTGTAGTTTTGGAGGAAAGAAAGTCAGACCTGGAGGTCAGACCTGATACCCTTAGTTATGCGAACGTGGTGATGGGGGGCCGACAGCCCTACAGTTGCCCGACCGAGGCGTGCACAAAAAGCCCGGCCCGGGGCTACCACCCTACATGCGTAATTGAGGTGCCCAAGTAAAGTTTGTAATGCCCTGAGCGTTACCTTCTTGGCAGCCAGAATGTCAGTGAGTAGCCCCCGCAAAGTG
Source organism: Sphenodon punctatus (assembly GCA_003113815.1). Taxonomy (NCBI): domain Eukaryota; kingdom Metazoa; phylum Chordata; class Lepidosauria; order Sphenodontia; family Sphenodontidae; genus Sphenodon; species Sphenodon punctatus. Next base: position 10,467,598 of record QEPC01012913.1, read on the forward strand.
GCCAATTTGTCAGGGGGAAGACTAGATGTGCAGGACACTGTATCAATGATTATCCCTAAAAAGGAGATCCATGTCTCAGGACCCTCGTTTTTTTCTTCGGCCAGTGGGACGCCCAAATCGCCCGCAACTGCAGCAAACGTGCCCATTATATGGGCGCAGTCCTGGGTACCCGCCCGTCCCGAGAAGAGATAATCATCAAGATAGTGTGATATGGACGTTAAACCAGCCCGGTCCTTGACTGCCCACTCCAGCATGGTGCTGAAACGCGCGAATGCTGCGCAGGAAATGGAGCAACCCATGGGCATGGCTTTGTCATAGAAAAACTGGCTCTCGAATGAAAACCCCAACAGGTCAAAATCCTGCGGGGATACTGGCAGGAGGCGAAAAGCTGACTCTTGCACTTCCCCATAAGTGCCCCTGTACCGCGTGCCCGTACAGTACGCACGGCTGCATTGAACAATGTGTACTGCACAGAGCACAGTGCGGGGTCAATCCCATCATTCACCGAGCCACCCCTGGGGTAAGACAGATGATGAATCAAGCGGACTTCCCCGGGTGCCTTCTTTGGCACTATCCCTAGAGGGGAGCATCGAAGGGAAGAGAAAGGAGGGGAGTCATATGGACCTGCTACCCGTCCAGCCACAATCTCCTTGCGAATCTTATTCCACACGATTCCTTCCCTTCCCCGCACTGACTTGAGGTTCCTAGCCGTTGTGTCCACCCGCGGGCCCGTGTACGGGATCTCAACCCCCCCCCCAAAAAACCCGCCACAAATATTCAGCATCGACCCTGTTCGGGTAACGCTGCAGAAGCAGGCAGAGAATATCAAGCCTGATTGGAGTAGGTGCCAGGCCCAGCACCCCCACCCGGTTGGTGTGACCCACTGCCCCGTGATGCTTGTGCTTCGTCCTCCCGGCAACGAACTGCTTTGTGCCCCCAACAACAAACCTTTGCCTCCCCGAATCAGGGTGGCCCTTATGACAGGACGAGACAGGGTGCCAACCCCTGCAGCTGGAGCAAGAATTAAAGTATTTGCAACGGGCACGAAAACACCCCTTTCCATTGTATTCCCAGCACACCTGCCTCCCGGATGAAGACTTTGATGGACCCGGGATAACCACTCTGCTCCCCATGCGAATGCCAGAAACCTGCCGGTACGGGGCCATAATTTGGGAGTGCATATTGTAGTCAATAATGTCCCAGTGTGTGGGGGGTTAGACGCTGCCCTGCGACGAAAGATCTCGTCGTATTCCAGCCAGGCCGTCGCCCCAAAATCATTATAGGCCTTTTGGATGGTAGCGGCGTACTGAATTAATTGCCACGCCCTACACGGGAATTTGTACGGCAACCCCCCTCCACCCCCTCCATTTAAATATAAAAACAGGCGGACCATTTCTCTCAGGTCCTGGGTACAATTGGCTTCTTGCGTTTGTTCTTTTCCCCTTTGTCCGTCTCCGTGCCCCCGTCACCCAGCTCCTCCCCGTGCAGCAACATATAGGTTCGCCCTCCTATAGCTCTGTAGGTCCGGAGTCTGGGGGTGATATTGGACGCAGACCTCCACCTGGAGTGGCAGGCAGAGGCAGTCTATAAGGCTGCCTTCCGCCAGTTGTGTCTGGTGAGTAGGCTGCGTCCGTTCGTCTCTGGCCCGGACCTGGCCACCCTCATTCATGCCTTCGTCACCTCGAGACTGGACTACTGCAACGCGCTCTACGTGGGGCTTCCCTTGTACCTGGTTCAGAGGCTGCAACTAGTGCAGAATGCGGCGGCTCATCTCCTTACGGGGACGGGTCGTCGGGAGCATATTACACCTGTGCTTCGGGCTCTGCACTGGTTGCCTATAGCCTGCCGAGCCAGGTTCAAGGTTTTGGTGTTGATCTATAAAGCTCTTCACCGTCTGGGCCCCTCATACCTCAGGGACCGCCTCGCCCTCTGCGCCTCAGAGCGGCTCCTTCAGTCCGCCAGGGGTGCCTTCTTGGAGGTCCACCGTGTTAAGCTGGGGGCCACAATGGAGAGGGCATTCTCGGTGACCGCGCCGCGCCTTTGGAACTCCTTCCCCGCCTGGTCTCAAGCCTGTTAACATTTCGGCGAAGTTGCAAAACCTGGCTGTTCGCCCAGGCCTTTGGGGAGGGTGGGAGGGTGGGGTAAGTTTTTTTTTTAGCTCCCCTACCTTATTTATTATTAAATGGAGCCCGGGCCTTGTTGGATAATAATTTTATATATGATTTTTTATTATTGATGGTTTTAAATTGTTTTTTATGTATTGTATTTTACTGTTGGAAGCCGCCCCGGGCTGTTCGCAGGAGGGGCAGGGTAAAAATTTATAAAATAAATAAATAAAATAAATGAAGATGTCGAGAAACTCACCTCTCCATATCTTCTCCTTGGATGCCAAAGACAAATGATCGCCCGGTAACGATATGGGGATGGCATAGACGTGCAGGCCCAGAGTAAATCCAGTCCGCCCATAAGTAGCCTGCGCCTCAGCACAAACTATAGAAGTGTTCCACACCGGAATAGCCGCATTGGCATCGAATGCGGCTATTCCGCCCCAGAAGGGGCTGAAGCCCTAGTGGCCCGGCTGGCCTGGGCCTGGGCCCTGGTCTGGCCAGTCTGTGAACCCTTGCCGCCCCTAGTTGACTTAGCTGGTGCCATGACGATCCTGCAACTTGCACCGACAAACAAAGAAGAATTCTGGTTAATAGGCAGTAGGTCACTATGCGTTGCATTGTCGCCCGGGTGCAACCACTAGGGGCATAGATCCCTAGCAACATGGGGTCACGTGGCAGGACGCTATCTGCCCTGCCAAGGAGGTCGATCCGGCGGCTGAGACCCCTAACATGGGGTCACGTGGCTGTAAAATGCCTGTCCCGCCGAGGAACGATTAATCCGGCGGCTAGACCCCGGCAACTGAACCCCTGGTGCTCCACCCAGGGGATACCCCCACCGGGGCCCTGAAATATACTGAGCGCAGCAGTGGCGCTCCATGCAGAGATTCCCCCTCCACCCCAACCGAGGCCATAAAATAGTACTGAGTGCCGCTGCCCCATGGGGGTCCCCCCCCCCAACAGCCCCTACTGGAGCCAGTGGATTTCTTTGCGCGCCGCCGCGCTGTTCCGTGGTGGCAGCGCTCCACCCGGGGATTCCCCTACAGGGCTTCCCCCCCCTTAACTTATACCGAGTGCCGCCGCTCTGCCTAGCGTCGGCAGCACTCCATGCAGGAATTCCCCCTCCACCCCACCGGGGCCATTAAAGCACATGTGGGTTCCCCCTAGGCCCCAACTCACCGGGCTGAGGAGGGAAAAAATCACAGCAAGCGGCCCTGGACTGAGGAGAGAGGAAGAGGCACCTGGTGGCTTCAGGAAAATATACCTGTCTACGCCCCCACCCCCAAGGTGCCCTTCCTCTCCCCCCATTGGCCCACCGGTGCCGCTGCTCAAACAGGCAGGCAGGCGGGGAGGGAAAAGGAATCCTTTGCCCAACTCCTGCCCGCATCCTGTTCTGGGGTGGGCGGGCCCAAACTTACCCCCCTGCTTATGGCTAAAGTGGAGAAAGGTTCTTTATGTCTTTAGAGCCATATGTGTGCCCTGATCTAAGGGAAGCACATGCACAGACCAAAACTGCAGTTGTGCAGCACACAAAGTGTGCACGTGCAGGATGGCCCAAGGAAAGTTTCCTGCCTCCCAACCCCACTGTGACCAGGAGGAGAAGCAGGACTGAAGTGGCTGCTGCAGTGGTGGCAGGGTCAGGAGGCAGGACACTTTCCCTGAGCACACGCATGGTACACAGATGTGCAATTGTAGTTTTGGTCCGTGCGTGTGCCTGAGATGCTTGCACAGACCTTGGATTTGAAGCATTGGTCTACAGAATCATTGCAGAAAAGATCAGTGGCTAAAATAATTCCATCAAAATCCTTGCAGGAAAAGATCAATTCATTGAATAGTTTCATCAGTTCACCTTGGATATGTTGATCTTTTCTGTGAGGATCTTGTAGACCATTAGAATGGGTTTATGTGTTCAGTTTGTTTGGTGTTTTGGTTTTTTTTTAAAAATTGGAATATGTGCAGAGGACAAAGTGGATATAAGGAAGTAAGTAGGTAAGCAGGGGATGGTGGAATCCTTACTTAAATGGTCTACTTTAAGTTTTGCTAGTGTTTGAAACTGGGATATGAGAGAGTAAATAATAATTAATTTATATTAGCAATAGGTTTGTCTATCATAGTTCATAAGATTAAGAAGGCAATTGGCCATAATCAGTACTCATCCAATAAATATGGCAATTAAAGAATAAAGGAGGAATAGTTAGGAAGTTTGCAAACAGTCCAAAATAATTCAAGATAAGTCTAAAGCAGTCTTTGAAGAATTACAGAATGATATTGTAATACTGGGTAACAAAACAGTAAATTCAACATTAAGTGCAGAGTAATACATGGGGGAAAATATGAAGATGGACATTAAGGTAATTGTTACAGCTCATGAAAGAGATCATTCTAGATAGTTCTCTGAAATACATCAGCTCAGTGCATAGCAGCAATCAAAATGCAAACAGAATATTTGAGTACTCTTAGGAAAGAAATGGAAAATATAACAATAAATTATCATAGCTAAATTCATAGTCTGCTCATACCTTAAATAGTATGTATTTTTCTAGCTCTGCTATATCTTTATTGATGAGGGGTGACAAGGACTAGACAAAGGACAACGTAGTTGATGAAGTGTACTGATCAGGAAACTTCAACTTAGAAAAGGGATGACAGATGCGGATATGATAGACATGAATAAAACCATGAATGATTCATAACTGATGTTCTTCATGATGGCTCTGGGCATTCCTACAGCACACCTACTCTTCTGTTACTCTGGAATGCTAACTGGGGTCCTGGGACTTGAGGTCTGATGGGTTGGAAGGAACAGGGGCAATGCTTGGCCCATTTACCCACTTTTAAAACTTCATATCAGCACTGGAGCAACAGTCTTGGACTGAGGGAAGAAGAGAGCAGAGTTAGTGCTCTTGATGGTACTGCTGTGGAGGGTTCCAGATTAATAACTCTGAGAAGGCACACACTATTCCATAGGAATAACTCTCTTAGCCGTTTAGAAACTGATAACTTCCAAATAAACTTCCTCTTAAAAAAAACAAGGTATTTGCACGACAAGAACACCTCGATGAAAGTAAGAAAAATTACTTACCTATAATTGATTTTTCTTGAGATGGCTCTGTGCATTGTATTTGCATTTATTTCTTGAAACAGCTGGTTATAGCTGAAACAAAATGAAGCTTCATTTAGTTCATATGTAGTAGTTGGCTCAATGGTAAAGCAGTTGCGCTTGAAACTGTTTCTACATCAAAACTTCTCTTATAAAAATCCTTAATCCAGGCAGGGTGCAATATCCACAGGATCAAGTTGGGGGAAATAATTTACATTAATAATTTTAAGGTCAGAAGGTACTATTATGATTTTGCCTGACTTAAATAATAGTACATTTTCATTCTTTACAGTAATGGAGATAAGCTTAGATGTTTTTGGTGGTGGTTCACTTTTTGTTGTCTTATTTCATTCAGATAAGGAGTCATTTTTCAATTCCACTGAGAATTTTTGAAGAATGCACATGTGTAGGAACTGCTTTGCCAGAAAATGAGTGCAGCATACCATTGACCTCATACAGGTGATTATTTCAATACATCTTTTAGTCCAGAATGTATTATATAAATCCTAGCAGTTCATCTAAGAAATACAAGGGGAAACTGGAGACAAAAAGTAAGCAAGTTGCCTACAGTTGTTCTCTTTGTCTATCAAAGCTTTTATTTTAGATAATACAGAAATAATTTTGTTATCTCAGACAAGGACTTCCTTAGCTCATCTACCAGAAAAAACTTTGCTGAGGGTGGATTGGAGTCTTTGTGGAACATAGACTGGAATTTTCAAAGAACTATGAGAGAGACATTTAACTCCTGTTTGCCTTCTTTGACCATTCAAGCCCTAATGCACCAGAACATTATTATGCTTATGCTATTGGTGATATATTTCTCCTCAGATTAGCTGTAAAACAATGTTCCCCCATAGTTTTAAAATACAATGAGGTAAAATTTTGAAAGGGACAAAGTTACATTGGAAGTCACTTAGTGTTTTGGAGTAGTATTTTTGGAAGGTCTTCGGACTACTTCAGAAAAACCTGAACCAAGGGCCTGAACATCAGTATGCTACCAGACAAGTCTTGATATTAGCTAATGTCCTGTGCTGTGATAGTAGGGAACTGCAGGGAAGAACTCGGGGGGGGGGGGTGTGTGTTCTTGGAGCAAGACCAGGCTCATAGCCTCAACCAATTTCTATTTAGAAGGAGGTGATGAAGGGTGGGGTGACGGGGCTGGATCAACACTGGACTGCCCACCTCTCGGAGACAGAGGAAGGTACTTAACAATTTGTACTAGCTCTTTCCCCCACAATAAGGAAAAAAAAAAAAAAAAAAACCTGAATCTTTACTTAAACTCTTCTTCATAGAAGAGGATTTGAAAGCCCTCCTAGATTATCTTACCATGTACTCATAAAACTCAGTTCTTTTCAAAGAGATCTGTTAAGCATCTACATCTACCCCGGTCTGAATCTGTTATAAAAATACACCAAACCTTGACAAGGGGTATTTTCAAACATGAGAGCACTAGGTGCCGCCATACTTTGATCCTGCCCAGAGTGAGGACTCTCACCCCGGGCAGGATCTGATACCCCTCGTGCCGCTGAGCACTGTCCTGTCTCCTCCCTGTCAGGCAGGTGCGGCGGCCTATGAGGCCACTGTGCCTGCCCGAAAAAGCTCCAGTCACCGGCTGGAGTTAGGTAGAGCAGGCCATCATACGCGAAGTATGATGGCCTGCTCTACCCTGTTCCGGGGAAGGCTTTTCCAGACCATGGTAGGGCTTCTTCTGCGTTGAGTTGGCAGGGAGCCCAGCTCACAACGCGGAGTAAACCCTGCCAAGGTCCAGGGATCGACTTGATCCCGCCTTCGGTAACATCTGGCAGATGGGATCGAATGTGACGCCGACGCCGGTGACCACGCTGGAGTAAAGAGTGGCCACCTATGGTAGCATCTCATCTGAAAATACCTCAGATTACTTAGGGTTTTTTCCCTTGCTTCTTTTATCAGTCTTAATTGCTTAATTCTCCATCTTATGTGTTTCGTAGCATTTTTGAAAAGCAAACTGTGAAATATATAGTACTGACATTTTTGTGTTAAAATACTTTATTGAAAGCTTCCATTGGTTCTTTAACTTATTTTTCATCTGCAGGTCAGTACTATGTTTCCAACCAGGAACTGATGAAAATGACATTGGAGGAGAGTATCGAAAGTGTGAAGGAGTTAGCTTTGATGAAATTATGAAAAATATTGGGAAGTTATTGCAGAAGAAATGCCAACCTGTGAAATTAGATAACCATTCACTTATCATCAACATTGTGCCAGTACAAGATACCGTGATATTTTCAGCAAGTTCTGATGATGATCAATGGGATTTACCATATATTTTTCACTTATGGCCTTCTGTTCTTCTCCGCAGTCTTCTTCCTTATCAAATCACCTATTCCTTGGAGGTAATTCCTCAGTTAGAGTCATGTTGTTTAATAGTGTGATATGCAAGAAGGTTGCAGATATAAATGTATTCTAGAGAAAGCTGAAATGGGGGCAGAAATCAGTCTGCTGGTGTAGCAGTGATTTAAGATATTACTTTCCTTTTATAGGTGAAGAAGCAGATTCAGTATAACAATATCCAAGTGCAAAAGTGGTTTCCAAACTTTTTGTCTTTGTGACCCCATTTTGAGAGTGTCTGCAGGGCATGGGGCCCACTTGGGATCCCAACCCATAGTTTGGAAACCTTTCCTGTAAAAGCATAGGGTGTAGCCACAGAAGCTGCAGAGAGTCTGATCCCCGCGTGCTGGGCAAGCACAGGTGCTACAATGGGGTGGGGGGGAAGCAGGGTCGATGGTTCACCCTCCTCCCTCTGGCGGGGAAGCCAGGCAGGTGGACGACTTGGATCTCCCACTCTGGGGTGTGCCAAGGCACTGACCACATGAGCGGGTGCCCGGCCCTGCCCCACCCGACCACTATCCCACCCTTGGCCGTGATGCGTCTGCGCAGGAGTGGAGATAGTGGCCACAGCAGACCTTGCCGTGTGGTAGGGGAAATGGCAGCCGAAGTACTTCGCTTTGGGAAGTCCTGCCCTATTTTGGGTAAGACTGCTACACTTTGTGTCCTTGTCCTTTTTCCAAGGATGCAGCACATGGCAGCCAACTGCCTGCCCTGAAGTGAGGGCAGGGGCATCTGGTGGCCACCGGATACCCAGTGCGCTGCATCGTGTGTTACTACTGCCCGGAGTGGGGTAAGGCTGCCCATGGCATAGTAGGCATCTTGTGTGGCTGTACCTATACACACTAAATCCTTGAACACATATGCACCAAATCCATGCATTTTAGACAAAACCCATATTCCATCCGTTAAGTAAGTTTATTACTGTATCTGCTAGCTTTGTCATTGAAAGCTTTATATTTGGTTGTCAGCAGAGCTGAATCTGAGTTCTTAGAGCTTATGCAAATGTGTAGGATTCCTTTTGTGTATACTGATTGACAATGTAACCTGTGTGTAAGTGGCATAAGCAGGTGTATAACCCAGTTTTTACCAAGAAAAATGTCATGGAAATTTGTGTGAGGAGCCTCAGATCCCTCAAAATACACAAAACATTCACTTAATCTGGTGGTGCTCTGTGTTTCAACGTTAAAATTCTAACTCACTTTGTTTCCTCTGATGCAGATAATAGCAACAAACTTTCCATATTTTTGATTAACTTCCAGGGATACCTTTTTTGGGGTGCTCAACACTTTTCCACTTTTTGTTTTATGGGTTAAAAATCCATCCATTTTGTGGGGTTTCATAATACCCCCATTCATTTTTGTTTGATTTTTTGTTTATTTTAGGAGACTACACAATCTTTTCTCTCTCTTGACGGTGTGCTGGTTCTCCACGTACAAGCAGAGAACTACTTTCGCTTAGCAGACCAGTGCCCTTGCAAGCCAGAATGTCATTTGATATGCATTGAGGGATTTTTATTTTTTAATCTGTGGCCTCAATTTGTGAATTCCAGTAGCTGATTTATTCCTTTTTTTATACACAAGATGTTTATCAAGCTCTTGTGTTTGCATGCATCCCAATGGACGACACATCTTCCCAAACACAGAAAAAATTACTATACAGTGGTAGAACAGGAAGTGCGTTAATGTTTCCAAATTTGCATTTCCTCCTTCATATTGAATGAAGAAACTAATTAATTTCCCTTCAAGTTTGGAATGCAGCCAGACAGCTTGAATGTATTTTTGTGTGCCACATCATTGCTTTGATGTTTTTGAGTGTTCAAAAGTAGGAAACCGGTTACAATAATAAGATTAAGAGCATTATTGAAGTTGCTTCAGTAAGCTTCTTGTTAGGCAACACAGTGTACATGTATTTTAAAATTCTGTTGTCCCATCTAAAATGAAATATGTTCTTAACGGTATGAGAACAAATAAGATACAAGTAAAGAGGAAGATTTGTTACAATTGTTAATTTTACGCAAAATAATGTGCAACTTTTTGTTTTTCTAGGCGAATACCAACAAATATGAAACTTTAGAGGATGGCTGTTCGGTACAGATCCATAATGCGGTATTGGATCAAAGCAAGCTAAAATTACAGTTAATTAATTACCTTGATCAAAACTGGAAAAGCGAATACTCCATAAGAACAGATCGGCCAGAAATTGACTTCATTACATTTTCTAGCATGTCTGAACTGGATAAAACAGAATTGGATATTGCCGTCCATGTGACCTATGCCACTGGTCAGATGATTCTAGAGATTCACAGTCCATATTGGATGGTAAATAAAACTGGCCGAATGCTGCAATATAAAGCTGATGGCATTCACCGCAAGCATCCTCCCAATTACAAGAAGCCACTTCTTTTTTCTTTCCAGCCTAAATACTTTTACCAAAACAACAAGGTACTGTAAGCAATTTGTAACTGAAACTCCAAAAAATTTTAAACCTGTCCTATAATACACTGAGTTCTAAGTGCAATAATACAATATATTGTACAGTATATTTCATGAAAATTAGTAAATTCCTGTGTTAATTTTAAAGGATTTTGAATTTAGGGGAGGTTTTACAAAGTTCAAAGCAAAATATTAATATAGGAAAGGAAAGTTGTTGTTTGTGCATAACATTACGTGATCACCCTTTAAAAAATATTTATCAGTAACACCTGGTATTGGAGATACTGCAGATAAGTTTATAAGTTTACAATAAGAATTACCAGCCAAAATTTCTGAAGGACTTAGGGAATCCACACTCATTGACAGTGGAGCTGATCCAATGTCCTGTATGTGCCGTGTGGCACGCGCGTGCACCCCCATTATGGAGGCATTGTCTGCACACAAATGGTGTAGAACGTGCGAGGAACCTGCACACAAGCTGTACACAGACAGTTTGTGGTTGCAGCCAATGACAATAGCAACCATGGGTAATTGTGAGTTTGCATGATTGGCTTTTAGCTTGTGGTACCTTGGATAAAACAATGAGGTGGTAAGTATTTAGACATCATTCCAAAATGTTTATCACTGCAAATTATTGTAATATCTAAACACCATAAGCGGAACCTAAGACCCAATATGCTAGGTGCAATGTGCAGTCTTAATGCCCTGAACCTGTAAGCTAATCTGTGTGCATGCAGGGGTCTACCTATATAGAAGCCATTAAAGAATCACAGTCTAATGCAGTGACTTCTAAATTTTTTATCTGTTAGACTCAAGTTTGAGAATTAAATATAAACCTGTGATCCCATACGCCAACAAATACATTCAAAATATATCGCACATAGTCACAATCATGACTCCCATCTGCCAATGGAGTCCAGCTTGGGTTCTCCGACCGACAATTTGGAAACCTCTGGTATAATGGAATACAAGCTGAGTTGTGTAAAGACACTATATTCAAAATTGTTGAAAGTGTATGAAGAGTAGCAATGTTATCTGCAACGAGAAAATTTGTTATATGGAAAATCAGCAACTGAGAGGCTGGAATGAATTGATGTTTTCAAGCTAAAATCTATATCTGGGATTCTTTTTCGAGGAGCTCTGTGATTCTCACTTATGGCTATGTCTTCCTTATTTGCAGGCAACTGGAAGCTGTATTTTGGCAGCAGTATCCAGGCAGATTACAATGAATAATCTGGAAAAGAGTAGGGAATCTTGCCTCCATACTCCCCTCTCCTTCTGCATGGGTGTTTGATCTTGTGAGATGAGAAGAGATAAAAGGAGCAGGTGGAGTCTCTCCGCCTCCCTTCCTTCCAACTGCCTTTGGAAATTTAGGAACACTCTGTTGCTTATTTCTAAGCATTGGTCAGCTTTAAAAAACAAAAAATAGTATTTCTTATATTGGGATTATTGTTTATCAGGTAGATAGTTGATAGTTATAAGTTAGTGAATAAGATGAGGGCTTATTTCCCTCAGGCATGGCTTTTCAGGATGTACTCCTCCTGCTTTCTCATCAGGTTGAAGAGGATTTAAAAGGTTTCTCTTGCCCCGCCATGCTTTCAATAACAGATCAGCACAAAAGGTGTGTGGCTTGTCTGGGGAAGTTCCATGACAAGTCCCGAAAGGCTTGTGCTACTCTATTGCGAGTAAGGACCACATGCTGTGACATCAAGACATTTTTACTTTAATTTAAAAAAAATAAAAATAAGCCTTGTAGGGAAGCTACAAAGGCCTATCAGACTAGGTGTACCACAGTCAACACCCCCCTCACTGTTGCAACAGTGTACTCGGAGGATGAGCAATGGGATTTCTCTACTGTCGTACCTCTTTTCCTTCCCGCTTGGGGACAGTTGAGCACTCCACGCTGTTCAGCACCACCACAGCACTGCCGGTCACCGGTGGGGTATACTGATCCTCAAGTGACAGGCGCTTGTGATCTCCACATTATGAAGCCTTGTTATTTATTATTATTATTATTATTATTATTATTGGTAAGCATTTATATAGTGCCAGCAATGTACCTGGTGCTGTACAAAGTAATGGAATAGACATGGTCCCTGCCCTAGGGCTTACAATCTGAAAGGGGGTGGGGGGGGAGACAAAGGAAGGGGAACAGAGGGAGAGACAAGGAGTGTAACATTCACGAAGATGCGAGGTCCCAGGTGCACATGCTTGGCTTGTTTACATTGAGAATGATAGCTGGCTGGTCCGTGTGGTGAGGATATTAGTACACAGACCTCAGGTAACAGATTGTACTGGATGGAGGGTATCAGCAGGAGTTAGGTGAGAGGAGCGAGGAGTCGAGGAGGGTAGAGTGGAAGAGGTGGGTCTTGAGGAAGGATTTGAAGGTACGAAGGGAGTGGGCGAGGTGGATGTGGGCAGGGAAGGATTTCCAGGCATGGGGAGCAACTAGGGAAAAGGGACGAAGGTGATTAGGGGAGCAGGGGAGACGTGGGAGGGCGAGACGGGACAGAGGAGGAGCGGAGTTCACGGACTGGAGTACAGAGCGAAATTAACACAGAGAGGTAGGGGGGAGCAAGGTTGTGAAGAGCATTATAGGTGAAGACTAGGAGCTTGTGCAGAATTCATTCAGGAAGGGGGTGCCAGTGAAGAGAGGACAGGAGGGGCTGCATGTGGTTGAAGTGAAGGACGAGGTGGATGGCCCTGGCAGCAGATTTTGGGATGGAAAAAAGGTGAGAAAGGTGAAAGCGGGGCAGGCCAGTGAGAAGGTTACAATAATCGAGGCGAGAGATGACCAGGGCATGAACAAAGGTTTTGGCAGAGGAGACAGAGAGAAAAGGGTGAATCTTAGCAACGTTATGAAGGGAGAAGCAACAGGATTTGACAACAGAGTCGATGTAGGGTTTAAAAGAAAAGGGTGAGTTAAAGATGAAGCCTGAGCTACGAGCTTGGGGAATGGGAAGGATAGTGACCCCGTCGATAAGGATCGACAGGGAAGAGGGAGAGGAAGGATGAGGGGGGAAGACGAGTTCAGTTTTAGCCATGTTGAGTTTGAGCTGACATTGAGACATCCAGGTAGAGATATCGGAGATACAGCTGGCGAGGCGAGCTTGAATAGATGGAGAGAGAGAGGAGAGAGAGAGAGTTGAGTGTCAACAGCGTAGAGGTGATATTGGAAGCCATGGGAGGCAATGAGTTTGCCTAGGGACATGGTGTAGATAGCGGAGATGGCCAAGGACAGAGAGAGGAAGGGAGGAGGAGGTGGAGTTGGCAAAAGACACATTGAAGGAGCGATCAGAGAGGTAGGAGGAGAACCAGTCTAGGACGGAAGCCAAGGGAGTCCAGCAAGAGTGATGGGTCAACAGTATCGAAGGCAGCAGAGAGGTCAAGGACGACAAGAATGGAGTAGAGGTGATTAGATTTAACCACAAGAAGATCGTTGGTGATCTTAGTGAGAGCAGTTGCAGTAGAGTGAAGGGGGTGAAAGCCAGATTGGAGGGGGGTCAAGGGAGGAGTTGGCGGAGAGGAAGTTGAGGCAACTGGAGTAGACAACGCATTCAAGAAGCTTGGAAGCAAAAGGAAGGAGTGACAGAACGGTAGCTAGAAAGGTCAGAGGGGTCAAGAGTGAACTTTTTGAGGATAGGAGAGAGAGTGGCATGCTTGAAGGCGGAGGGAAGAAGCCAGTAGAGAGGGAGAGGTAGATGATGTGCAGGAGGGAAGGGGCAACAGTGAAAGCAATGGAGGTCAGGAGGGGATGGGGTCAAGGGGGCAAGTGGAAGGGTTGGAAGAGGAGAGCAGGGAGGAGGTTTCCTCAAGTGAGGTGGGAGGGAAAGGGGAGAGGAGTGGGAAGCGATGTTGAGGTGGATCTTGTCTACCTTGGAGGTAAAGAAGGAAGCAAGATCCTGAGCAGAAAGGAAGGAGGAGGACAGGGGGAGGGGCTTGAGGAGGGAGTCAGAGGTGGAGAACAGGTGGCGAGGGTCCTGAGAACAGGAATCCATGTGGGAGGTGTAGTAATGCTGTTTAGCGAGGGAGATAGCAGAAGTAAGGGAGGAGAGACAGACTTTGAAGTGAAGGAAGTCAGCATGAGAGTGGAATTTGCGCCAGAGGCGTTCAGCAGCACAGGTGCAAGAGCGGAAGTGGAGGATATTGGGGGGTTGAGCCAAGGACGGGGGTTGTGGGAGCAGGAGGGGCAGGAGGAGAGGGGGGCAGGAGAGTCAAGGGTGGAGAAGAGAGAGGCCTGCTGTGGGGTACGGATTACTTCTCTTGCCAGCAGTATAGTATCCAGGTCATGAGAAATAATAGTTTCACTCTATTCTGTGCTGATCAGACCTCATCTGGAGTACTGTGTCCAGTTCTGGGCACCACATTTTAAGAAGGACATTGAGAAATTGGAACTGATTCAGAGGAGAGTGACAAAGATTGTCAGGTGTCTGGAAGCCAAGTCCTTTGAGGACGGGATGAAGCCGGGTATGGTTTGCCTGAAGAAGAGAAGACTAAGGGAAGACATGATAGCCGTCTTCAAATATCTGAAGGGCTGAAGATGGAGCAGACTTCTTCTCTGTTGCTCCTGAGGGCAGGACTAGAACCAATGGGCTCAAATTACAAGAATCAGATTTTGACTAAACATTAGGAAGAACTTCGTAATGGTAGGAGCTGTTGGACAGTGGAACAGACTGCCTAGGGTGGTGGTGGGCTCTCCTTTGCTGGAGGTTTTCAAACAGAGGCTGGATGGCCATCCGTCAGGGATGCTGTCGTTGTGGATTTCCTGCATTGAGCAGGGGGTTGGACAAGTTGACCTCTGAGATCCCTCCCAACTCAATGATTCTTGTTACCTGCCACAATGCCACTGGACGGAATTGTCCTATCAGGACAGTTGACATAAGGATTACTATGCATGAGTATCTCTTCTCTTGCTTATGAAGCGGGAATTTGGAGGATTATGTGATGCTGCTGTTCCTCCCGCCATTCTCCAGGATCCAAGTCTAGGATATATCCCTCTCATGAGCCTTGTAGGGGACATCCATTTCATGAACCTCAACCCCATCTTGATCCGGTGGTCCTTCCTCCAGCTGCTCCTCTTCTGCCTACCCCTCCTCTAACTCCCTGGCCTCTGGGTCCCATCTCCCGTTCATGGAGCTGAGTCATAAGACACTGTTGTCACTGTCTCCTGAGGATACTGCATCACCTGCTCCACTGGTTTCTCTACAATCTCCTTTTCCACGGGCTCCTAATGCCCCAGAGGTTTCAAAGATGCCTCAGTTGCTCTCACCAGAACTCTGCTTGCAGGCTCTGTTGGGCCAACCCACTCTCCCATTTTCCAGGACCACCTCCTACTGAGGTAGACACAAGCAAGTATGGCACCTGTCTTCTTCTCCAGTTCCTGATTTGAATGAGATGGGTCTTCCACTTAGTGATTTCGTTTTGGAGCCAACAGCGATGCTGTCAACTGAAGATGTCAAGGCTTTCCAGGTCATGCTAAGGAAACTAGTGATGACCATGCTGCAAGTCTCCAAAGTTTTCAAAAATACCACAACTAGTCCAGCCTTTGGTATCCTCAGAGGTGCGGACACAGGGCATGTCATGCTCCTGTCTTTGACAAGTTCCTGAAGCCTTCGGGAACTGTGTGGGAAAACCCATCATCAGTTACACTAACAAGCTAACAGATGCTCTTTTTACAATCCCGCAGGATGGGTCCTCCCTGTTCTTCCATCACCCTGCACCAAACTGGTTGGTCATAGCAGCAGCCACAAAACACTTTTCCTCTGGGGCTCTCTAGGCTTCCTCATCAGACTGTGAAGGGTGTCATTTGGACATGCTTGGACAGAAGGCCTTCTATTGCACAATGCCATTCTTAAGGACTGCAAGCTACCCTTCTGCCATGTGCTTACCAACACTGGCTGTGGGCTCAAACAGGTTCAGTTCACAGTTAGCAGCTCTGTGGAAGGAGGGTGCCCAAGTAGCACAATTCCAACTTCCATCATGCATGTTGCTGACTCTGTAATCTACAGTATAGCATCGACATTACCAGTAAGGAGGCATGCACGGCTTAGGTTGACTGCTCTTATTCCGGAGAATAAAACCCTACTGTTTTAGGAAGACCAACCATTTGATGGTGTTGGCCTTTTTGCAAAATCGATGGATGAGACACTGGCCAATATCAAGGAGACCTGTCAACAAGCCAGATATGTAGGGATAGTCCATGCTATAACAAGAGGTACTGCTCTGTACATACCTCCTGTTCCTACCACCACAGGGCTTCAGACAGTTCCTTCCAAAACAGCCATTACCCACGCCGCCAACAGTAGCAACCTTTTTCTCATCCCAGAAAAAGATTTATGAAGCCCAAACAAAGAAACACATCCCAGTCATGTTCATCTACTGGCCAGCGGTCCAGGTCACATGTTTAGCAACCGTGAGCTTGAGAGAGCACCTATGCTTTTAACATTTTGTGTTACATTTTTGAGTCATGGGGCAGAATTACCACTGACATGTGCTTAATGAAAGTGTTCAACATGCCTATGCCATTCATTTTGAAGAGTTCTCTCACCCCAGCCCTGTTCCTCTTTAGGGACCCCTCTCACAAGACAACACATCTGGAAGAAATTAGCTCCCAACTATGCAAAGGGATTGTAAAGGAAGTTCTTCCCTTCAGCCAGCATGATGGGTTCTACTCCAGATATTTTGTGTTTCCCAAGAGGGATCCAGAGGGGGTGTGTATTAATCTATCTATTCTAGACCTAAGACATCTTAATAGATTAATAGAAAAGCTAGTTTTGAATGGTCATGCTGCAGTCTATTCTACCTGCTCTGAAAAAGAAATTATGGCTGGCCTCTCTTGACCTCAAGGAGGATGTCTGAGGCAGGAGGGGGTGGCATATAAACTTTACTATAAATAAAGGATGCTTATTTTCATATTTCTGTTCAACCTTCTCATAAAGAACTCTTGCATTTTTGTTGTAGATGGCTGCCACTTCCAGTATACAGTTCTGCCCTTTGGTGTCACGACTTCCCCAAGGGTGTTTGCCAAGTGTGCTGCTGTTGTGGCTGCAGAGCTCAGAAGTCAGGGTATACGGGCCTTCCTGTACCTCAACAACTGACTCCTCTGAGGAGGCCTGCCTTAAGGGGCCCATAAGCAGAAAAAAGAGGGGCTTGTTCCCCCTCTTCATCTTCCCAGGGCCCTTCCTCTCACATGCCCTCTTCCTCCAGGCCATTGAAAGAGGATGGGGGAGCTCTCCGGTACTGAGAACAAGAAGCAGGAGGTACCATCAGGGGTTGGATTGTTTGAAGCCAAGTGTTATGAGAAACTGGGAGGGTGGTTTCGATTTTAAGAGTGTTTTCTTCCACCCACATCCCAGAACAAGGATCCCCCTAAGGAGAACACAAAGGCTTTTCCTGTGTATGGGGATAGGCTATCTGACCTCTGCTGGCTAGATATCATTAAGGAAGAATGGAAGCAGCCTTCCAAATTTAAGGGACCCTACAAGTACACGAGGCACTTTGTTGCTTGTGTACTTAGAGGTGGTGCCTGTGTCCCAGAGGTGTACTGCATTGTGTACTCTTTTTCCTTCACAGTATCCAAAAAGAGCAGGGACATTAGGATGATCCCCGACCTCAAATTCCTTAATGAAAGCGGGAAGTACAGGAAATTATGCATGCTCAGGTGCATCATTAGGGTGCTCCAGCCAGGGGACTTCCTGTCATCCATCAACTTGCGAGAGGCATACCTGTATGTCCCTATTCATCCAGTCCACTGCAAATTTCTCCATTTTGCCTTTGGTAGCAGCCACTATCAGCCCCGAGCTTCCTATTTGGGGTCTCATTGTCACCCAGAATGTCCACAAGGAACTTGATTGTCCAGGTGGAATACCTGTGTTCACTACTATAGGCAGGGCCCCGATTCTTCTGCAGAAAATAAATAAATTCAAAATTCTGACACCAAATTGAAAATTCTGTGACCTCAAATTGAGCATTTTCCCACCTAATAAGGGTAAAAAAGAGAGTCTAGGACTAAAATGAGACATTTATTTATTTGCAGTCCTGTCACCTCTATAAAAGTAAAATACATTTATTTATTTGCATTAAAACACATGAAGACAGATCTGCGTAGACTGCCTCCCCCAAAGCCTCTATGAGTGTCTGTGTATATAAGATAATATGTACTGAAACTGCACTCCGCATCGGCAGAAGTCGCTACTGAATTTATACACACTAGTACCACTTCTGCAAGTTTGGGTACTCTATCCCAGGCACTTCTCCAAAAATTGGCCAAGCTTTTCCCTGAAGGATCTTGTTGGTATCTGTCCACATAATTTGGTGCATGGACCTTAACATAGAGTTCAAACTGGTCCTTTTTCAGAGAGTTCCATCCCAGTATGACACTGAAGTCTTCCATGTTGGATGGTAAAAAAAGTTACTTTTGTAGGATCCAAAACTTTTACAGCTTTCAGAAATTTGTATCCTGGCTGTCCATTAGTTGATACATACTTGTCCAACTTCACTGCTGCTTTCTCAAAGACCGCCTTAAATTTGTTCATCCTCTCCAGCCAAAAAGACAATAGAGTATTGTCTTCAGCTTCCACATGTATCCGATTACTACAGCTTTCTGTTGAAACTGTTCATGTGCCTGCAGTTCTTTTTGAAGAGGTTCCAAAGTATCCACCACCTCTGTAACAACTGGAACTTGTCAAGCAGGGTTCATATAAGTGAGATTTTTTTAGCCAGGAATGTCAGCTCCAGTTGTAACTGTATGTGCTCAATGTCCTCAAACAGGAGTTTCTGTGGAGAGAAAGTACAATCAGTACAATGGTAACTTCAAGTGGCAAAGTAACAGCAAATTACTGTCCAGGTAATTTAATTTTCTATACAGAACAGGAAATTAAGTCACATATGAGATCAAGCATGCAGTAATACTTACCACAAGAGCTTCCAATGTTTTATGTGGATCAACAACCTGCATTTCCTTGTGAATGAAATCTCTCAGGTTCTTGATGTGTTTGTGGTGATAAACTGCAACCCTGAAATAGAAACTTCATTGCGTAGTACAGGGATCAGGTGGTATTGTGGCTTTCCCTTCATGAGTGGACTCCCCCAGATGACGCAGATACCTTAATTTCCTTGCACTTGGCAGGGAAAAGTTTTCTGAATAATTTCATGAACTTCGTGATGGATTGAAATGGGATTTGAAATCTGCCAACAATCAGTTCAATTATGTAAGCAAGGCAGGTGATTATTTATTTATTTATTTCTGGCTTTTTTATCATACCCTCTCGCCCAAAGGTGACTCAAGGCGACTCACAATAAAATCAACATATAAAAATTAATAAATACAATAGAAATACAATATAGTATAAATATATAAATAAAAACACATTACAATCCGCTGGTTTATACATAAAGAACCCCAACCTAACCCATCCCACCCCTGAAAAATGCCTTGGCAGAAGAGCCTTCCTCCCTCACCTGTCCCCTCCACCAAATGCCTGGTGGAACAGCCAGGTTTTACAAGCCCGTAAAAATGTCAGCAGATCCGGGGCTAGGCGAGCCTCCTCCAGGAGAGAGTTCCACAGCCGAGGTGCGGTCACCGAGAACGCCCTGTCCATAGTGACCCCCCGATTTATTCGGGGGACCTCCAAGTAGGTGCCCCTACCAGACCGCAGGGGCCAATCGAGGACCCAGAGAGTGAGGCAGCCTTGCAGATAGGTCGGGCCGAAGCTGTGTAGGGCTTTAAAGATGAGAACCAAAACCTTGAATTGGGCCCAGAAGAAGAAAGGCAACTAGTGCTGAGAACGGAGCACTGGAGTAATATGTTCCTGGTGACCCGACCCCATAAGGAGCCGGGCAATCTTATCCGCAAAGTAGTTGACAAACATGTCACAGTGGGCCCTGGAAGATTCCACACCCAGGCGGAGGGAGGCCGGACTGACCAGCACCCTGATCACATGGAACAGCTCCACTGAACAAGACTATACGGCTGCTATGAGGGCAACAAAGAATTCCTTCTTTGCTGCCCTCGCAGCCATGGCATAGGCCCGTAAACTAGCTCTATGCCACAACCTGTCAACTTCAGCCTGAGAACGGCACCATCATCGCTCT
Organism: Sphenodon punctatus; assembly: GCA_003113815.1. Classification (NCBI taxonomy): domain Eukaryota; kingdom Metazoa; phylum Chordata; class Lepidosauria; order Sphenodontia; family Sphenodontidae; genus Sphenodon; species Sphenodon punctatus. Next base: position 10,487,694 of record QEPC01012913.1, read on the forward strand.
AACCACCGCCCTTCCTGCTTCAAGCACTGCAGCCCCTCAGTGAACCAACCCGCAGTTTGTAAGCAGTCCCTTCAGCGCAGACTTAAAAGCTTTCTTCATATATGCTACGTTCTCCAAAATAAAAAGGACATCTTCAAAGTCAGCTGCATTGTCGTATTTACTTCCTGTGCAACAATACTGTGGGACATGCCAGTGAGAAATTTTGTGTCCTGGAGATAGGGCCAGACACGGCCATCACTGTCTTTTTCCAGGGGAGCAGCCAATATATCTAGGACTGAATGGTGCTCAACATCACAAGTCTCGTTATCAATTATTGCAACTTTCTTCCCTGTGATTGTTCATTTTAATTTCCTGTTTCTTGCTTTTATAAACGTCGTACAGATAAATGTTTTGCAGCTGGTCAGATGTTGGAATTATGCCACCATTTTTCACAAAGAGTTGAAGAAAGGAATGCACGGAGAGGTGATCTGCCTTCTCATTATTAGCTTCCAGGCACATCCTTGTAAATTCCTGGGTAACTTCAGTTCTTGATACCCAGGCATTAGTTAGGCTTTGGATAGAAATTGTTGGTGTCCTCTGCTTCTTCCAATAATTTCCATCTTCAAATGCCGCTTTCCTGACTTGCATTTAAGGTGATCAGCCATGGTAGACTTCCTAGTATGGTCCAGGACCACGTTGCAGGATGAACAAAAAAGCTTTCCACAATCAGCATACGTATCCTGGATAAACTCTGCAGCATGCTCCTGAGCAGTGGTTTTCAAAGCTTTAGTGTGCAGGGTTTTTCCAACAAAGCAATCCATTCCCTGGACTAAGTGAATAAAAAATGGCCTCACAGGTTTTCTTGGTAAGGGTGTTTCAACCAGGACAACATGAGCGGTTGGACAGCAATTGGAGTAACCAGTTGGAGCAACAGGGGTACTTCAACCGAACTCCTCCATACAAATGGCAAGCAGCGGGCACCAGCAGCAAACCACCCCTCTTCCTCCAAACACATGGCAAGCAGAGGGTACCAGCAGAAAAAATACCTTTCTCCAAACACATGGCCTCTGGGCTACCTTTCCCCGGAGCCATGGCCCAGGCATGCAGAGGGCACAGCAAAAAACAACCTTTGTTCCCACCACCCCCTTCCTGAGCCAAGTGCAGAGTGGCAGCAGTACCCCCAGTGCAGGCGCTCAGTCCAGGGAAAAACCCTCCACCCACGCACCACCCAGGTAAAATGCAGTGGCAGCAGACCCCCTCAGCCCTCATTCTCCCCCTTCAGAGCCAATTGCAGAGTGGCAGACCCTCTCCCCTCCCAGGCTGCATTGGTACTTCTCCCCTCAACTTATCCAGTGGCAGCAAAAGCAGCGAGGATCAGCAGAGCAGCAATGCTCTGGGCGGTGATTCCCCTCAGTGGCAGCAGCTCCTCTTCCTTTCGGTGGCAGCAGCACTCGTGATGGCGATTCCTCACCTGTGGCAGCTCCTCTTCCTCTATGGCAACAGCAGTACTTGGGTAGCAGTGGCTCCTCTTTCTTGGCAGCAGCACTCAGGGTGGAGATTCCTCATTGGCAGCAGTGGCTCCTCTTCTTGAGTGGTGGTGGGCAGCAGAAGCTCTGAAGACTCCAGGTGGTGGCTCCTCCTCTCCACCGGTGATCCTCTTCTCTAGGTGGCATGGGGAAACAGGACTTGGATGTGCTTGATGAAAGAATTTATCTGGTGTATGCAAGCTTCTGATCAGCTTGCACACAGGATTCGGGGGGTGGGGGGCAGAGATTCTGTGGGGGAGAGGGGATTTCTGTGGGAAAAATCACACATTGCTGTTCCACATTTCCCTTGGAGCCCTGACTATAGGTCCTTTGACCTTTCCTGCAAGAGATTGCAGCCTCCATACATCTGCCAATCAGAGTTTCTTGAAAGGTGGAGGATCTCCGATAGTGGTCATCTAGGTTTTCACAGGGAATGCTTCTTCGAGACTCGTAGAAGCTGATTCTGACACTTTGCTTACAAATCAGTTCAGCGTGCCACATCAACCCTCTGGAACAGAAAGCCATTTGCCTAGATCTGCTTCACTTGTCTGTAGAGATGGAAGGGGGATGCATCCCTTTTGCACACAGGCAGAACGATTGTGTGGCAGGAACATTTTGGCCTTGGCTACATATTGTCAGGATTATGTACCAAACATCAGTCACTCACTCATCTGGGAATCAGCTCTAATCCTTCAGTCACAGTTTGCCATTAATTTTCTATACACAAGTTGTATATAAAGTCTCTAGTCACAGTTCTGTACAGTTCTCAACCATTTGTATATACTTACAAGATGATCCAGTGGCCTGCGTGCATCGACCTCTATGCGCACTACATGGCCTGAATGTGTGCATGCATGCACGCTGGGTGTGCAGCACAGCTGCACAAGGCAAAGGCGCAACACAGGGCGATGCAACACACCCCCAACCCCGAGACCGCATCCTGGGGGATGGAGCAGAATCCATGCCTACTGACCCATGTCGCGTCCCCGCCCAGTGCGGCCGTGCTGCGCACGTAGCATGCATACGCACCCGAGCATGAACGCTCTGGCACGAGAACTGCATCTGCAGTTGGCATTCATGAGCCGCTGGATCATTTTCAAGGCGCTCAAGTAGCCATTTAGTCAACCCAACCCCCCCCCCCCTCCCCGAGCGCTTATTCACTCTCTGTTCAGGTGCAGACTCTTTGGCTTGTGGGGCTTCTGGCCAACATTACTCTCCTTTTGGCTGCTTGCAAGCCCTCAGCCAAGGCTCCTGCTTCTAGACCTGCAGTCTGAGTCCCAATACAATCTCCCCATAAGCCTCTTACCAGCCCATAACACCAGTTCCGTTCTTTGGCTGTTAGGTGCTTATTGCAGAGCTCTTCTTCTCAGCTCTTGACTCTACAGCAGCTTCTTCAGTCTGAGCTCTTGCTCAGTTTTATCCTCTGTCTTGGCTGGCTTGGCCACGACCAGCCCACAGGTGCTTCAGGTCAGGGGCTGTCCTGCCTTCTGGCAGTGCCTAAAACCTCATTAGCATCCTCACCATTCCAGTGCTGCTCTCTTTTAAAGGACCAGAAGATCATAAAGTATCTGCCCTATTACCCATTGCTACCGCAAGTTTCTCCATTTAGCCTTTGGCAGCAGCCACTGTCGGCTCTGAGTTTTCCCATTCAGCCTCTTGTCACCCAGGATGTCAACAAAGATCCTGATTGTCCTGGTGGAATTCCTTTGGGAACAAGGGAAGGTACATGCGTACCCTTACCTTGGCAGGAGGGTTCAAAATCCAAGCCCGTACAAGCGGAAGCATTGCTATTGTTCACCTTGGAGGAGGTACATCTAGCGTCGATCAAGATGGGTACAAGTTGCAGGTTCCCCAAATATCCAAGTAGACCGACTCAGCCATCAGAAACTAGATTTGGTAAATGGTCCGTATTGAAGGCATCGTTTCAGGGCATTGAGAGTCCGTTTGGACCTCTTTGCTAACGTTAAGTCATAATCACAAGGTCTCCAAGTTCCTTTCCAGAATGAACGTTCTGGGAACGGTGGGCCTGAATGCTCTGTCTGAGATGGCCATGATAGCTTGTTTAAGTGTTCTCTCCCTTTCTCCTCATCGCTTGAGTAATTTGGAAGACCAGAAAGAGAAAACCTTTTGTGATTAAGCTGGCCAAGAAGGTCCTGGTTCTTTGATGTCATCAATATGGCAGTGAGAGGCCCGCTATGTCTCACTGTGAGTCTAGATCTCCTATCCAGAGACCAGTTCTTCATCTGGAACCGTGGACATTTCAGCTTAATACTTGGCTGTAGCTCTCTTGACTGCCATTGGTTACTCTGGTAATCTTCTTGGATACCTTGTTATCTTGCAGATCTTTAACCAACAAGGCATAGTGTGTAACTTGGGTGAAGTTAGTATACTGGTGCAGGAGGGCCAGTGTGGTGGTCTTGGAGGTCCTGCAGTTTTTCCAGGAAGTGAGGTCTCAAAATGGGTCTCAAGACTGAGTATTACTCATTACTAATGAGTACTAATTATTACTAACAAGGGGAGATAATAGCTGTTTCTGCAGATGTTGCTGTTCTGTTAACAGTTAGACAATGTTCCTAGTGTCCATGACTGGTTTGCAGACTCTGAGTTGGGGACTCTTTCTTCTGTCTCAGAACTGTGAATTTTTCACAAAGACAAAGGGGCTGATCCTAAACCTCCATACGCACATGGAAATTGCTTGAAATATTATTATGATTAGCTTTTATATAGCACCAGTGATGTACCTGGCGCTTTACAGAGAATAAAATAGACACGACCCCTGCCCAAAAGCTTACAATCTAAAGACGGGGAGAGGGGAGACAGGGAAGGGGGAACAGAGGGAGAGAGAAGGGATGCAACATTCATGAGGATGCGAGAACTCAGGTACACGTTCTTGGCTTAGTTACAGTAAATTAGGAGTTTTCAGATAACAGGTGGGGGATAATCCTGGGTGGGGCTTATTAGCAGGAGTTAGGATGGGTGGAGCGGAAGAGGTGGGTTTTAAGGAGGGACTTGAAGGTGTGGAGGGTGGGGGCAAGGCAGACAAGGGCAGGGAGGGAGTTCCAGGTGTGCGGGGCAGCGAGGGAAAAGAGACAAAGGCGGTTGGGGGAGCAGGGGAGGCATGGGAGGGTGAGGGAGGGAATGGAAGAGGAGCGTAGTGCTTAAACGGGTATGGAGGGAGATCAGGGCAGAGAGGTAGGGGGGAGCAAGGTTGTGAAGGGCTTTGTAGATGAAGACGAGGAGCTTGTGCAGAATACACTTGGGAAGGGGGAGCCAGTGGAAGGAGGAGTGGAGAGACTGCACAGGGTCAAAGCGACTGGCTAGGTGGATGATCCTGGCAGCAGAGTTTTGAGCAGAGATGAGGAAAGCAAGGTGAGAGCGGGGAAGGCCAGCGAGGAGGAGGTTACAATAGTCGAGGTGTGAGATTAGTAGGGCGTGGATGAGAGTTTTGGCAGAGGAGACAGACAGAAAAGGGCGGATCTTAGCAATGTTGTGGAAGGAGAAGCGATAAGATTTGGCCACGGAGTCAATGTAGGGTTTGAAGGTGAAGTGCGAGTCGAAGATGAAGCCCAAGCTACGGGCTTGGGGGACCAGGAGGATGGGGACCCCGTCAGTGGCAATTGACAGGAAAGAGGGAGAGGAAAGACTGGGAGGGAAGATAAGAAGCTCAGTTTATGCCATGTTCAGTTTGAGTTGGCGTTGAGACATCCAGACGGAGATATCAGACAGTTGGTGAGACGAGCTTGAACAGAGGGGGAGAGGGAAGGAGTGGAGAGAGAGAGAGAGTTGAGTGTCGTCAGCGTATAGATGGTATTGGAAACAGTGGGAGGCAGTGAGTTTGCCTAGGGATTGGGTGTAGATAGAGAAGAGGAGAGGGCCAAGGACAGAGCCTTGGGGAACCCCAACCAAGAGGGGTGGGGAGGAGTTAGGAAGAAATACATTGATGGAGCGATCAGAAAGGTAGGAGGAGAACCAGTCAAGGACAGAGTCCTGGAATCCCAGGGAGTGGAGCGAGTCAAGCAGGAGCGAGTGGTCAACAGTGTCAAAGGCAGCAGAGAGATCAAGGAGGACAAGAATAGAGGTGGTTGGATTTAGCCACAAGAAGATCGTTGGTGATCTTAGCAAGAGTGGTTTCAGTGGAGTGAAGGGGGCGGAAGCCTGATTGGAGGGGGTCAAGGGAGGAGTTGGCGGAGACAAGGGCGAGGCAACGCGTGTAGACAATACGTTCAAGGAGTTTGCAGCAAAACGGAGGAGCACGACAGGTTGGTAATTAGGGGGTTCAGAGGGATCCAGAGTGGACTTTTTAAGGATGGGGCGACAGTGGCGTGTTTAAAGGCAGAGGGGAAGGAGCCGGTACAGAGAGAGAGGTTGATGATATGCAGGAGGGGAGGGGTGACAGTGGAAGCAGTGGAGGTCATGAGGTGGGAAGGAATGGGGTCCAGAAGGCACGTGGAGGGGTATTCCCAATATAGAGGATGTGCATGGATTGCGTACGCGCCATGCAGGGCTCAAGATCAGCCCCAAGGTAGACCTGAGGTTTAGACCCCACATTCATGCAGAAGGTCAACTTGAGGTTTCATAGGTATCTAGAACTGAATCTGCCTTCTTTTTGTCCCAATATCCAGCACCCTAACAAGAGGGAATATTTATTTATTCATTCAGATTTATACGCTGCCCTTCCCACAGAGGCTCAGGGCTGGTTACAATCCATTAAAAAAAAAAGACAATAAAATTCATGCAATAAAAGCTCCCACCCTTGCCTCAAAACTCCCACCCTCCCTCTCAGTCCTACCGAAAAACCCACCCACTCACTATCTCTGCCCACCAAATGCTTTTTCAGATAAAAAAGGATTTACACCGCCTCCGGAAGACACTTGGGCTCGGGCTCAAGGGAACCTCCTGAACAAGGGAGTTCAACAAAACTTGGCCCGCAAGCAAGAACGCCCTCCTTCGCACCTGTGGAGAAGGGCAACAGATGGAACCTGCAAGAGGGCACTCCCAGCCACCATAGGTGCCACAATGAGACATGGTAGGACAGGCGGTCTTTCAGATATATGGGACTGAGACAATATAGGGCTTTAAAGGTCAAAACCAGCATAGATTAGATTTGGTGTCAGGAGGGCACTGAAGATTTACATGTATAGGTATAGTCACTTCAGACTGGACTCTGCCTTATTTGTAGTCTACTGGGCCAGGAGAAACAGTAGGAGGAAGGTATAAAAAAGAACCCTAGCTAGATGATTTAGTGCCTGCATATCAAACGCTTAAAAGACCTTGCAGTTTCCCCCCTCCTATTGGAATTGCCTGTGCATTCTTTTGGGGGCAGCTATGAATTCGGTACTTCTCGGTAGGATATCAGTGGAGGAAATCTTCAGAGTGGCCACCTAGTCTTCTGCTCATTCCTTCACATGTCACTACAGGGAGGACTGTCTAGCATCTGATGAAGTGACTTTTGACCATTGAGTACTTCAGAGAGTTCTGACTTAGTCCAGTTGGAAATTGGACCCATCTGAGGCAATTGTTTCTTTTTTGGACTGGTGGGAACCTGCTCTCACTTCAAAAGGCACTGCTTGAGGACTTCCCATCAGTTCTGACTACCACTCTGTGAAAAGAGAGATGGAAATTTCCTTACCCGTGCATTTCCATTCTTATCTTGAAGTAGAGTGGACAGTTAGTCCCACCCATGTCAGATTCCACTTCTGAGGATCAGGCAGGGATTTTGAGTAGAGTCTGAGGACTTCTACAGACACCTCCCTGACGGGGGCCCATTTTACATCAGACACCCCCACGCAGTGCACACGTGGGTGCCTGTGTGGGGGAGTTCCCTGTAAACAATGCAGCTGATGGGTGGGGGTGCATACGCGGTTCCGCATAACACCCATCTCCACCCATTGCCCACGCACGGTGCAACTGGCGAAATGGCGGTTGCTCTGTGCGTGTAGGTGGGTGGAGATGAGTGTGGCCCCGTGTAACCGGCCCCGCCGCAACGCACCACACACACACACACCACGGCTCGTTTGAAAAGGGCCAGGGTGCGGAGCCCATATGGGTACACTTGCTGCACATGACATTTGGACCCCAGAAGAGTCTGCACTTCATATCAACATCCTCGAACTCTGAACTATCTGGTGGGGCCTCAGGATGTTTTACCCAAACATTGATTATGTCGTCATTCAAGTGGTAATGGACAGCTCTTTGGCCACGTGGTACCTCAGTCACTAGAGAGGTGCCAGATTGTGGACTTTGTTATCATAGGCTGGGGAGCTTTGACTTTGGTACTGGTGTGTTCGTTCACTTCAACGTCACGCTGGCCAGTCCAACACGCTAGCCGATGAGCTCAGCAGACTGTGAGAGGAGTGACATGAATGGAGTTTCCACATGGATATAGTAAATGACCAGTTTGCAATGACTTGCAGTATACTGACTTGCAGAATATCAAAGTGGGGTCAGCTGTCTGTTGATCTTTTTGTCACTGCAGAGAATGCAAAATAACCAGTCTTCTTCAGCAGAGTGGGACATGACTTAAAGTCCCTGTTGGATGTGTTCGTGATCCCCTGGAACACCTGCCTCATGCACTCTTTCCCTCCATTCCTGCTTCTTCACCTTCACAAAGTAATATGCAAAACAAGGGAGGAGAGGGCACATTTAATTTTAATTGCACTCACATGGCCCAGGCAGCCATGGTTTCCCATCTTGACAGACCTAGAGTTCAGTCCTTTCCAATACCACTGGGACATGCTGTCCTGTCAACAAGGAGCAATATGGCATCACAACTGTGACTCGTTACAGATCTTTCACCTGCAGTTTCTGCCATCACCCAAAATGCACACTGGTCTTCTATTAGAGCAGGGGTGGGGAACCTTAGACCTGGGGGCCAAATCTGGCCCATAGCAAGTTTTTATGTGGCCCCTTTCCACTTCCTTGATCTGGCCCTTGGGTCCAGTTCTTATCTCCCAATCACTGAAAAACTGAGCTCAAGGGAAGGAAGCAGAGGTGTGGTTATGCAAGCAAGGATAAGGGACAGTTCAGTGGCACAGATCCATGATTTGGGCGCTCTTTTCCTTGAGAGCATCCCTTAAGCGCCCCCCTCCCCAACTTCGGTGCAGCCCTTGGAACTTGTGCAAGCTTTCAAAGTGGCCCCCGGGAAGGAAAAGGTTCCCCACCCCTGTATTAGAGCCTCGTATACAGCAAAGTGAAAACGATTGTCTATTTTTGATGCTCAGAGCAAGACATTCCCCTCTCCTCCCTAATCGTTAATATTATACTCCCATACTTATTACACCCGCAGCATTTCTTCCTTCCGGCCTCATCCATGAAAGCCCATCTAGCAGCTATTTCAGCGCATCTACAACCGGTAGAAGGAAAACAGTCTTCCCCCACACCTTATTTTGAGCCCTTTGGAAAGGTCTTTTGAATATGTACCCACCGGTGGTATGTCCAGGTATTCAGTGGGATGTAAATCTAGTTCTTACCAAGTTAATGTCACCACCATTTGAGCCCATGGCTACCCGTTCTATGGAGTATGTCACCCTGAAAATGATTTTGCATACTTGACTTCAGTATGCCAAGTTAGCGATAACTCACTAACTTGATAACTTGGCCACTTTAAGATAATATCTTCCCTATTAAATTTTCCACAAAGACAAGGTGGACGTGCACACAGATCTGTCCTTCATTCCTAAAGTTGTCTCTTCGTTCCATGTTGTTCAAGTTCTATTGTTGCCTGTGTTTATCTCCCAAACCACATTCCTCGCCTGGGGAGGCTGCGCTACACACATGGGATTTAAAAAGGGCTGTGTCATTCTACATTGACGATACTAAGTTCATCAGAGCCACTCACACCCTCTTCATCTCCTATAGAGGCCAATGTATTAGGGGTTCTAGTCTTGTCTTGGAGAATATCGAAGTGCATACTGGTATATCCACACTTGTTACATTGTTGCTGGAAGAGATCCACCACAGGGCTAAGGGCTCACTCCACAAGAGCAGTTGCCACCTTTCTGGCTAATTTCTACCTGCTATTGACATTTGCAGGGCAGCAACCTGATCCTCCTTGCACACCTTTTCAAGACATTGCTCTTTGGACTTAACTATATGTAGGGATTCTGCTTTTGGGAGAGCTGTGCTTTAAAAATATAAGTGCCATACTGGGTCAGAGCTATAGTCCATTGAGCCCAGCATCCTGTCTCTGACAGTGGCCAGCTACAGTAGTTCAAGAGAGTCGCGTACAGGTTATGGGGTGTGCTTTCAACTCTTTTTCTAGAACAACTACTCATACCCTCCTCCGGTAAGTCCTCATCTGTTTATTGCTCGCCCATAAGAAGAAATCTAGGTTACTTACCAGTAACAAGAGTTCGTCGAGAGAACTCAGTTTATTCTCACTACCTGCCTGTCCTTCACCTCTGGCTTGGAGTCTATAGCTCGTATCTTTTTGCTTAGTTTGTGGAACTGAGGCAGAAAGGTTCTCCCTCCTTTTATCTCCAGTCATGAGATGAAAAGCCTGTACAGAGGAGGAGAGGCTGTAGGGAGGTGAGAACCTCTACTGCTTTCCATATTGTTGCAATCTGACCTGGATACTGCTGACGAAATAGAGCTTCCAGTTGCCTTTGAAACAGGGAGACATACCCATAAGTAAGAATACATGGAGGTCTCTCAGACAACTTCGTTACTGGTATACTTACTGGTAATCTGTCACCTAGATTTTTCAAGGTTCCTGGTGAGATCATACACTGGTGAAACAATGAGGAGGATTCTAAAATGGAAGGAAATGCCTTGAATTCTTCTGTAAAATAAAAACAAGGATTCTAGTATTTTGCATGGAAAGGGGAGTTTTTCTGCAACAATACAAGTGTTTAAAAATAGAAAGAGGGTGGTTGAGACGGGGTGAAGATAGGAATATGGGTGGGTAATTTGGAATATGGATGAGTAATTTAAAATATTTATATATGTTTTATGGCCAGACTCTGCCTGCCTTGTTCACATTAGATAGCACCTAATTTATTAAACAGTGCTACTATTTTCAGTCTATTTATGGAGTATAGAACTTGTCACTGTAAATAAGGCCTGGGTAATCTGTGTTGCGTTGACTTTAAGTGGCAGCTATTTTATTTCTCTTATGTTCTCTGCAGCTAGAAAGTTTTTAAATAATGAATTTTAAGTTGTCTACTACATACTGACAATTAAAAGCAAATTTTCTTTTTATAGATTCAGCTAATGGTGACTGATAGTGAACTATCTGATCATTTTTCTCTTGATACTGTTGGCAGCCATGGTTCTGTTAAATGCAAAAGCCATAAAAAGGAATATTACGTGAGTTAATTATTCTGTACCTGATTTCTTTATTTCAAAAATAGTTAAGCAAATTAACAAACTGAACAATTTCCTTCTTTCACAGGTTGGTGTCACAATACATAACAGCAGTTTTAACATTACTAGAATTGTGACTCTCACTACATTTTTTATGATCACAAACAGAAGTAAATATACTTTAGAAGTAACGGAAGAAGACCAGGAAAAATGGATTCCTGTCGCTTTCAACCAGGTAACAAACCCCACTCCCCCTTCTAAGAACCAATTTATATAAAATAGTTAAAGAAGTTAAAGTGTAATAAATATTTTATTCAGTGTGTCACTGTATACTGTAGGTTCCAAGTTATCAAGCAGTCTGATTCTGCAGTGAAGTTCTTTGTATCTTTCTTCTCACTAGCAGACAGGCATCACAGTAAAGTGTGTATAAAGTGGTTCTTGTCTTCTACTTCTTTCATTACGGTAGTAGTACAGGAAGGGAAAGTGTCCAGTATACACTGCAGAGTTATGTTTCTCACCCTTGTTACCTAGAGATTTGGCTCTCCCCTTCCTAATGCACCCAAAGTTTGGATGACCACATATAGGTCCAGTGTAACTTACTCTTGCCGTGGAATAGAAGGGGAACCAGGAGGGGAATTGCGACTCCTTCAGAGATGATATCCCCACTCTCATCCTTGGTGACTTCAACACTCATGTTGATGACCCATCTCAGCCCTCAGTCTCTTGCTTCCACTCCCTAGCCTCCTCCTTCAGCCTCCACCTTTGGACCAACTCCCCCACCCATACTAATGGCCATTCTCTTGATCTTGTCCTCTCTAGAAACTGCTCTGTCACTGATCTCTCCTTCGATCCTCATCCTATATCAGACCACTTCCTTGCCTCTTTCAACATTTCCCACTGTCCCCCCTCCTCTTCCCCTTCTCTACGCCCCTTCCGTGACCTTCAAGCTATTGATCCCCTGGACTTTGCCTCCTCTCTCTCTCCCCTTCTTCCTACAGTCTTCTCTTCCTCCTCCCCTGACTCCGCTGTCTCTGCTCTCAACGCCTCTCTCTCCTCCACACTTGACTCCCATGCCCCTCTCTCTTCCCGCCCTGCCTTCTCCCACAACCCCCGTCCTTGGCTCACCCCTAGTATCCGCCACCTCCGTTCTTGCACTCGTGCTGCTGAACGACTCTGGCGCAAATCCCATTCTCACGCTGACTTCCTTCACTTCAAATTCTGTCTCTCCACCCTTACTTCTGCTATCTCCCTTGCTAGACAACACTACTATGCCTCCCGCATTGAGTCCTGTTCTCGGGACCCTCGCCGCCTGTTCTCTACCTTTGACTCCCTCCTCAAGCCTCCCTGTCCTCCCCCTCCTTCTTCCCTTTCTGCTCAGGATCTTGCCTCCTTCTTCACCTCCAAGATAGACAAGATCCGCCTCGACATCGCTTCCCACTCCTCTCTTCCCACTCCCACCCCTCTCCCTCCTCCCCCTCCTTCTCTCATGTCCTCCTTCTCCCCTGCCTCCCTTAAGGAAATCTCCTCTCTGCTCTCCTCCTCCAACCCTTCCACTTGCCCCCTTGATCCCATTCCTTCCCGCCTCCTCACCTCCATTACTCCCACTGTCGCCCCTTCCTTCCTGCACATCATCAACCTCTCCCTCTCTACTGGCTCTTTCCCTTCTGCCTTCAAACATGCCACAGTCTCTCCTATTCTCAAAAAGTCCACTCTTGACCCCTCTGACCCTTCTAGCTATCGTCCTGTCTCACTCCTTCCTTTTGCTTCCAAGCTGCTTGAACGTGTTGTCTACTCCCGCTGCCTTGACTTCCTATCCTCCAACTCCTCCCTTGACCCCCTCCAATCTGGCTTCCGCCCCCTTCATTCTACTGAAACTGCTCTCGCTAAGATCACCAACGATCTTCTGGTGGCTAAATCTAAACGTCTCTATTCCATTCTTGTCCTCCTTGATCTCTCTGCTGCCTTCGATACTGTTGACCACTCACTCTTGCTGGATTCCCTTCACTCCCTTGGCTTTTGTGGCTCTGTCCATAACTGGTTCTCCTCCTACCTCTCTGACCGCTCCTTTAATGTGTCTCTCTCCAACTCCACCTCCTCCTCCTTCCCCCTCTCAGTTGGTGTTCCTCAAGGCTCTGTTCTTGGCCCTCTCCTCTTCTCGATCTATACCTCATCCTTAGGCAAACTCATTGCCTCCCATGGCTTCCAATACCACCTCTATGCTGATGACACTCAACTCTATCTCTCTACTCCCTCTCTCTCTCCCTCTGTTCAAGCTCGTCTCATCAACTGTCTCTCTGACATCTCTACCTGGATGTCTCAACGTCAACTCAAACTCAACATGGCTAAAACTGAACTCCTTATCTTCCCCCCTCATCCTTCCTCTCCTTCCTCACTGTCAATAACTATTGATGGAGTCACCATCCTGCCTGTCCCCCAAGCCCGTAGCCTAGGCTTCATCTTTGACTCAGCCCTTTCTTTTAAACCCTACATTGACTCTGTTGCTAAATCCTGTCGCTTCTCCCTCCATAACATTGCTAAGATTCGCCCTTTTCTCTCTGTCTCGTCTGCCAAAACTCTTGTTCATGCTCTGGTCATCTCTCGCCTCGATTACTGTAACCTCCTTCTCACTGGCCTTCCCCGGTCTCACCTTTCTCCCCTCATCTCTGTCCAAAACTCTGCTGCCAGGGTCATCTACCTCGCCAGTCGCTTCGACCATGTGCAGCCCCTCCTCTCTTCGCTTCACTGGCTTCCCCTTCCTGAACGAATCCTGCACAAGCTCCTAGTCTTCACCTATAAAGCTCTTCACAACCTTGCTCCCCCCTACCTCTCTGCACTTATCGCCCTCCATACTCCAGCCCGTGCACTTCGCTCCTCCTCTGTCCCTTCTCTCACCCTTCCACGCCTTCCCTGCTCCCCTAAGCGCCTTCGTCCCTTCTCACTTGCTGCCCCCCATGCCTGGAACTCCCTCCCTGTCCACATCCGCCTTGCCCCCTCCCTTCATACCTTCAAATCTCTCCTTAAAACTCACCTCTTTCGCTCTGCTCTGTCTGACTCTTTATTCTGCTGAGCCACTATTCCTAGATCTGTTTACCCTTATCCTTGCAACATGGACCTGCCTGCTGTCATTCTCATCATAACCAAGCCAAGTACGTGCACCTGAGACCTCGCATCTTCATGAATGTTAGACCCGTTGTCTCTCCTCTGTTCCCCTTCCTAAGTCTCTCCCCCAGCTCCTGTCTCTCAGATTGTAAGCCCTAGGGACAGGGACCGTGTCTATTTTATTACTTTGTAAAGTGCCAGGTACACTGCTGGAGCTATATAAATGTTTGCTAATAGTAGTAATAATAATAATAATGAAGCATTGCCGCTTGCTAATGGCAGATAGAACAGTCACACTGTCTCTTTCTGCCCTGTCTATTTCAAAGAGGCATTTAGAATGAGGTACTAAACTATGTAAGTAAAAGTGAATATAAGTGAATTGCAGACCATGATTCAGCTCCTGGATCTGCTGGCATATGGCTGGTGGTGCTAGCACAAGGGCCCAATGAGGATCCTACATGTGCTTACCAGCAGGGTAGCCATCCCTACACTAGTGTCCTGAACTGTGCGTCACAGAAGAGCCTCCACTCCTTTGTGGAGTGGCAACAATCTCAGTGCCACAGAGGACAGAATGCTGTGGCATAGTTGCTGGCTGCTCTGGCACCACCTTCCTGCCTACAGTTGCACCTCTTCCCCCCTGCACACAGAACCCAGGTGCACCTGGTCATGTCAGGCAGTCTCCAGTGACTGGTCTGACCAGGTGCAGAGCAGTGTTCCTGCTGGTTGTGCCACAGGCATTTTGGGCTCCATCCCTAGAGAGGTGGAAGGAGAACACCAGGTGTTAACAAACAGGGCAACAGCCTGCTGTAGTCCAGGGGTTGGTCCATGCATCCCCCACTCACGTTTTAGTGTGTAGAGCCTAATAAACGGGCAGCCCCCTGAATGTATTCATTTTGCGAACAGGCAGCCCCTACTCGGCTCCCACTCACAGGTTTTGCATGACAAGTCTAATACACAGGCAGGCATTCTTCCACACCACACTCTGCCCATTACCCCCACCCACCCTTCTCAGCTGCACCAGGCTGTTTCTTTCGGGCTATGATCTCTGGGAGGTGGTCCAGTGCCTGCTATCCTTGCCCCCACCCACAGAGGTTCATATCTGGGTTTATACTTGTGAGCGCTTGGTGACTAAAACTAAACCTTTGCTGTACACATAATGCTGAGTTTATTGAGCAAATTGTATACTTATATGCAAGTTGAACATGCCTCTTGTACCACCTCTCTTTCATCTTCTGCATTACCATACAGTGTGGGTGGAAAACATCCCTGCTCGCGAGGGCGCTCTGCACTTCTCTGAGTGTCTAAACCTCATATAGGGCAACAAGCTCTCCTTCAGTCAGTTCACATTCCCTCTATCCTAAGTCACTTGCTTCCCCAAAAAGATGAATCTCTGCCATCCTATCGAGGCACTCCCAGTAGCCCTGCAGGTATCCTCTTGCTATCATTAGGGTAGTGATGAGAAAAAATACAGCAGGAAAAGTCCAGCCTGTTTAGTGATTACCCTACTACTTGCAGTGCACATGTATCAAGAAAAGTCAATCTTGTTCACGTTCCAATTTTTCATCTCATCTGATGCTACCACTCTTACATTCTGCTGAACATTCACTTACATTCTGCCTCAGGATTATGTGGTGTTTGCCCTCCATCATGTGTATGTAAAGGCCCGTTGTGTGCACGTGCCACTCTGTGAACTCATAGGCTGCCTCAGGGGAAGGGTATGACAGTTCTCGGGCTTCACCCTCACCCGAATACTACCAAAGGCCAGGGTATCCATCATCCCCCAACTTCTCTGGGCCTCGTACCCTGGGCAGCCACAGCATCCACAGACAGACAAGCTGAAGCCATTTGGCTTTCTCTGGCAAACAATCCACAGCAAAAATTGTAAAGTAACTTTTAACTAATGGGCAATAGTGACCCAGCCCTGCTCCCCACATACATTTCAAGGACAGTGGCCTTCATTGCCTTGCAGATTCCCTCACCTGCCCATTTCTCCAGAGGTTTCTAGACAGTCAGAACTTGTAGGGAAATGATTCCCACTCCACCAGCAGGAGGCAAAACAGAGTTCAACGGAGCATGCACAGTGGGATCAGTCCCCTGTAGCTCCATTTGGATTTCTGCTTATGACCTAGCAGGATACAGGATCCTTCGACTCCACTTGAGAGCTGCTCTTGGGTGGTCTAGCAGCTCTTATTGTTAGAACCTCGGAGAGCCCCGTCTCCTTCCGCAGTTTCCTCGGCCAAGCTGAAAGCCTAGTTACAGAAAAGAGCCAGCATCCGCCCGACACAGCACCTATGCACCTGTGCAAACAGCATGAGGTCCCATAAAGAATATAGCAATGGTATTATAGTATTACTTCCTACACTAGTGTCCAAGTAACACTACTTCTGGTGTTACTTTCTACTGATAGTATTATAGTGTTGCTTCTCCTGGGATGTGCAGGACGGGAACTCTTTCAGCCCGGGATGATCCTTGCCTAGTCCAGTAGGAGGCAGACTAACAAAGTTGTGTCTGGCCACGAGTAGAGGGGGTCCATTCCTCCCACTTGACAGTTGTTTCTCTGCCTCTCAACTGATAGGAGATAGGCTGGGGAGCTCCCTCCATTTTTGAACTGTGCTCCCAAAACATTTTTCTATACTGATTTCTCTGACTAGTAAACTGTATTTGTCCTTTCACAACTCTGCATCACATTTCAGCAAATGTGTGGTTGGGATGTCATCAGCAAAAAAAAAGAAAAGGAAAGTTCAGAACCTATACACATTAAATGGGCTAAAAATTCAGTAGTAAAGCCATCCAAAACTTACTGTTTAAATTATTTTCAATTATGAGTATTGAAATGATTAGTGTCCCTCTTTAAATTATAGGCTTTGTCCTTACTGTACCTTTGCCATTTTCTTTTATCCTTTATTATTTGTCTCTGCCTTAACTGAGATCTCAATTCAGTTTACTTTTGTTAGCTGAGAGGAGATATGATAGAGGTCTATAAAATCATGAGTGGTGTGGAACTAATAAACAAGGAACAGTTATTTACCCTCTCAGCTAGTACTAGAACTAGGGGACACTCCATGAAACTCAGGAGTGGCAAGTTTAAAACAAAATAAAATATTTTTTCACTCAGCATATAATTGGGTTGTGGAATCTACTGCCAGAGGCTGTGGTAAGGGCCAGTACTATAGCTGAGTTTAAAAGAGATTTGGACAAGTTTCTGGAAGATAGATCCATTAGCAGCTATTAGCCAGACAGGATCAGGGAACATGACGGGAGCTGGGGGAAAACAACAGGGAATGGATCCCCCATTGTGATCTGTTGGGTGCTTCTCCCAAGCCACCATGATTGACCACTGTCGGAGACAGGATGCTGGACTAGATGGACCATTGGTCTGACCCAGTATGGCACTTCTTATGTTCTTATGAAAGCTTAAAAACAGACAGGTCAATTTTTTTTACTGCTTCTAAATACTATGGTTGGACGTTTTCCATTATATATATTCTCAATTGTATACAACATGTTTGATGATTATTCTAGTGCATTCCCTTTTGGCCTGAAAATGGTGCAAATAAATTGCTTGTAAGGGTAGAAAATTCTGAAGTTCCTGCAAAGATGGTTGATTTTGAAAAGCAAGAAAACAGTCTGTTACTGCATTTGGACAACAGGGTAAGTGATTTTCCTTTATTAATTGAAGAAAATATAAATCTTCATCCCCACTTTTTTCCTTCTCCCTTATCCAAAAAGCATACCTCCCAACATTTCAAGCAGCTAATGGAGGACAGGCGTGCCCGTTTACCCAATAAGCTCTACACCTCGGAGAAAAAGCTCCCCCCCCCCCCCCAACATTCCAACTGCATAAAGAAGGACAGAAACTCCCTGCCTATTGTTCCACTTAGTTCCTTGGCATTCCATAATTGCCCCATTGTCTCCTCAAATGTGCTTTTCCTGGGAGGCAACCAGGAAAGAGATGCCTAAAGCTTGAATCCTGGTGTGTCTCTCTTTCTCTCCTAGTGAGGCAGATAACTGCAGAGTTTCAGCTAAACCTTGCACTTCCAGATAAAAGCATGACATTTTATATACTATAAAAGAGGCCATTTTAAACATTTGGCCCCAAAATGATGACGTCGCATCCTGTGAATGTGTGGAAAAATAGCAGGGCCCGTGCTTTTTCCCAACCAGGTGAACTATGTATTTAGGAGAACAGGGACATAATGGAAATATTTGCTTGCACGAAAAGCAATTATGTCCAGTGCTTCGTAAAATTACATGACGAAGACAACGATATCTGTGTCCACTGTTCTTTATAATTGATTTGTGATTCTTTTTGCTAGCATCCTTCGAGTGTAGCAACATCCTGGTATCCGTTTTCTCATGATGACATGGGTACCTTTGGGGGTAACTATTTCCTTGCCATGTTAGTGTGGTAGGTTGATCGTTTTTGACGACAGGTTGAACAACTGTCTTGTTTTCATCGACTGGCAAGAAACATTTCTAGTTCTTTGGAATTGTGTTTTCATTTACTTCTGTGTCTTATCCCACTCCCATGAGAAATCCAAGTTTCTGACTTCAGGCTGTCGATTTAGTACTCATCAAAAATTATGTTGATTCACTTGACATCTTTCCATTCCCAAAGAGAGAGTTTTGAGGTACCTTTCTCAATACTCAACGTTTTGACTTTGCAAGTATATGCATTAATGCCAGTCCATCAATAACAACTGCCAATGCTTGTGATTTTTCTATCAGGATACTCAACCAACTTACTGAAGCACTTTAGGAGATCAGATTTTATAGTAGCTCTTAATTGTCCACAATCTGGCAGTGATGTGGGAATGCCTGATTCTTGTGCTTGAAGAAGTCATCCAAGTTGTATCCTCTCTACTGATAACTGATGTACAACTTGGCAAACAGACTTGCATTGTGTGTTTTGTTTTGTTGCAATTTTGTTTGGATCTTTGCTTTGTGTATCTTGAGAGATTTTCACTCTGTTTCTTGGAATAGCTATCAAACCCAATTACACAGAATTAAACATTAAATCACATATTCCTAAATCTTTGAAAAAGCATGTTGACAAGTATTTACCATTTAAAGTAAACCTAAATACGACATATTTTTCATTTATATTGCCTCATATAGGCTTAATTGTAACTATTCCAAGTTTGAGGGGCGCTATCTTGAAATCAAGACGGCGGACAGTTAGCCAAAGCTTCATAAAATAGCCACTCTTCTGTTTTCATTTGAAATGAGCCCAAACAACATATATGCTATAAATATTGCTTGCTATTGGCTTAATTTTGACAGTTACAGGTCTTGAGGAGCGCCATCTTGGCAGATGGTTGGGACCTACCTCAGAAAGTGATTTCACATATATAGAGATTATGTGTGGAATGTTTCATGCTTTTATCTGGAAGTCCAAGGTGTTAGTGCTATCCGCCTCACTATCCTGAAAGAGGGACAGTGGGCTTCAGCACCCATAGAGGCGCTGTCCCTCCTAAATAAGGACTGAGAGAAGTATGAAAAAGGAATGTGCAGATACTCTTTGGAATTCAATCAAATAAATTAACATCTCAGAATTGAACCACTGACTATTTTGGTAATGACCTGGATCTAATTGATATATTCATACAATGTAGTCTGCTTAAGTCAGATTTAGTGGACCATCTAAAACAGCCCAATGTATCAGAACTTCAGCTTAAGTAGGTTTTAAATAAATAGAACTATCTTTAGTACTGTATGCTAATCAATGTTAAAAACAAGAATATTAATACTCAAACAATTCTCAATCCAATGGAAATTAGTGTGGTGATTTTCATTCTTTATATTCAGTTACATGAGTGTAGATTTGACAAAATTATCAGCAAGGGATAGGATCCTTGCAGTTCTGCTGAAAAGCAGGAGTCTCTTCTGCTTGCTGTGCAAAAACGTTAAGAGTCTGTTAAGTGGCAGTTAATATATTTGCTTTTTATCCTGCATACCACAGCTTAATACTTCAAATACTTCTGTCCTAGATGAAAAGTGTACTGGGCCTGGAGAGGAGAAGGAAGGGTAGAATTCTGTTAAGCTGCAGACCCAGTATACTTTTAATTTAGATTTAGGGCTGAAACAAGGGCTCATACAAGCAAGCATGCTCGTCAGAATCCCGGTTCTTGGTTCATTCCAGGGTGAGCTGCTAAGTGGGATTGATTCACCAAGTTCTCAGCAAGGAGAGGGGGAAAAAATCACTGGACATGCCCCAAATGGTCATCACCCTTACCAAAATAGCAGCAATAGCATCGCTGCCATTTTGGTTAAGGGCAGTGGCCATTTTGCACATGTGTAGCATTTTTTTTTCCTGGCTGAGAGGATGGTGAACTCCGCGAGGTCTTGGTTTTGGTATGTGGGTTTGCGAGTTTTACTCACAAGAAACAAATTGGGCTGCTTGCTCAGCCCTAATTGGGACTGATGGCTTAATTTGAGTGATCAAGCACCCAGTGAGATATGCAGTGATACGCAGAACAAAAAACAAATGTGTTAAATGTTGCTTCACAGACAGTTCAGGGCAGTAGCTTTAAGTTAGAGCAGTTTGAATTCAAAAAAAAATTTAGCTTACCAAATTTGATTTATATGGAGTCTACTGTATCTAATTAATCTTAAATATGAAAAAAACAAAACACTACTTTGATACTTTCATTTTCCTAATTGATAGCTTGGAGGCATTATAGTGGATGTTACCCTGGCTGAACACTCTACAGTAATTGCTTTCTCAGATTACCATGAAGGTGCAGCTCCATTCCTGCTAATTAACCATACAAAAGAAGAAATGATTGAATATGAGCAGAGGTATGTATGTATGTAAGGGTTTTAGTAATAATCACTCTTTAGTATGCAGGTGCATCCATATGGAGTTGCTCTATCATGAACTGTATGTATAAACGTACACAGATGGGCAGGAAACCTTTTCTCTCCTGCAGGCTACTTGGTGTAAACTCTGCTGGCCAAACAGAATTTGAGGGAAATGCACTTAAAGGGTGTACTCAAGATGGAAAAGGATGGGGAAGTCCAGAGCATGGATCAGTGCCATTGTCTCTGTTCTTGAGTGCAAGCCCTTCTCTCCGGTCCCATTCCCCTGAGCATGCTCCTTGAATCTTGTTTTAGGGTAGTGGTTCTGAAATTTAAATTTTTTTTTTACTGTGCGCCTTCCTTTTACCTGCAGTTGAGACCCGTTCTCCCACCACACCCACAAACATACACCTTGCTCCCGCCTTTCTCTTATCATTTTTGAAATTTCCCCTAACTCAGTCAGACTGGAACTAAATGTGTACCTCGTATGCTTCTCTTCACTTGTCTTCCCCAGAATACCTTCCACAACCTCAATTCTGTAACATTATTAGACAGTATTTTGTGGTTTAACTCCGTCAAAATATTTGGTGTGTCATGAAAATAAGGACACAGTGACACCTTATTTCACATTATTGAGTCAACACTTAGGAAAGCAGACAAGAAGTAGCAAAGGTATCCCAACAGTTATGGGTTGGTGGGAAATTCCACCCACTAACCTACAGAGAACCTGTCACGGGAATTGGGGTTCATTCTTGACACTCCACTGCACCTGTAACACAGGTTTCCCCGCTCGTCATATTCACAGCCTTTTTAAGCAGGTAGGTGTCCACCCACTCTTGCAAGACCAAACATATAGCCAGATTACAAATAGGGCTGAAACAAGAATAGATTTTAATTATCTCAAGAATCAGGGTTTAGAACTCGCAGACATCTTGACCCTGATTCTTGCGAGAAAATCTCACTCCCTCCCCTGCCCAGCACACCCAGGCTGGTCAAAAACCCAGAGAAATTAAAAGGGGGGGGGGCGGGGGGGGAAGCAGTCATGCTGTTCCATGCCTGGTTTTTTTACCTTGCCTGGGGCTGTCAGCTGTCTCAGTGGGGAAAGCTTCCCAATCTCAGATTTTCAAGGATTGGATGGGGGAAAGCAGGAGGGAGGGGGCAGACACAGCTGATACTATTAGCTAGCAGGAGTCTGAGCACCCAATAGAATACTGAAAAGCTGTGCTGAGCCCGACTCTTCCCTTCAGCTCACCCCCTCCCACCTGGGAAGCTGTGAAGGGAAAGGCAGGCTCAACACAGCTTTTTCAGCATTCTATTGGCTGCCAGTCAATAGAATGCTAAGATATCAGCTGTGCCTGCCCCCTCCCTTCTGATCTTCCCCTTTCTATTGCCAAAAATTTGTGCTTGGGAAACTTTCCCCACCAAGACAACTTCTAGCCCTAGACAAGGTAAGAAAGCTGGGCAGGGAACAGTACAGCTTCCTCCTCCCTTGCTCCCCACCCTCCCAATCAGTATTGGGTAGTTTGTTTCTTGGTGAGAATCCAGCAGATTCGTGTCTCATTCTCGTTTGCAAGAACGAGACAAGAATTGTGATTCTTGTCGAGAATTGAGTTTCAGCCCCAATTACAAGTGTAGACCCTAAGTCATGTGTAACTTGGGAGTGTTCCTGATTTATTTAACATTTATTTGAGTAGGTTTGCTTCCATTACAGGGGCTAACAGAGGAATGTGGTAATGAATTTCCACACACACACACACCAGTTTCAGAGTAAAAGAAAGTTTTTAATAAATAAATTTAAGTTCAAGGTAAACAAGGAAAATTACTTCAGAGTTTGACAGTTGTTCCTGAAAACAAAAGATTAAAATAACAGTCTGAATTCACTTGACTGGTTCTTACCACAAAAGCTCACATTCCAGCTCAGTTCTTAGCATTTATTTTTCACAGCTCACTCAGAGTTGGGTTCCTCCTTAAAGATGGTACTAGAGCAGAAAATGTTCAGCAGTTGGTTTATAGAGGTTAAGACTTTTGATCAGCCATGTGGTTATTTGATTTCTATCTATTTTGCTCAAAGAAGTTACGCCTACAGATAAATCCTGCCAGCCCCATAGAGAATAACTTTCAAGATTTTGAAGGTTATTTTGCATATTAACACTTGCACCCTCCCCAGCTGTTACCATTCATAAACTGTATCCTGGATTTATTTTAAGTGACTGTGTGGCTTCAGAATTCCTTCTGTGATTCAAACAGAATTTACATTCTCCCGGGGGATACTCCTGTCCATCCAGTCAGGACAGTAGGGTAGATCCTGCCGATGACCAGTAGGAGGCAGACAATCAACTTTGAGGACCCTACTAGGAGGGATCTATGCTCAGCTCCCTAGTTGTTAGTCTGCCTCTGAACAGATAGGAAGCAGGCAAGCTTCAGGAATTCTTCAGAGAGTTTCGATAGGAACTGAGGAAGGTTAGAGCTCCTGGTGCCAGGGGGAGAGGAATTCTCCTCCCTGTTCACCTCCTCTCACCCCTTGAGGGGATCCTGAGCTTCTCCCGGGTCTCTCTCCCCCACCCCACCCCTTGGGACCTGTCTGCAAGCGGTAACCAGCCAGACCTGCTTGGGCTAGGAGGGGGAACCATAGAAATAAGAAAGGGGGCCAGCCAGCCACAGCCGCCGCTATAGCCCCAGTGGTCAGCGTGTTCCCCGCGCTAGCCCCTCCAAGCTTCGCCACCACCCGCGATCTGAGCCTGACACGTGGCAGAGTGCATCCCCTCCAGTGGCGCGGCCCGGAGAGCGGGACAGGATCCTCCAACGAGACGCCGGCTCAACTACCCGCAGCATCCCAACCACCAGCCCGGCCCTTCCCCTCCCTCCCAGTCTGCCGGAAGCCTCAGCCCGCCCCGGAAAAGCGCTCCCCCCGCAGCAGCGCTGCCCGGAGAGTGTAGAATCCCCAGCAAGGCAGCCTGCCCGCAGCAGCACCGCCGCCAGCCCAGAGGGTTGGAGGCGTTGATCGGGCCTCAGCGGGCGCGCCCCTCCCCCACTACTGGGCTACAGAGCACAGCCAGAGCACGAGGCGAACGCAGCAGGCGCCCCTCCCCCACAACTCAGCTTCGCGCCAGTGGGAAATGGGGAACATGGCCACCCGAAGGAAAGCCGCAGCTGCTGCCACGGAGGCCTCACCCGAGCAAACGACAACAGTGAGTCCCTCTTGAACACACGCACACACACCCCGGTTCAAGACCCCCACATGGTGGTCCTTAGGGAGATCCTGTCGGAGCTCAAAAGGAAGAGGTCTGTCCCCAGACCAAGGGTACAGGACACCTTAAGGGCAAGTCCAAGGGGCAGGAAAGGACAAGCAACCCCTTCCCAAGAAGTCACGCAGGCCCTCCCGGCCTCTCAACTCACCGACTTCCTCAGAAGAGGAGCGAGAGGAGGTCATGTCTTGCCAATCCTCAGAGGAGGAAAGGGTCCCCAGGCGCAGGAAAAAGGCCAAGCAGGGAGACAAGTCACCCCCCGCAGAGGCCATGAAAGAAGGAGGGGAGATTTCTGAGGGGGAAAGGGGGAGCGAGGAGGATCTCTCACTAGGGGGAGAAATGGAGGAGGCTGAGCTGGACTCCTCCCTCAATCCTGACAGGCAATTTCCAGGCAAGTACAGAGATCAAATATATGATCTGGTAGTAAAAGCGCTCCACCTAAAGCAGAAGGAGGAAAAGGATTCCTCGTTCGCAGGGACAGAGGAATGATATTAGATAAAGCTTATGAAAAAATGAGGGAAGAATGGCAGAACCCCAACAGGGCCTCCAAGATGACCAGTTCCCAGCCCTCCCTGTGTTCCTTTAACAAGAAAAAGAACTCCATTCTGTATATTCCGAAGGTGGATGCGGCGGTAGCTTCCCTGGCCAGAAGCTCAGTCTTCCCCACGGAGGGAGAGTGTTTCCCAAGGGACTCGATGGATAAGGGCATTGACTGCAATCTGAGAAGAAACTTTAAGTCTCATCAATTATCAAGATGGCTACAGTCTCTTCATACTTTTCCAGAGCCTTAATGGTCTGGATTAAGAGAGCCTCGGACCCTGGAGTCTCAGAGAAGATGACCAGGGTACTGTCAACAAGGATACAGCTAGCCTACTCCTTCGTGGCAGATTCATCTACCGACATCCTTCGCTGGGCATCTAAAGCGGCCGCTTCCAACGTCGCAGCCCGTCGCCGCCTATGGTTGAGGTTGTGGAAGGGCGATAACACAGCCAAAAATGCACTGGTCGGTGGACCTTTCCAGGGGCGCAAGTTATTTGGCATGTGCCTGGATAAGGTATTGACGGATGCAGCGGACAAGACCAAGAAACAGACCCTGCAGAGCGTGGGGGTCCAAAAGAAGTCTTTTTGCCCCTTCATTGTACCCTATACCCCGGCAGGGGGTACGAGACGACCCTTCTTTCCACACAGGGCAAGCCAGCAGAGATACAAACTGCAGTGGCAGAAACAGAAGGGAAACGACAACAGAAACAGACAGTGACAAGGAGCAGGACGCCCCAAGCTAGACGCCTGACTGTACAACGCCCTTCCTCTGCGAACAGCAAATACTGGGGGGACGACTACAGCAGTTCGTGGCGCGATGGGCTATTACCACCACAGACGCCTGGGTCCTCCAGACTGTCAAACTGGGGTACCCAATAGAATTCCATCACTCCCCCTCCCAGTACTTCTGCGCATCTCCAGTATTTTTTTTAATTTTTTTTTAATTTCTACAATTTATACCCCGCCCCTCCTGAACACAGCTCGGGGCGGCTTCCAACAATATAAAAATACATTAAAAAAAAATATAAAACAATTTAAAATAATCAACAATTTAAATATTTAAAACAGGGCCCCCGGGAATTAAAACCGTAAGCAGGGTAGGGGAGAAAAACATAACCCTAACCCACCC
>QEPC01012913.1:10516442-10531605 GCA_003113815.1 Sphenodon punctatus
CACATCTCTACTTTCCTAGCCCTGAGCGAAAGAGACCCCACACACACAATAGCATCCACCCTGCGGCCCCAAAGTGCCGCGCCCTTTGGCCGCGGTCCTTTGGCTCGCGGCATGCGGCAGAGCCGCTGGGCGTGGGGCTTTAAAGCCCCCGACTACTTCCGGGTGGGGGAGGGGACAGGACAGCCCTCTCGGCTGGTCTCTGTGCTCCCCCCCCACCCCCTGACACTCACAGAAGTCTTTTTTGTCCCCCTGCAGTATCTAGCAACAGAGACAAACAGATAGCTATGCAATCAGAAATCAACAGATTCCTCTACTTCGGAGCAATAGAGGAAGTTTCACCACTCGAACGCGGCCAAGACCTATACTCCATCCTATTCTTGGTTCCCAAAAAGTTGGACGAATGGAGAGCCATCCTGGATCTAAAAAGACTAAACCAAGCTCTCAAAATACAGAAATTCAGAATGGAGACCCTACAGTCGATACGAACAGTGTTAGGGCAAGGGGAATGGCTGACGGCCCTCGACTTGAAGGAATCTTACCTGCATGTGCCTATCCAACTGTCTCACAGACAGTGGCTTCGATTCAGCTATGCACAGCAGCACTGGCAGTACACGACTCTGCTGTTCGGTCTGGCGACCTCCCCGAGAACGTTCACCAAAGTGCTGATCACCCTGGTCGCGAATCTGCGAACGGAAGGAATCAAATTACACCCGTACCTGGACGACATTCTTATCAGATCTCCGTCTTGTGTTCAGGCACGAAGTGACGTGAACCAGGTAATAGAGTACCTGCAAGACCACGGTTTCATCATCAACCACAAGAAAAGCCATCTTGCTCCCACTCAAATCCTGGAACACCTAGGGGTGGTCTTGGACACCAAACAGTACAAACTATTCCTCTCCAAACAGAGGCGGTTAAAGCTCCTACTTTTCATCCGGCAAGTCACGAGGGCTCACAAGTCCAAACTAAAGACCCTCGTGAGCCTCCTGGGAGCCATGACTTCATGCCTAGGGATTGTTCAGTGGGCCAGGTTCCACTCCAGACCTCTACAACGATTTCTGCGTCTGTGGTAAGATGCCCTGACTCAGGGAAGGAATCCCTGGATTGTGGTGTCCCCATCACTAAAGAGGTCCCTGGTGTGGTGGTCTTGTCCAGACAGATTAGCTCCCGGAATGCCCCTCTCCGACCCGAGGAGAATGACTCTAAGAAGAGACGCCAGTCTCCAAGGTTGCGGAGCGCACATGCAGGGACACGCAGCACAAGGCAAGTGGCTTCCTTGGGAGAAGACACACCATATAAATTGGCTAGAACTGAGGGCAATTTATCTAGCTCTGGGGAGACTGGCGCCAGTCTTGAGGAACAAAGATGTGCTAGTGTATACCAACAACACATTAGCAAAAGCCTACGTGAACCATCAGGGAGGCTCAAAATCCGAGACCCTACACCAGATGGCATCCATTCTCATCAGGTAGGCAGAGAACAACTTGAAGTCTCTCAGGGCAATCCACATCAAAGGCCAAGCCAACACACAGGCCAACTGGCTCAGCAGGGTGCAACTAGACCAGGGAGAATGGTCCTGTCACCCCTCATCCTTCAGGGCCATAGTCAACCAGTTCGGTCCTCCCTCAGTCGACCTGTTCACCTCACCGGACAACGCAAAGACAGAGAACTTCATCTCACGACACCCGAATCACAAAGTAGTCACCTTCGACGCATTGAATTGCAGTTGGCTTCAGGGTCTCCTCTGTGCATTCCCTCCATTCCCACTCATACAGCAGACATTTGCAAAAATCAGGAAAGAACGAGCGACCGTCATCCCCGTGGCCCTTTACTGGCCGCGGAGACCGTGGTTTGCAGACTTACAGGACCTCAGCCCACATCCTCCATTCAGACCTACATCGAGGCCAGACCTTCTTTCTCAGGGTCCGATCCTGCACGACAATCCAGGGTCCCTCAAGCTGACAGCTTGGAAATTGAACGGAGAGCGTTACGTAGACTAAGCTACTCCAGAAGGGTCTTAGATACAATGCTCCAGTCCAGAAGACCAGCAACGAGACGTTTCTATCAAAGCACCTGGTCCACCTTCGCAAGGTGGTGTGAGACTAGACTTCTTAGGCCATAGAGGGCGTCCGTCAGAGTAGTCCTGGACTTCCTTCAGGAGGGGTTAGATATAGGGTTAAACCTAACACCTTGCAGAGACAGCTAGCAGCCCTCAATAGTGTATTGGGGAAAGTGAAGGGCCATAAGATCTCAAGTCACCCTCACATTAGACATTTCCTCAGGGCAGCTAGGATCTTATCTCCTCCAGTGGTCCACAGGTTCCCTTCCTGGAATCTGAACCTTCTCCTTAGGGCCCTCACTAAGGTTCTGTTCGAACCTCTTCCTGAGGTTTCCCTATACTACCTGTCCCTGATGTTAGCTTTCCTAGTGGGCATCACTTTGGCGCGGAGGGTCTCAGAGCTCGGGGCTCTTTCTATAGACCCCGCACTTTGTTCCTTTAAGGAGTCCTCAGTGATCCTGAGGCTGGATCCAGCCTTCAGCCCCAAAGTGGATACCCGATTTCATAGGGAGCTGGAGATCATTCTACCATCCTTTTGCCCGAATCCCTCACACCCCCTAGAGCAGGTGTGGCATACACTAGATGTGAGGAGAGCTTTAAAAGTTTACCTCCACAGAGCAAGAGTCTTTAGCCGAACATCGGCCCTGTTTGTGTCCTATAACCCTCAGAGGAGGGGTTTGAAGACTTCCAAAGTCTTGATAGCCAGATGGATGACCCTATGTAAGCTTAAAAGGCTTAAGGGAAGCTTCCCCCGGTAGGGGTGTTTACTTGCTCCCTTAGGGGGGCAGCAACATCTCAGGCCTTTCAGAATACTGCTTCCTACGGAGAGATCTGCCATGCTACGGCTTGGCCCTCAGTCCATTCATTCACCAAACGCTATAGAATCCCCCTACAGGACTCTGCCGAGGCAGCCTTTGGGAGACGGGTACTGCAGGCGGTCCTATGAGGAGTACCCTGATACACCTTATGTCCACATGCACCTATCAAGTCCTCCCTCCTTAAAAAATAAATAAATTCCCCCTCCCTTAAGCCTGGTGTACTGCTCTGGTACGTCCCTACTGCCCTGACTGGATGGACAGGAAGATTCCCCAGGAGAAAGGAAAATTGGGCATTTACCTCTGAATATTCCTTCTCCGGGGGATCCTCCTGGACGGCCAGTCCCCACCCAGAGTGAGGTCAACTCTGTGGTGTTTCAGAAAAGGGACCTCATCCCGGTTCTAACACTGTTATTCAGTGAACAGGGTCGGAAGTCTGTTTGGTAAGGGCGGAGTTAAGTTAGGCTTACTGTTTAGTTCTCAGTTTTAGTTACTATTACTAGTTCAATTAAGGAGTAGAGCTTTACATTCTGGGGAGCTGAGGATAGATTCCTCCTAGTAGGCTCCTCAAAGTTGATTGTCTGCCTCCTACTGGTGATCGGTGGGATCTACCCTACTGTCCTGACTGGCCGTCCAGGAGGATCCCTTGGAGAAAGAAAATTCAGAGGTAAGTGCCCAATTTTCCTTTCCTAACTTTTAAACTCCAGTTCTGAGTAATAATTTTCCTATATTTTTGTATTCAGTATTTCACAAGAATTGAAATGACACTAAACATGAATTCTTGACATACATGCATACTGGAATTACAGGAATATTGCTCTTGACATAATACCTGGCATACTTTTGATAGTTATAAATTAGTGCTATTACATTAAAAATTCCTGTTACAGGATCTTCACCTCTATATCTTGTGTTCACTGCTCCTAGCTCTACCGCAGTTGTGAGAGTAGAGGCTGAATTTTTCATTTTAACAATCCTAAAGTTTAAGTAGAGGATATTTCTATCCCTATAGCGATACTTGGCGAAGACTAAGGCCACTTTGACATTCCCTTCCCTCCCCCCCGGCGCATATTCTGTCTGTGGGGGGAAATGTGCAGGCAGCAGAGACTCACAGGAATGCAGAGCAGGAAATTGAGCTCTGAATTTCTGAGAATATCTGCGGGGGTGGGACTTTCAGACCAGCCGATCCCCATGCATATTCAGGCTGCACAATCCCCCCCCCTGCAGCCAGACTATGCGTGTGGGGGAGGGGAAGAATGTCTGAAAACAGCCTTAGAGCTCCCCCTCTTTATACCCCATAGTGAGTGGCCGTTGGGAAGCCTGTTGTAGCTTCTCATTTCTCTGGATCAGTTCAGACTGGAATTACGTTTGTGGGTGCTGTCCTGATTTGCATCAGTTGGCAAGTCCTCCCCCATATAGATTTCTTATATTCAGAAAACAAAGCCAATGTAAATTGGCAGGGAATTCAAAGTACTAGTGATATTCATATAAAAGAAAAGAAATCAACAGGTAAGTAATTCTCCAGCGGTTTCTAGATTTTTAAGAGAGTATTGTGTTTTAAGTGTCATTGACTCAGTTTTTATCACTTGTTGCAGTTCTTTGCACACATTGGAAGACACTCTTGCACCAAATAAAGCAGTGCTGTATTCCTGGGCCAATCCAGGAGGCTCCAGAAAGATGAAATGGAAATGTGGAAAAAACAGTGGGGAAGTAACTCAAAAAGATGTATGTATAGTTTTTAAATAATATCCTTGTGTCTGACATCATTACCAAAAGTAAATTCTATAATCACTTATTGATAAACATCTTGAGTGGTGTGCAACATTTGCATAAAGTTAACAACCCAATACTCCCTGATAGGGCAAATATAACCTTTATAAGGCAACTTGACAACAGTTAATTGCCTATACAATGGTAAATATTCACCAGTTCGTAGATATCAAATGCCTTATTGAAAAAGTGTGTGTTAACTCATCTTAAAAAATTGTCTATTGGAACTCAGTCTCATCTGAAGCATGTTGAAACTCCCGAGATGAGGTCTACCTACCAAGGAAGCACATGTACTCAATTCTCCCTCTTCCTCTCCTATTCTCTCCCCACCCCACCCATGATACATCTAAAAATTCAGAAGACATCTGGCCCAATGAAATTAGTGAGAGGACTCGTACAGTAGAAAGCAATTTTTATATACAAGGACACAGATTTTATGTTAACATGAAACCTTAACTCGGATCTGCTAGTTTAAGGGAAGCCAGTATAACTAACAAACTAGCAGAATCGCAACACTAAATATAAATATAAATTGTGTGAAATTAGTGTAATAAGGGGTCTCTCGGTTATACAACTAAATGGTAAATTCAGGAATCTGAAAATTCCAAAAGCTGCATAGACATTACAATAGTAATAGTATTTGTTTTCTACTGTAATTAGGTACACAACATGTCTTCTAGTAACGTGCACATGTCTTTGTATAATAAATAAATATTCCTGGAAGTTATTTTATCCTACAAAGCTCTGCCTTGTTTAAGGGCCTAATGCAAAGCCCCTGCTGAAGTAATGGAAAGGCTTTGGAATTGTGCCTTTACTACATACACTGCAGGACACACTTTAAAAGGATACAAGAAGAATAGTATTATAGATTATTTTATTTTACAAATAATGAAAATCTTTTTAATTAAATAGACTGTATCAAAATATATGGGACAGAATTGGTTTTATCCATGCAGCTTTAACATTGGTATTGTCTATTCGGTTGCCAAGACTGTTATCTTTTATGTTTCCCTTGTTGTTTTAAAAAGAAACTTTTCTGTTTTCTTATTTTACAAAGGAATTCCATAATCATTTGTTTAGACACCACTGGAATATTCTGTTCTGCACAAGAGTGCTGACTTGCTAAACGTACAATTCAAAGGTTTTAACCCTTGATGGTTTCCTACTTTAAAAATTGCTATGTATTTTCCGTAAAAAAATAGTAATTAGGAAAGCATTCATTACAGATGTTCAATAAGAAAGAAAAGAAGTAAAGGGCTGAAAACAGAACAATGTATTGTCTTTGAAAGTACATCATCATTTTGTAGACCAGAAAGTCAAATGAACCACTTGGTATCATTTCCCTAATTAACAACATTCCACCTAGTATGCATCTGCAGGGCGTTATGATAGTAGCTGAAAGCCCCAGTCACAGAATGCAGCCCATTTTCCTAGGAGCAGTGCAAATAGGTAATAAAAGGATAGTGTCTGCCTGTAAAGAACCTCCAAATGACTCGCTCATTATGAGACAGCTGTCCTACCACAATTTATTTATAATGTACAGTTAAAAAAAGTAAACACCCAGACCATTCCTGGGCCGCTGACTAAAATATTCCCTGAAAGTGCCCTTCTGTGGCTAAACTTAAATCTGCGCAGGGAGTTTCAGGCTTTTCTTTCAGTGAGGTCTCTTTGTTTAGGCCCCTTACACATATATTTAGGACCTTTTACAGCTGTCTCTTGACAGACCCTCAACCAACCTGCTTCCATCTCCTGCCATGGGGGAGAGAGCTTCATTGGGGACAGCTTTCTGTTCAGTTTTACTCCCTGGATGGCCTAGCTCAAAGTGAGAATTTTATATACTGAGGTTATCTGCTCAATTCCGGCCAAACTGAGCCGCAGTCAGCTTCCTTCAACCAGCTGGCTATCTTTCTACAACTTTCTTGCCAAGTATACCTCAATGGGGTCTGTAACCGGATTACGGCATAGCTATTATGTCTACTGGGGTCAGTTCAACCTGTTACTTTGTCCCTTTATGTTTATAGTCTAAGGATTTTATGTTCTCTCCAGAGGATTCCAGACAGTTGGAACTAAAGGGCTTGATCCCCACTCGACCAGCAGGAAGGCAGGACAGAGTTTGATGGAGCATGCTCAATGGGATCAGCTCCCATGCGGCTCAGTCAGATCTCTACCTGTGATCTAGCAGGACGCAGAATCCTTCAGCTCTACTTAGAAGGCCACATTTTTCATATTTTTCTCTGCTTTTTGGAAGCTTTTGCCTGAGTGCAGATCAGCTCCATCTCCTTTGCGGGTAAATTTTCAGCTGCTTCACTCTGGGAGCAGTTTCACACTGAAAGGTCAGTAACTCCGCTCTGGAGGCCTGAGGTCACCTCAGCAGCTGCAGAACCTGCTGAGCGACTTCTCCCTCACCACAGCAGAGAGACCTGGCCGAGGTGGGCAGAATCTGGAGTAGTTCAACACTGACTCTGAGTGAAATGACCTACAAGGCAGCAGCATAGTGGATCCATGCTGATTTGAATCATGACCACAGCCACAATGCGCCTCTTCATCCGCTCCCCCACCTCCGAAAATTCAGGAAAAGGTTTGGCTGCCTAAGTATGTATGGGAGTCTGTGGACTCTCCCTATGCCCACCCAGAGCTAGAGAACTTGTATACTATCTCTGCTCTCACTTCTTAAATGACTCCTGGTGGGGTGCCAGTGGTCAAAACAGTGGGGTTGCCCCAGACAGTGTACACTTGCAGAACGCCAGTTCCATTCCCTCAGAGCGAATCAATATGGCACCGGCTAGATCTCATGGCTCCTCAGAAGGCACGGAATGCCCCAGCAGTGCAGCCAATTGCTCCCAGCCTTCAGGGGAGCAGGTAACACAATCCAATTTCCTCTTTGATAATGATCTTCGCGTGATTGTGTTGAACAAGATCTTACTGACCCTGGACAAGATTCACAAAGGGAGGAAAGGGGCAATGCAAGGGCCAGCAAGAGAAAGCAGCCCCCAATCCCACCCCGTACGTCAGCTCAGAAGGGCCCTTTTTAAGGGGCACGCCAAAGCTGCAAGGAAGGGCAAACAGCCAGCAGCTAAGTGCCCTAAACCAGGTCCTCTTGCATCTCCTCCCCCTTCAGTGTCTGTTTCCCCCTCAGAAGAGGAGTAGGGAGAAGTGGGCAGCAGTGAGGAGCTGGTGGACATCAAGTTAGATCTAGAGTCCCCATCTAGAGCTAACAGACCCAGGAGTGTACCTTTAAGAAGGCTAACTGACCCAGGAAATGTGCCTCAGGCTATATGCCTGAGGGAAGGGCCCTGTGTGGCCCAAAAGCTTGCTTATTTCCAACAACAACAGTTGGTCCGTTAAAAGATATAATTTGAATCACTTTATCTCTGTCACTTGGGACCAACACTGGTCAAAGCGACAGGCAAGGTGGATGACTTTGGCAGCAAAGTGTTTTATGGAGATGAGGGGGGTGAGATTAGAGCAGGGGAGGCCAGTAAGGCCTCCCTACCACATATTCGCAAGGTCTTTGCTGAGTTGGTTTAAACAGGCCAAAGACCCTTCCATATCTCCTGAGAGTGAGAACGCTGCCTGCCAGGATGCTGCTCGCTACTGCGTTTATAGAAGATACATCCACAGGTATTCTAAAATGTGGGCTGCTAGGGCTATCTTAGCCAGTGTGACAGCTAGGTGTAGGCTGTAGCTGAGAAGCTGGAATGGGGATAATTCTACTAAGAATCTACTCATCTTGGGTTCTTACCATGGTGCAAAACATTTCTGTGTCTGTCTTGAAAAGGTTTTCACAGACACCACTGATAAATCAAAGAAGCTGGTACTACAAAATTTCTACCCTAAAAAGGTTTTTTGCCACTATAAGAAGGTTTCCTACAAAATATGTACAACAGGCAGGGCTCATCCTATCAGCAGAGAGACTTCAGAGGAACAATTTAAACATTTTGGTATGTCATTGTGCTAAAGGACTTTCGTAACCGCAGAAATCAGGAGGGTGAAGGGATATTTGTTGATTTTTCAGTTCTAGTATTAGCCATCGTGTAAAGCCTAATCCCTGAATCATCTGCATGTTTAGCTTTACTCCATTGAATGGTAATCGTCTTTCATAATTTGCTGGATATATATATGGATGGATATGGGATGGGGGGGAGATAGATGTAGAGAGTTGTAGGAGTTAGCTTAGCGATAGAGATAGCATTAGTGATTTAGTTTTAGTGTTTGTAGGAATAGGCCTGTGTACTTATTAGATAATCCATTTAGTTCATAGCATTTAGAATAGTTAATAGCAGTTAGATTTAGTGTAGATAGATACATATAATATTAGATTAAAAAAATAGATTAAAAAAAACCCATATAAAAACAAAAAACAAAAGAAAACCATATAAAACCCAATTAAAAACCATATAAAAAACAAAAAAACACCCATAACATTTCCCGAACGGCCAAACCGAACGGCCTGTTCGGATGACCGAACCAAACAGCCGAACCTGAACTCAGCGAACTAACCGAACGGACGAACCCGAACCGCGATCTGTTCGCCCATCCCTACTCGTGAAGCTATTACCTTTATTTCATCTTTCTCCAACTCTCAACTTCATACCTACTCTCTTATGTGCCAGCACCCGTAATATTAACATGTTTTGTGGTGGTGTTTTAATCAAAATAGAATTGATAGAAATTAGAATCTTTTCTTCTTTTTCTAGGACATAATGACATCCTTCCACTTGAGCAAGAAAAAGAAAATGTATTTACTTTCATTTTTTGAAGGCTTACAACGTATTATCCTATTCACTGAAGATGAGAGAGTGTTTAAAGTGACATATGAAAGTGAAAAAATAGAACTAGCAGAACAAGAAATTATGATATCCTTATCTAATGTTGGAATTTCCTTAGTCAATAACTCTACAAAGCAAGAAGTGGCCTTTATTGGAATCACAAGGTAACATGATTTCTATCTTGGGTCATTCTAGGTATTGTTTGCCTTTACGTCAAGCCTTTTAAACTAACTAAATTTAATTTTAGTTGCATACTTTTTTTGGTATGTTGGCTGTATTTTGTTTTTGGTACTAACCTGTTTTAATATTGTCAGGTTATACTGGAAATACATCCATTAGTTGTACAACCTATTGGCTGGTCTCCAACCTTCACTTTTTAGGTTGACTCAGCAGCTTTGGGGGCATTTAAACCTTGTCAGTTTTCTGGATCCCTCGCAGTCAGGCTTTCGTCCGGCTTATGGCACTGAGACTGCGCTTGTGACATTGGTCGATGACCTTCATCGGGAGTTGGATCAGGGTCGGTCAACTCTCTTGATCCTGTTAGATCTATCGGCTGCATTTGATACCATTGATCATGAGATGTTGGTGACCCGCTTGTGGGACTGAGCCAGGATGTATGGAATTGTTCTTGAATTGTTCCATTCCTTCCTGGCTGGGAGGACTCAGCGGGTGGTACTGGGTGGGGAGGGGGTTCTTTGTCTCCCCAGGACCTCACGTCTGCAAGGTGCCATTCTGTCCCCTCTCTTGTTCAACGTCTACATGCAGCCTTTGGGTGAGGTCGTGAAGGGGTTTGGTGTCATCAGTATGCTGATGACACCCAACTTTACCTCTCATTTTCAGCTGACCCAGGCCCAGCAGTCTCGGTGCTTACTTGGTGTCTGGCGGCTGTGGAGAACTGGATGAGGGCGAGCCGTCTGAAGCTGAATCCTGACAAGACAGAGGCGATACTGGTGGAAGGGGCTGAGGGATTGGTGACCTCCATCATTGATGGGGTTTGCCCCCATTGGTTCCTCTGGTTCATAGTCTGGAGGCGCCCCTTGATTCGCAGCTCCACCTGGATGCCCAGGTGGAGGCTGTGGCAAGGAGCATGTTTCATCAATTATATCTAGTATGGTGGTTTCGACCGTACTTCTCAGACTCTGACCTGGCCATTATCGTCCATGTTTTCATCACCTCAAGACTAGACTACTGCAGAGTACTCTACGTGGGGCTACCCTTGGTGACTGTCCGGAGGCTGCAGCTAGTACAAAATGTAGCGGCCTGTCTCCTTATGGGGGCAGGCTGTTACGAGTACGTTACACCGATGCTTCGTTTTCTGCACTGGCTGCCTATAGTTGCCCAGGCCTGATCTAAGGTTTTGGTTTTGACCTGTAAAGCTCTATATGACCTGGGCCCTACCTATCTGCAGGACCGCCTCCCCCCTGGGTTCTGGGTCGGCCGGGAGCACCCTTCTCAGGGTCACCTGAATTGGTCAGGTGGCAACTATGGAGAGGACATTCTTGGTGGCCGCACCAAGGCTTTGGAACTCTCCCAGCGGAGGTCCTTCTAGCCCCAGACCTTCCCTCTTTTCGAGAACAGTGCAAGACCTGGCTGTTCCATCAGGCTTTTGGTGAGAGTGATGGGTGGGGGAGTTGGGGGAATTTTTTTTAGCTCCATTCCTGTGTGTTTTATTGTTGGATTTTATGTTTATGTTGTATTTGTGATTTTAGTGATGTATTGTGAGCCGTCTCAAGCTGCTAATATGGGAGGGTGCGGAATATAAATTATATGAAATAAACAAATAAATAGTTGTTTCAAATAGTTGTATGTTTAAAATTATCTTTTTAAGTCCATTTAAGTATCCTATATTGAATGCAAGTTTTTCTATCTCCAAATTCCTGAAGAAGGAAGTGTTGTTTTTACTGTTGGGACACAGAGACTGCAGCAGTGGTACTCAAAACTAACTAGCTTCTTGTATTAAAGATTTAACCGTCAAGAAGAAAATAAAATCTGAAACCAGACAAGGACACGTGGCAAAGCTTAGTTTTGTTTTCATCTGTTGTGTGGTGATTTTATGTTGTTTAGTAATTTTACAAAATACTTTATACGTTTTCAAATTAATTTTTAACTCTTGTCATGAATTCTTTTCTGTTAACTGGGTGTTCTGCTTTTGCTTAGTTCTGATGTGGTTTGGGAGGTGAAACCCAAGAAAAAATCAAGATGGAAGCCAATGAGTATGAAGCAAACGGAAAAGTTGGAGAGAGAATTTAAAGAGTACAATGACCTCTCACCTTCAGAAAATAAGATTGTTGAGCTGGAAACTAATATTCCGGTAATTCTTACCTAAATTGAATAGCAGTGAAATGATTAGCATACTGAACATTTAAATTGTCATTGCCTTGTGTGTTAATACTATGTGGATATGAACTCATCTCGTGAAAATTCATTTAGAGCTATTGTTTGTATACATAAATAAGCTACAATTCATAATTAGATATCCATATGAGATTTCATTATTTAGATACTTAGGTAATTCTCTCCACAACAATTACATGAATAAATGTAATTGTTGTTTCAAATGAAATCTTAAGTTAAATTCTTCAAAGCTTATGGGACCAACAGATATTTTGGTAAAAGACAATAGCTTGTTGTGCCCCCTAAATTTTAGCTGAAATAGTGTACATAACTGTGTACATCACCTCTAGTACTTAACATATTAAAAAACATATAATCCCTGAAAACTCAGAGTGTACAGATTTATGTCTCTTCTCTTTCCCCCCCCCCCCCCCTTTACCCCGGCTGCCTTTCTCTTGCACCCTCTGGAAGTGCCACGCTTCTATCCAGAAAGTACCATTCATTCGCGATCTTTTCCTCTCCCACTCCCTCCAGCCCCTTGCTCTTATAGAAACCTGGATTCTCCCCTGTAACACTCTCACTCCTGCTGCTTTCTCCCTTGGCAGCCTCGTCTTCACCCACGCTCTGAAGGACACGGTGGCAGTGCTGGCCTGCTCATTGCCAAATCTTGCCAGTTCCAACCTCTCAGCACTCCTCCCTCTCATTCCCTCTTCCTTTGACGCCCATTGTGTTCATCTCTACTCCCCCCTACACCTCTGTGTTGCTGTCATCTACCACTCCTCATGCTCCTATTCCTCTTTTCTATCTGTTTTTTATGCTCGGCTTTCTTCCTTTCCAACAACAATATTCCCACCCTCATTCTTGGGGACTTCAATATCCATTGTGGACAACCCCTCTGATCCTGTTGCTTCCTCTCTCTTACCTCTTCTTTTGACCTTTGCCAGTGGACTGACTGCCTGACACATCTTGACAGCCATTCCTTCAGCCTAGTCTTATCAAAAAACTGTTCTCTAGGATCTCTCCTTTGATGCTCTTCCTGTCTCTGACCATCTCCTTGCCTCATTCCGTCTCTCCCACTCACCCCCTCCTGCTTCCTCAACCTCTCACTCTTTCCATGAACTTCAGTCCATTGACCCTCTTGATTTTGCTTTCTCCCTCTCCCCCTTCTCTTATTGGTATTCTCTACCACCTGCCCAGACTTTGCTGTCTCCACCTTTAACTCATCCCTTTCTTCAACCCTTGGCTCGCTTGCTCCCTTCTTGTGCTGTACTATCCGTCACATAAACCTCCAACTTTGGCTCACCCCTACTATCCACCACCTCCAATCCTGCTCTTGAGCCGAAGTTTGCTCTATCTTTATTGAGTGATGCCCTTTCCCTGGCCAAAGACTGTTGTTACTCCACATTAATCGAATCTCACTCCTGCAACCCCCACCGTCTCTTCTCAACATTTGGTTCCCTTCTGAAGCCTCCCTATCCTCCCCCGTCTTCCTCACTCTCTGCACAGGATCTTCTCCTTTATTGCACCTTGCTATTGCTTCTTTATCCCTCTCCCTC
Source organism: Sphenodon punctatus (assembly GCA_003113815.1). NCBI lineage: Eukaryota > Metazoa > Chordata > Lepidosauria > Sphenodontia > Sphenodontidae > Sphenodon > Sphenodon punctatus. Next base: position 10,529,746 of record QEPC01012913.1, read on the forward strand.
CCCCATTTCCTTCCCTGCTATTCCCCTTCTTGTCTCTCTTCTCCTTCTCCCCAGCGTCCCTTGATTAGATCACCTCCCTCCTCTCTTCATCCAACCCCTCCATCTGCCCCCTTGAGCCCATCCCCTCTAGTTTCCTAACAGCGATTTCCCCCACCACTGTCTCTTCTCTGATGCACATCATCATTCTCTCCCTCTCTACTGGGTCATTTCCACTGGCTTTCAGACATACCACTGCAGCTATTGCCCCATTTTGCTCCTACCCTTCACTTCCAAGGTCCTGGAGCAGGCACACTACATGTGCTGTCTTTATTTCCTCTCTTCTAATTCCTCGCTTCACTCACTCACTCACTCACACCCCCACCCCACACCCCTACAACTGGACTTCTGCCCTCTCCACTCGACTAAGTCTACTCTCGCAAAAATCACCAAAGAACTTTTATTAGCTAAGTCTAAGGACCTGTAATCCATTCCTGTCCTCCTCAATCTCTCTGCTGCGTTTGACATTGTCAACCATGGCTGCCTCCTGGATTCGCTACGCTCTCTTGGTTTCCAGGACTCTGTTCTCGACTGGTAACCTTTGTTTCTCTCAAACCGCTCCTTCAACATTTCTCTTGCTGGTACATCTTCTACATTGCTTCCCTTTTCTATGGGAGTTTCCCAAGGCTCTGTCCTGGGCCCGTTTCTCCTTTTACACTCTTTCTCTAGGTAAACTCATTGAACCTCACAGGAGGGAAAATGCCAAATAAAACCACTATGGTAAAATATAACTTTAGAAAGGGGAACTATGTAAAAATGAGGAAACTAGTTAGAGGGAAATTTAAAGGAGCAGTTGCAAGAATTAAATGTCTACAGGCAGCGTGGAGACTATTTAAAAACACCATCTTGAAAGCTCAGATTAAATGTATTCCACAAGTTAAAAAAGGTAGGAAGAGGACCAAACATCTGCCTGTGTGACTAAATGGTGAGGTGAAGGAGGCTATTGGAGGCAAAAGGCATTCTTTTAAAAATGGAAAGAGAGTCCTAATGAGGTAAAAAGGGAAGAGCAAAAGCGTTGCCAAAGTAGATGTAAAAAGTTAATAAAGCAGGCCAAACAGGAGCACCTTGCTAAAGATGCTAAAACTAATAATAAAACCTTTTTCAAGTACATCAGAAGTAGGAAGCCTGATAGAGAGTCAGTTTGGCCGTTAGATGACATGGGGCTGAAGAGGGTGCTTAGGGAGGAAAAGGACATTGCAGAGAAGCTGAATGAGTTCTTTGCTTCGGTCTTCACTGCAGAGGATGTTGGGGAGATACCCACGCACCTTGCTTTGTAGGTGATGAATTGGAACAACTGTCACAAATCAGCGTGACTCTGGAGGAGGTTCTAAAGCAAATTGACAAACTAAATACTAACAAATCACCAGGACCAGATGGCATTCACCCCAGAGTTCTGAAGGAACTCAAATATGAAATTGCAGACCTACCGTTAGTAATTTGTAGGGGTGGGAAACCGGTAGAATCCGGTATCCGATAATGCCGGTAACGGGCGTACCGGCATTATCGGATTCGACCCGGTAATCCGGTCCGGGGTACCGGATTCCGGGTACCAGATTTTTTACATTGCAGCCATTTAAAAATGGCTGCAATGTAAAACTTAAAGCCCCAAGTTAAGGGAAAAAAAAAACCCTCCCCGAGTCCAGGCTGCGCGGGTGGAAGGGGGGACACCCCCCCACCCACCCTGCCCAGCCTGGATTTTTGTTTAAATAAAAACAGACTGAGAGGCGAGCCCACCCCCACCCCCAGCACCAGCGGCTGCAGCGTCCCCGCGGCCGCCGGTAAGTATGACCCGATCCCTGGGGGTGGGGTGTTCAACACCCCCCC
>QEPC01012913.1:10534037-10598780 GCA_003113815.1 Sphenodon punctatus
TCCCCCCCCCCCCAAAATACTCCCCTCCTACTTCCCTCTGAGTTTCCATTGAGAATGTCACCATCCAACCTGTCCGAGGGACACAGCCTGGGATTCATCTTTGACTCCTCCCTCTCGTTTACACCTCAAATCCTGCTACTTTGCTATGGATAATATTGCTAAAATCTGGCCCTGCCTTACTGTTGCCACTTCTGAAACCCTAGTCCATGCTCTAGTCATCTCTCACCTTGACTACTGTAACTTCCTCCATACTGGTTTCCCCTGCTGTGATCTCACACACCCCCTGTCTCTGTTCAACGCTCTGCTGCCAAAATCATCCACTTTGCCTGTCTCTTTGACCATGTTCAGCTCCTCCTCTCTGCCCTGCACTGACTTCCTCTACAGGAATGCATTAAGCACAAGCTCCTGGTCTTCACCTTCAAGGTTCTTCATAGCGTTGCTCCCCATATCTCTCCGTTCTTGTATCCTGCCTCATTCCAGCCCACGAGCTTCATTCCTCCTTTGCCCCCACCCTCACCTCTTTGACTCCCCTGTTCCTCTAAACATCTTTGCCCCTTCTCCCTTGCTGCCCCCAATGCCTGGAACTCCCTCCCTGGATACACTGTTCTGCTTCCTTCCTCCCAACTTTCAGATCTCTCCTGCAAACTCACCTGTTCCGTAAGGCTTTCCCTACCTCATCATGAGTGAAACTGTATCCTCTTCCTTCCCTCACTCAGAATCTCTTCCCTGTAACTAAGGCCACTTTCAGACTTACACACACACACACCCAAAAAACAAACAAACCACCACCTCATATTCTGGCTGTGGGAGGGAATGCGCAGCCAGGGTTATGCGTGGGGATCGGACAGTCTGAAAGCCCCACCCCCACCCCACACACACTCTGCTTTGCCGGCAGAAATGATCAGAGATGCAGAGCAGGAAATCCAGCTCTGCATCCCTGTGTGTGTCTGTCAGCAAAGACGCACAGGGGGGCTTTCAGACCGTCCGATCCTGTGCATATCCTGGCTACGTATTCCCTCCCACAGCCAGAATATGCACCCGTGGGGTGGTGGTCTGAAAGTGGCCTAAGTTAAGCACATGCATTTTTCAACCTCATGAATGTACCCTTGTCTCTCCTGATGATCACCTCTCCCTTGTCTCCTGTCTTGTCTCTCTTAGAGTGTAAGTCCCTTGGGGTAGGGACCTACTCTATAACTACTGATTGTACAGTGCCAGGTACAGTGCTGGCACTATATAAATAATTAATAACTACATAAATAATTAATAACAGTCCCACATTTCATCAATATTAATATTTAACACCCATCTATTTGGACCGGGGAAGGATATAACCTCTGTGTAGATACACTTTATTATTTGGTTTGAAGCTAACTCAACATAAGAATAAAATATGTACACTTTTAAATTGGCTTAAAAATTGAACATTTGGTGCAGAAGCAGAGTTATTATTTACTGATTCCCTAATGTAGATTACACTAATTTTATTTTTTAGTGATGTCTTATTTTTAAAAGGTATTTTGGTATAAGAATTTTAAGAAGAAATAATGGAAAATGAGCACCTTTAAAATTTTGTTTACTATGCCAGGTGTGCCTAACTCCTACTGGCAATTGCATGAAAATCCTACAGCCAAATGAAATTCCTTTAAGAAGAAATTTTTTGCCAGCTTTAAAGATAGAGTATAGTACTTCTGAACATCAAACATCATTCAGAGTCCAGATTTACCAGATTCAGGTAAGTTGCATATCGCCATCCCCAAATCTTCAAAAAAAACTGAGTTTGAAAAGAAATCATTAGATTTTTGTTTAATATTGGGCACTTTTTATTTGAGTCTTTAGGGTTTGTTGCAGTTTGTTTTCAGACTTTTCTGTTCAATCATAAATAAATGATAAAAACTGGGATTCTTTAAGAAGCCCTTAAAATCTCTGCAACCGGGAATTATCAAAGAAAAGAAAAAAATATATTTAAAATGTAAAGTATGTGAGTAAATATGAAATATAAAGTATATTAATTTTTTTTTCTCATTTGGAATTAGTTTGTTAGAAATTAAGTAATGAGTGAAGTGATCAGTTTTGCAGATGACACAAAATTATTCAAGCTAGTTAAAACACAAGTAGACTGCAGAGAATTACAGGAGAATCTTGTGAGACTGGGCATCTAAATGGCAGATGAAATTTAATGTGGACAAGTGCAAAGTGATGCACGTAGGGGAAAACAAGCCAAACTATATGTACACAATGCAGGTTCTAAGTTAGGAGTTACCACTCAGGAAAAGGACCTTGGAAGTCAATGTGGACAATACATTGAAATCCTCAGCTCAGTGTGTGGTGGCGGTTGAAAAATCATAGAGAACGCAAGGAATTATTCATAAGGGATAGAGAATAAAACTGAAAATATCATAATGCTGCTTTATAAATCCATGGTGCGACTGCACCTTGAGTATTTTGTGCAGCTCTGGTCATGCCATCTCAAAAAAGATATAGTAGAAATAGAAAAGGTACAGAGAAGGGCAACAAAAATGACAACGGGTATGAAACAGCTTCCCTATGAAGAGAGGCTTGATAGATTGTGGCTCTTGAACTTGGAGAAGAGACATCTGAGACGGGATATGATAGAAGTTTATGAAAGCATCAGTGGTGTGGAACACACAAATAGGGAACAGTTATTTTCCCTCTTAAATAGTACTAGAACTAGGGGACACCCCAGGAAACTTAAGGGTAGCAGATTTAAAACAAATAAAGTATTTTTTTCACTCAACGCACAATTAAGTTGTGGAACTTACTGCCAGAGGATACTGTTGAGGCCGGTAAGATAGCTGGGTTTACAAAAGAACTGACCAGGTTTCTGGAGGATAGATTAATTAGCAGCTATTAGCCGGGTAGGTTTGGGGAATGTAACCACTTACTATTGGGATCTGAGGGTAATTTCAAGCATGACGGGCCCAGAGGCCTGCCACGCTGAACCACGAACTGGGATCCGTTTCTGATTCCGGTCAGGAATCAGTCCGACCATCCTTTAGACGTGCCGGTCTGATTCCTACAGGGTCCGGGGAGGGGGCAGTGCTGCATGGCGCGACATGCGTCCGCACAGCCCCACTTCCCCAGCCGCCGTTGTGACCTGTTGGGTACTACTTTCAAGCGACTGAGATTGGCCACTGTCGGAGACAGGTGCTGGGCTTGATGAACCATTGGTCTGACCCAGTATGGCACTTCTTATTTTCTTATGAATATATGGGTATTTTCAGACGTTACGGGGCCCTTTGGCCCCGTACCGTAACCAACGTCTTCGTTCCCCGCCGGGGTCACCCCTGCACGGCCCAACAGACGTGCCGGGGGGATCCCGGCGGGGAAAGTGGGAGGGGCCGGGGCCGCGCGGCGCAACGTGCGGCCGCACGGCCCCGCCCCCTCCACGCACCCCGCCGCCCGCCCTCCGAGGAGACGGGCGGGCGGCGGGGCCAATGCGGCCGCCGCGTCTGGCCGATCGTGCCACGGCCCGGGATCCCGCCGGGGATCCCGGGCCGTGGCACGCGGCCAGACGTTACTTTTTGTTGGCCACGGCCCGCGGTCCATTTGACCACGCTTCCCGGGACCTTCCCCCGGCTAGCCCGGGAAGCGTGGTTCAAATTGACCCCATGTGCAGATTCAGCGTGGCCAACATCTGGCGCACGCTGTGCAGACGTTCAGGGGCCTTTCGCCCCGCCGCGGGGTTCACCGTGGTTCAGTGTGGTTCAGCGTGATCTCGTCACGTCTGAAATCACCCTATGTTATGAAATGAGTGCAGTCAGAAAATGCTGCTACTTCAGCTTTGTCTTTTAATTTTTTTTAATGTATGTTACAGGGATCTTTTTCTTTTTGGATGTTTGTTTGAATTTGCACTTCAGACTGAAAACAAATATTTGCTAATTGAACAGTTAATTAACATACACCATCTTGTCCTGTCCTTACCCTTATCAGATACAAAACCAGATTCATGGAGCCATATTTCCCTTTGTGTTTTATCCTATTAAACCTCCAAAGTCCATCGTCCTGGATTCAGGTTTGTTGATATAACCTAACAGATTTCAGAGTTCTTTATGAAAATGTATTTTTGTGTGCATTTGTAAATGGTTCAGGTGGTGTTTGCTATGAGATTAAAAGTTTGTTTCTTTAAAATAGAATGACTGATATGAAAAAGATATTTCTAAGTCATTCACAGTAAGAATTGAAACTGAAACATAGTTATAAGGATGGCCCTTTTCACACAGATGCTCTAACGCTGATAAAATGGGTGTTACATTTTATTATACATGTTGCAGAGCACCCATAGAGTACATCTGCAGCCCTGCAACATGTATAATAAAATGTAACATCCATTTTATCAGTGTTAGAGCATCTGTGTGAAAAGGGCCGAAGTGTAAAAATCAAAGGAATGAATGATCAATCCACACACCCACATCTAAATTTGTATGGAAGAAGAGATTCATCATTGGATAAGCTCATAATAGCCCTTGTAAAAAATTCAGGTATGATGAAGCTGTGGTTTGTTTAAATTGGTAGAACTGCTCTTGCTTAGTACCAGGCTTGCACCAGTTTCATCATCATTTCTATTATCTCATGGAAGAGAGCCACAGTTTAAAAAAAGAAGCAAAATATTGGTCTTGATGACAGTCGTTCTTAGATATGAAGTTCCTTGAAAAACTTTTTTCAGGAGTTGCTCTTAATATGCTTACATTAATGATGCCTATGTCTCATTGTGCGAGTCTAGAAATTTAACAAGAAGTATCCATTTGAGAGCAATATCTGTTCTGTACAGTCGCTCATGCTTCTTTGACAGCCTCTTAATTTCCCTTTTTACTGTTTGTTTGGGTGAGTCAGTGCCTTCTCTCTGTCCTTTTCTCCTCTTTCTGGGCTAGTAATGGCTTAGTTTAGATAGTGTTAAAGGAATGTTAAACCATGAAAATTGTTAATTTAAATATTAGTCAAACTGGAAGAAGTGTATGTTGTAGAAGATAGGTAATTACGGTATGGAATTACCAAAATCCAGGATAATGAGAATGGAGATATTTGCCTAAAGAACTGCTTTGTATGAACATGCACAACCAAAAGATACAGCAACTTAGTTTCAGGAGGAATTGGACTGTTTGTTTTGGTTTTAGGCAAACTCAAAGTGCTACGTCTTAGAATAGGTAAAGTTTTAAATTGAGTAGAAATTACAACTAGATATAATAGACCAACATTTGTAAATTTTTGAGGAAAATTTCTTTCCCCCTGAAAATCAGTTTCCGTAATTTCATATTTAGTTGACTAACTTTTGGAAACTCACGTCTGCAACACGTTGGCTACTAACTCTGTGATTACATGCTCTTACCACCTTATATCAAAAAAGAAGGCATGGTAGTAAGCAGTTCCTGTTACCATACAGCACATTCAGATGGGTAGATTGAAGTAGACCTGTTTTACTTCTAAGTTTACCCTGGACATTTTGGATGTTGTCCTAGGAGAAAGTGACCTTTGTGGACTATTCAGTGGCTGGAAAGATCTGAAGGAAGCTAAAGAGGGCCCTTTGACATGCTTGTTTTTCCGTAGATGTTATTTTTTTTGTTTGGAGAGTCTCTAATTTTATTTTGCTTTTCTTTGGTTTTTGTTTTATTGTTTAAAAAAAAAATGCTGGCGTCCCTGATGATGGAAACTGTCTTCTGAGAGATTCACTATAGATTTGAGAGATTCTGTTTGTTCGGTTGATTTTCGTTTGGCAGGAAAGCAGTGGAAGCATTGACTTTTGGCAGGACAAATGGGGTGTATTTAGTTTCATGGCAGAATTTCAGAGTGAGCTGGCTAAGTCTTTGATCCTGCAATATGCCATTCTTCTAGGCTGAACCAGTGAACCTTTAATAACGTGCTGTAAATCTTGCAGAATTTGACTCTTTTGTCTGCATGGTGCCTTTTAGTCTTCTAAGAAGACTTAACCAAAGAAGGATTGGGAAAAAGTTAGGAGCTGGAATGTTAAAATTTTGACTATGAAGTTGAAATCTCAGCATATAATAATGCAGATGGTTGCTTTTTAGTTTTAATTTGAACAAATGTGAATCTTATGAAAAAATTATAATCAGCAACGTTGTTGACTGACGTTCATTTATTTGTTGGACCGGCAGCAGCAGCTAGCATCACTGTGTTGTCCAATTAGCATGCTTGAACAATGACAGGTGAAAATATCTGCAGAGAAAGGGAGAGTTCAACTTCCACTCTCCATTTAGTTATTGGCTATGCTGTGGGTATGTGTGCCACCAAACAGAAGTGGATTTTGTAGAAAATGGTATACTTAATTTTCACACTTCCATGTTGTAAAATTAAATGAAGTTGTACTAACAATAAACTTTCTTGTCTTAGAATAATATTGTGGTCTTCATTACTGAATTATTTTTTTTAAATAATCTGGGCTAGAAACATACATAAACCAAAAGTGAAGTAAGTTGATCTGTGACCATAATGTAAGATAGCGTTATTAAGAACAGAAAAACGTTTAACCTTCTTGAAATAGAGAGCTGCAAACAGGCTAACTACATGATAGTTTTCTACATTATCTTTATAAAAGAAATTTTGGACCTCCCAATTAATTCTTTGAATACTGTTACTACATATCTATAGGTATATTTCAGAATTTTAGCCAGGAGATACAGCTAAAATATTCCTCTGAGCATTCATTTATTTGGACTTACAAATAAAAATGCTGCATTTCTAAAAGTTAACAGTGTGAAGTAAGTCTTTGACATTTTTTTCCTGCCTTGTTGTCCACCACCCCCTCTACCCCTTAAATCATGGTTTGCCCATTCCTTCCATTGTATAGTCCCAGTTTTATATGTTTCAAAAAGACAATGTTCTATTACTATCATGATGATGATATCCAAAAAGGCAAATAATGTTTTCAAGAAAAATGGCTCCTGTATGCTTTCATATAAACCCTGTAGACATTTCTTTTTGCTTGGAATCCTCATAGAACCAAAGCCATTTACTGATGTCAGTATTGTCATGAGGAGTGCAGGACATTCTCAGATATCACGTATCAAGTAAGTAGATATTCTCTCTTGTCTTTACTTACCAAAAAGGGAAATCATCTAGAATAACATATGGTGGAAAGTTTAAGTGCTTCTGTCATTTGAGTCACTTTTGTTCTGGAAAAGATACTCTTGCAAGTAACCAAAAATTCTCTTGGCCCATTTGATGACATTTCCTAACTCCCTTTTAATTACTGCATGCATGAAGCATCTGATTGCTGTATAGAGGGAAACATTTTTATTTTTTAAAAAGCACTCATGAAATTTACAAATAGTTATTTTTTTTCAATGGTTTACAATAAAACAAAATCAGCATTTGACTGAGAAAAGCACATTTTTGAAAAGGAAGTTTCAAAACATGGGCAGTTAAAGAAATTTTATAGTAAAGGGTGAAATTAGATAAAATGTTGTCATATTATTAAATTATTTCTGTTTTATAACCAGTGTGAGAGATGGGTTATCAATAGGCATGTCTCCTAAGATCAGTGATTGTGGATTTATAGGGATGGGACTTTCAGTTTTGGAAAGAACCAAAAGTACCTGATGGCCATTTCAGATTAATCCAAAATTTCAGTTGTTTTTTGGTATTGGTTGTATCAGATCTTTTGCATTGATTTTTGTATCAGATTTTTAACATCATGGTTTGTCCCCATTGACTTCAATGGGAAAACCGTAATGTTAAAAATCCGATACAAAAATTAGTGCAAAAAATCCGATACAACCAATACCGATATGAGAACCCAAATTAACCAAAATTGAAATTTTGCCCAGAGTCCCACCCCTAAAACAGTACATGAAGTAGCTTTTTACTGTTAGTTCATTGGTATGTCAATAAAGTAGAGATAAAAAGTACCCCTAGCTCTTTTTGAGATTTCTTGGGACTGGTATTATAGTACCAATCTCAAGCTTTATTTTTATGTAAATAAAAATCATTACAATTTATTTTACTTTTTCATACAGGTATTTTAAGGTACTGATTCAAGAAATGGATCTCCGATTAGATCTAGGTTTCCTATATGCACTAGCCGATCTCTTTACACAAATTGTTGAAGTGCCCAAAGACCAAGAGGTAGGAACTGTTTTTCATTAACAAAAATTAGTGTGTTTTTAATTTGTAAAGTGTCACACAGATGTTAACAAAAAAGACATGTGTGTTTGATATGTGACAGCATATTTGACAAGTGACAGCATTGTCAAATGGCCCTATCTTTTGAACCTATTTCTAGGTACTACTTGCTTCAAGGGATGTAGTAGGCAGTATGTAGGATCTAGCCTGCAACTCTACATGCCTGCAGATCAGCTGACTGGGTGAGGACAGGAAATAAAGAATTCTACTTAAGTCTTCCAGGAGAAAAAGGAGAAGCGCAGATCTTAAGTGACAGCTGGCAGATCCAGCCATCAGAGAGTATATAATCTATAGGAATAAGTTCTGATGTAATGCATTGGGCACTGCTGGAGTATGTATTTAGGGGGGAGGTCTGTGTGTGTAGGGATGACTTGAGGTGTTTGTTCACCCTATGCAAAATGCCTGGAACACTGTTCACGCTGACACCCCTACCCACCACCACCAGCTGCACGCTTGAAAGTGATGGGTGAGTCCAGAGTACCTGTTCAAAAGCTGCAGAGGAAGCCCCAAGAGTCCCTCCCTCAACCCTTCTCTCCAAAGAAAGTGGGGAGAGTTCCAGGTTCCCACTCAGCTGCTGAGCAGGGAATCTAGAGGGCCCCTCGCTTGTAAATCTTGTAAGAATGGGGATGAAGGAGTTCTTGGGGTTCCCTGCTCTACAGCTGATAAGCAAGGAAGCAGCAGCCTGCCCACAATGCAGCACTGAGACTTCTTGCACTGTTGGTTGGGGAGGGCACTGTCCTGGATTGTTGCTGAACAGCCAGCTGTCAAGGATAATCCCACAGCACAGCCTCTAGGTGGTGAATTTAAGATTTTTTTTTGGCCCCTTTAAATTTGCTGCCCTAACTGCTCTCTGCCTCCCCTAACAGAAAATGTGGGCTTGTGCATGAAAGTAATTTGATGTGAGGGCAGTGTTTAGGGGTAATGCGTGTGTTTGGCTTGAGCAGTAGAGTGAGGGTGGTTAAGTGAGAGGAGTAAAGGGGGAAAATATAATGTGTAGATGAGGATGAGTGAGTGATAGGATGAGGTTTTGGTGGTTATAGAGATTCTCACGGATAGATCTCAAATTGAAGTAAGCATAATTATCAGGTTATGGCTAGGAAGATTGATGTTTAGAAGTTAAAGTGACCTGCCCACATTGCACAGCAAAGCCGAGATAAATTCAAAAAAAAAAACCTGGATATCCTGGCTCCTAGACTAGTATGCTTTCAACTAGATTACATTGCCAGGAATCATATGGGGGACGAGTGCAATCACCGTGGACTCATTCATCTGCTTATTGATTGTTCCTCAGTTACCTGTTCACTTTCTGTTTGCAGTGCTGCATTTATGTCAGCCACTTAATCTCGGGTATCATCTAAGAGAAATATAAACTCTAGAAAAGGAATAAAAAATTATATTCATTTAGAATTATTTTTTAAAAATTAAAGAACCCTAATTAAATAACTTAGTATGTGGAGAAAAACTGAGCTATGGGGGAGAAAACAAAGGTAAGAGAAACATCAGAGGTGAAAGAATGGAGTTGAAATAATTTTTTTCCTTCTGGACTTAGATATAGCCCCTCCCACAGAGCAGAAGGAAGGATCACTAAAGTTGAGTGGTAGCCCCTACACATGGCATGGGGTGAACCCATAGAATGAACCCAGTTTTTGAAGAGTCAGGACACAGGATCTTGACTCTGAGAGTGCTTTAGGTCTTCGTCTTTTGTTCTTTTCTTTTGCATTACCAGTATGGGACATTTGGGTCTTGCGCCTCTCCGCCTCCCCTCCCTCACAGTAGGAAGGCTGGGGTTTGAAAAATTGTAGCAGAAGCCTGGTGTGTGTGTGTGTGTGTGTGTGTGTTCCTTCCTCCGTGTTCCCTTCCTCTCTCGGTTTTTAATCTTGACAGCCCCGAGGGGGAGGCCACCACCTCAGTGAGCAGCTCCTCCTTGTCTACAATGTATGAGAGGGATTTTGAGGGATCCTGCCTCTTTAAATTCCAGGCATAATCAGGAGTAAACAGCTGACCCGGGAGCAACCTTTTAAAGTATTAGGCCTAATTCTTGTTAGAAGGAAAGAACCTGAGCAAGCCTTCCTTTTTAAATTTGAGGCCTAATTAGAGGGGGAAAGCTGAAAGGAGCCTTAAAGTTACATGCCCTATTTCTGTAAGAAGGACAGGCCTAATAAGAGAGACTAAGCCTGAGATGCTGCAGAAATGGAGTCTGGTTGTGCTTTACTGTGTGAAACCAAGCAGGACACTCATGGAGAGGATCCCATGTTTTGGCCTTTTAATAATAATAGAATTATAGAGTTTGATGGGACCTCAGAGGTCATCTAGTCCAACCCCCTGCAGTGCAGGAAAACCTCCAGTGGAGAGCCCACCACCTCCCTAGACAATTTGTTCCAATTGTCAAACAGCGCTTACCATTAGGAAGTTCTTATCTTCCTAATGGTAAGATAAGAACCTGTTATCTGCAAACTTCCATTGTACTGTAACCAAGCCAGGAACGTGTATCTGAGTTCTCGCATCCTCATGAATGTTGCATCCCTTGTCTCTCCCTCTGTTCCCCCTTCCCTGTCTCCCCTCCCCTGTCTTTTAGATTGTAAGCTCTCGGGCAGGGACCGTGTCTATCTTATTCTCTGTAAAGCACCAGGTACATCACTGGTGCTATATAAATGCTTATTATAATAATAATAATAATAATGTTTAACTGAAATCTGCTTTCTTGTAATTTGAGCCCATTATTCTTAGTCTTGCCCTCAGAGGCAACAGAGAACAAGTCCTTGCCATTTTCTGTGTTGACAGCCCTTCAGGTATTTGAAGACCACTAAAATGTCTCCTCTTAGTCTTCGCTTCTCTAGGCTAAGGTGATGCTGGTTAGCCAGCCGTTTGACCCAGGGGACAAAGTGACCCCGCTTATTGATAGGGTCCAGCCTCCTTTGGTCGCTCAAATTTACAGCCTTTACGTGCTCCTGGATCCGTTGTGCACCTGGATGACTAGGTTGTGGCAGTGTCCAGGATCCTCCCCCATGTTTTGCAAGTACAGAGATTGCCAGGACATTGGGCGTTTCCATGGTAAGAAGTATTGCCCTCCTGAGCAACAGTGAATCTGGATTAGTATGCTTATAATAATCCAGGGTTTGTTCTTCCCTCCTTGTGCCACCTTTAACACTATAAAGAAGGGGAGAAGATTTTCCAGGGGCATACTGGCTAAATGGCTGAGAGTTTGTTTTTGTGGTTGTCTACTTGCTAGGGCTGAAACAAGAATCAATTTGGATTCTTGCAAGATATGAGATTTCTGCTGGGACTGAGATATCTCGCTGTGAAATCTCACACGATATCTCTATCCCCCAAAATAAATTGCTGTGCAGTCCGTTCTGCGCATGTGCAGCCCTTTTCCAAAATGGTGCCAGCAGCATCACCACCATTTTGGAAAAGAGCAGCTGTTCTGCACATGCGTGGCACTATTCACACGTGGCTGACCAGTTGCCCATTTCCAAAATGGGGGAAAGGGCTGCGCATGCACAGAACGGTCCCGGCAGTCAGTTTATGCATGCAAAGGGTTGTGGGTTTTGTATTGTTTTGCGATATATCTTGCAGTGATTGTTTTTAAAAATTACTTCTTTCCAACCTTGTTTCCCCCCATCCCCGCGCGGAGAAACCAAGTGCAGGGAGAGAGACCCAGTGGCTGAAGCAGTCCTCGTGAGTACATGGCATACAGGGCCTTTTGCAAACGTAGTCAGAGTTTGCAAAAGGACCTTTCTGGGTCTTTTGCGTGGGAGGACTGTTTCAAGATTCTCATTTTGCTCAGCCAGAATCCAGGCTCAGCTCATTCTCATTTGAAAGAACGAACTGAGAACTCTGATTCTTGTCAAGAAAAGTGAAAATTGTGAAATCGAGTTTTGGTCCTACTACTTGGCTTCCAACCTACAATGTCTGGCTGTCAGTACATTGCTTTTGGTAAAATGGAAGGCTGCTGTTATGGCACTCCAAGGTACAGCTGTAGTTGGAAAAATTGGTACAGCAACAAGGTGAACATCTGTCTTGGCATTCCTCTCTTTCCTGAGGAGGCAGGCAGTCGTTGCTGGGCTTAGCTCTGCCTCCTCATTAATAGGCAGGGACAGTATCTTTGATAGGCTGTCAGGACCTGGTGGAGGAGCTAACCCCGGCCTACTAGCCCCAGATCTGTTCCTGCCTCCTCAGGAGAGAGAGACAGGGACAACGTGAAAAAGAAAAAAAGATTTCAGAAGATAGGCCAGAGGAGCACCCCCTTGCCCCAGAACTCTTCCCCCACCGGGGTGTTGAGCACGGGGTTCGAGGCAGGGGCAAGATAGGTACCGGCTCCCTCCCCGTCAGGATGACAACACAGGAGAGAGAGCGTTCCCGGGACAGCTCCCGTCCACCGCCCAAGAAGAGGTGGCGCTGGGACGAGGCAGCAAGTGTCCGACTGGCCAGAGAACAGACCCGTGGCGCCTCAGGCACAATGGCACTGCAGAATCCCTCCAGGACACTGGAACAGGCCCGCCACAGGTCGGTGAGTACCACGAGCCCCCGGGACAGGATTCCAGAACCTGCAGCAAGCGGCACGCCTATCAAGGCCACAGGGTCCACCGCGGGGTGGGGGGGAGAGTCAGGGGAGGCCCAGGAGGGAGAGAGGCCTGCCCCAGCCCTTAGTACACCTGCCCCGGCCCTGAGTACACCAGCCCTGCTGAGGCCCGCATCCAGGCCCGTCAGTCAGGCGCGCTCAACAACGCGACCCCCTGTAGGCCTCCCAGAAGGAAGGGGGGAGAGGCCCGCGCAAGGGCAGTTTGAGCGGGAAAACCAGGCAGCCCAACAGGCCCTGACAAGCACCCGGGCCAGCCGGGAGAGAGCGAGACATCGCTCCAGGCCTGCTCGTGGGGGTGCAGCAGGGATTCACCCTCCAGATCCCCCAGAAGGGAACACAGATACAGGGAGGAGGCTCACTCCTCCCGGAAACAATATGAAGTGCATAGTCACCGAAGGCGCGATTCCCAGTCGAGCTACAGGAATTATAGCAGGGAACTATAGCAGGGAAAGGAACCCTGCCAGATTCCATGGAAGAAGAAGGGGGAGAGAGTCCTCCCTCACCTCCTCCTGGGACGATTCAGCTCCATACACAAGGGGCCCAGATGGAGAAGTGGTCCCTCTGCAGGTCTTACAGTGGCTGGGCCAACAACTCCTCTCCATGGGCCCGAGCATCGTGCTGCACCTTCTGAGAGGGGCTTCCCATGCGCCCAGCTCAGCCGCCTCCTGTGCAGAGGGAGCCGGGGAGTCCCAACCCCGCCCCAGCTCACCCTAGGACAGATCTAACTCCCCCAGGCCGAGCAGGGCTAGGGGCCAGAGGAACCGCGGAGCCTCCCAAATCAGAAAAGGAAGAGGGACAGTTCCAGGAGAGGGAAGGGCAAGACCCCTTGTCAAAGGCAGGGGCTAGGATCTTTCCCCCAGAACAGTTTGAGCACCTCATTCCCAGGGTAGCCTCCAGGATAGGACTGTCCCTATTGACACCTCCCCCTCTCAGGTGGAGGAGAACCTTGCTAAGAATGCCTCCCTAGTGCTCCCCCAGGAAGAGGCAGATGTCACCCGGCTATCTCTTCCCTTCCTCTGCTTACGGATTCTGGAGGGGGAGTGGGAGTCCCCAGCCAGAGCTAAGGGAATTCACGCCACAGCCAGACGGTTCTATTCCCTGCCAGTCTCACAGGAACCAGTGTTCCGGTTACCCAAGGTAGATGCAGCGGTGTCAGACCTCGCCAAGGCCTCCGTGCTTCCCACAGATGGGGAGGGCACACCCAAGGACCCACTGGCCAGATAGCATGCAGGGCTGCAGCAACAGGCTCCATGGTGGCGAGGGCAATGGTCCTATGGTTAAAAGACCTCAACGAGCTGGCGACCCCAGAAGAGATGCGTTGAAGCGACTTTCGGCAGCAGGTGTCACAGCAGACGCCGCACTGGATGCAGCTCAGTTCTCATCCCGGGCCATGGCAAACAGTGTGGCAGCGAGAAGGACAGTGTGGCTCCGCCCATGGAACGTTAACCTGCACACAAAAATGGTCCTCACAGCGGCGCCATATACGGAGGACAAGCTCTTCGGGGATCCGATGGCGCGCGTAATGACGAGTGAACCAGAAAAGAAGGCGGCTCTCCCCATTCCGCCGTCCAAAAAGGAGGGAAGAAAGAGGCCCCATACCGTCAGCCCTTTCGCTACAGACCCTCCTTTCGGGGGGAAGCGGACTGAGGAACAGGAGGTTCCCGACAGGGGGGTAACAGGTTCAACCCCTGGCCTAGGGGTCCAAACAGGCCGGATAGATTCAAGGCTCCTGTCTCCTGACTCGATCAGACCGGGGGGGGGGGGGAGAGTGAGGAGTTAGGGGGACGGCTACAGGGTTTTTTCCCCCAGAGTGGAGACATACCACCGTGGACAGCTGGGTGAGGGACACCATATCAAACAGGTACACCTTGGAGTTCCTCACCATACCAAAGAACCTATACAGACAAGCACCAAAGTCCTATATGCTGGACAAGCACAGACATACCACGACAGCCATCTGTCATCTGCTAGACATAGGGGCGGTGGAACCAGTTCCCTTAGAAGAATAGCATCCCAGTATCTACGTCCTCATCTTCACAGTGCCAAAGAAGAATGAGGACATCAGGACCATCCTGGACCTCAAGTGGGTCAACAGGTTCCTGAAGCCAAGAAAATTCAGGATGGAAACACTAGCCTCCATGGTCCAAGTTATCAGGCAAGGAGACTACCTCACCTCCATAGACCTGAAAGAGGCATACTTACATGTCCCCATCCGGCCAACGCACTGAAGGTTCCTCCGCTTCGCCTACGACCAACACCATTACCAATACAGAGCTCTCCCATTCGGCCTGGCATCTTCTCCGAGAGTCTTCACCAAGCTGCTCATCATCCTAGTGGCCGACCTCAGGAAGAAAGGAGTCCATGTGTACTTGTATTTAGACGACATCCTCATACGAGCCACCTCCCGGCAAGAGGTAAAAACAACAGTGTCATCAACAATCGAGACACTACAAATACATGGCTTCTGCATCAATTAGGAGAAGAGCTCAATAACTCCGAGCCAGAAGTTACAGCATCTCGAAGTCATCCTGGATATGGCCAGGAACAGGCTCTTCCTCGCGCCAGACAGGAAGATGAAGACAAGACACTTGTTCGGGAACATCAGGAGATGCAGAGCATCCAGTCTGCTGAATCTAACGAGAGCCTTAGGCACCATGGTATCGTTCACCTCCACCCCCTTCAGGCTTTTCTGCTGCCATGGCAAGCACAGATTACAGCTCACCTCAACCCAACCATCCAAGTACCACACCAAGTCAGATACTCCCTGGACTGGTGGCTCCAGGTGAACAAGTATGCTGGGGTCCTACCGATCCAGGAACCCAGGTGGATAGCAGTCACCAGGGACGCCAGCCTGTCAGGGTGGGGGTCGTACTGTCAGGAGTTGGTGGTGCAGGGCCGCTGGGGCCCCGAGGTCAGCGGTACGCACACAAACGTCTTGGCGCTGAGAGCGATAAGCCTGGCACTGAAGGTCTTTTCCCACAGGCTGAAAGGCAGGCATGTCCAGGTAATAAGGTAACATGTCGGCAATGGTGTATGTCAACAGACGGGGGGCATGAGATCCAGGAGGCTTTGCCAGGAGGCTATCCCCCTACTAGAGTGGGCAGAGCAGAACCTGGAGTCCATGACAGCGCTACACATCAGAGGAGAACTGAACATCAGGGCAGACTGGCTCAGCAGGGCGATCTTGGACCCAGGGAAATGGTCACTCAATACTGAGGTCTTCTTGACTCTAGTGGAGAGATGGGGGGTGCCATACATGGACCTGTTTGCCTCCAGGACCAACCGCAAGGTGAACAGATTCTACTCCAGGCACAGGGAGTACGGGATGTGCAGCCTGGATGCGCTCTCGCAGGGATGGCCCCCTCACCTACTATACGCGTTCCTCCGGTGCTCCTACTGTCCAGAACCCTGAGAAAAATCTCAGCAGACAAGACAGAGGTGATACTGATAGCACCGATCTGGCCAAGGAGGCCATGGTTCTCATCCATCAGGGAGCTCCTAGTGGATAGCCCAGTCACCCTGCCACAGAGACAGGACCTCCTGACGCAGGGCCCCATTCGATACCAGGGCACACTCAACTTGAATTTGACTGCCTGGAGGTTGAGCGGGAATACCTGAAGTCTTTTGGCTACAATGACAAGGTGATGAGGACTCTCCTAGGAGTCAGAAGAAGCTCAACCAATCGGATATATGACACCACATGGGAGACGTTCAGATCTTGGTCGCTGAGGCATGGCGTAGTCCCGATCAGGGCCACCGTCCCAGATGTCCTCGCCTTCCTACAAGAGGGACTGGATAGAGGGCTGAGCATCAGCACACTCTGGAGACAGGTATTGGCCCTCTCGGCGACCCTATCACGAGCATCACTGGGCGAGCACAGACAGGTGCAACGTTCCTTGAAAGCAGCAGCAGGTCTGGCGCTGCCTGTCCGCCAGCGATTTCCAACATGGAAGCTGAACGTGGTCCTGGACGCTCTACAGGGACCGCCTTTTGAACCCTTACAGCGGGTGCTGCTCAGAATCCTGTCGCTCAAAGTGACCTTCCTCGTGGCCATTACATCGGCTAAGAGAATATTAGAGCTGGGGACATTGTCGGCAGATCCCGAACTTTGCCGCTTTGACAAGGATAAGGGTCACCCTAACCCTAAGCCCAGCCTTCTGACCGAAAATGGACTCCAGCTCTCACCGAGGACAGGATCTGGAGCTTCCATCCTTTTGCCCTAATCCCTCACACCCCAAGGATGTCCTCTGGCACAAGCTAGATGTTAGAAGGACGCTGAAGGTGTACTTAGACAGGACACAGGAGTTCGGGGTGGACTCCGCCCTTTTGTAGGGTTTCGTCAAGGCTCCAAGTGGAAAAAGGTGTCAACAGCGACTCTGGCCAGGTGGCTTAGGGGTTGTATTACCTTATCCTATAGGTCAAGGGGGCTCAGGGTTTCCAAGGGCTTAACTGTTCATTCCCTCAGGTCTGCATCCACCAATGTAGCACTCCTTCAAGTCGCTGCGCTGGATGAGATTTGTAAGGCAGTCTCCTGGGCTTCAAAACACTCCTTTACCCGTCACTACCTTATTGACAAGTAGGCCTCCGCCAGGGCCACCTTTGAGTGGAGAGTCTTACAAAGGGTTCTCACCTAGGAGGCCGATGATACTCGAGGGTGATTTGGCCAGTGATCCGGAAGCCTGCCCTTTGGTGGGAATAAATACTGCTTGGGCACGTCCCAGCAAGGACTGCCTGCCTCCTCAGGAGGGAGAGAAAGGAAAATTTGGTTCACTTACCCGGTGAATTTCCTTGCTTCTCTCCAGGGGAGGCGGGCAGTCTGGCCCACCTGACCGGATCAGACGCCTCAACCCCGATAGGTAGATTCCACTCAGATGGGGTTTGAAGGGCCAGGTCATCAGGACTCCTGAAAGGACTGGATCAAAAGTGAAACTCAGAGTACAGGAGAGTTTCTCCTCTTTATTTCCTCCTACCGAGTTAGGGTAGGAAGAGATCCCTATGTATAGAGGTTCCCTTTAAGACTCAGGGGGTCTAGTTAAGGTTAGTTCTTGTAGCCAGTTATACAATTACAGGGGGTTAAGTTGAACCTTAGTTCAGCAAGTCACAGATCTGGGGCTGCTAGGCCAGGGTTAGCTCCTCCCCCAGGTCCTGACAGCCTATCAAAGACTTTGTCCCCGCCTATTAATGAGGAGGAGGAGCTAAGCCCAGCAAGGACTGCCTACTTCCCCGAGAGAGAAGAAAGGAAATTCACTGGGTAAGTGAACCAAATTGTCCTTTTCTTGCCATCATAGAGCACTTCCTACGGACTCCTAGAAGGTGCAACTGCTTTGAGGGCCTCAGCTTCTGAGCAGGAATTATCTTTCTGTGACCAGCTAGAATCTACCCTCCCATAGAAAGGCACTGCTGTGGGACTTCCTGTAAGTCCAGAATGGCAACAGTGGGGGAGAGAGAGAAGGGAAAATTCCTTACCTGTGAATTTTCTTTCTGATATCTCCCAGAGTGGCCATTCTGCCCCATCCTGCTTGGATTCCAAGGCATCTTATTATGAAGAGTTTTTTTCTGAATGGTAGGTGCCCTTGGGAGTGCTTAAGGTGAGGTTGATAATGTATTCCCTTCCTTCTCTCAATTTCCTACTTGGTCATGCTATAGTTCTACATGTTTGTGTGATCTCCTGGAATGTATGTCTTAAAAGCTTTGGCAGCCTCTCACTGGGTTCTTGAATGGGTATGCCCCATCCCATGTGCAGGGGCTGCCATTCAGCTCTAGTAATCCTCCCTTCTGCTCCGTGGGAGGCGCTGTAATGTAAGTCTATAATGGTCACTGTGGGAGATATCGGAAAGGAAATTCACAAGAAAGCAATTTTCCATCTTTATATTTTTAATTGAGGCCCAGTTGAAATGTGTGTAGTATCTGAACTTCTTTAAAATAAGAAGTTGGACTTGGAGCACTTTTCTAGTAATAAGTTTGTAGACCATGACACCAAATAAATACAGCAAAAAAGGCCTCTCTCTTTAAGGAGTGGGGAAAGAGAGAAACCAAATGAACAAGTATTGACTAGGCAGCAGTACTTCTAAAGGAGGCCTAGGGGTTGAGACAGAAAATGTAATATGAGGTGATGTGGTAGTGAAAAAGGCAAATGCATTTTGGGGCTGCATTAACAAGTTGTTCTTAAGACAAGTGAAGTAATTGTTCTACTCTCACACTGAGATAAGACTTCATCTAGAGTATTGTTTCCAGTTTGGGGCTCCTGACTTTAAGAAGGACAAACTGGAGTAGGTTCAGAGGAGAGAGCACAGAAGCTAAGGTGTGGAATGCAAGGCCCATTAGGACAGGTTAAAGAAAATGTGAATAATTTGCCTAGAGAAAAGAAGAGTTAAGAGGTGGGGACTTCATTGCAGTTTTCAGATACGTATTTTGTTATAAGCAAAATCATACCCGCTCTGTCCAGTGAGGATAGGCATGGGCCTGGGTTCACTGTGCAAATATCCAAAATTCTGTAGCCAAGAAAGCCAGGCTCTGTAGATTCATTGCAAGTAGAATAAATATGAATAATGTCTTTATGTGCATAATCATGCACATATTGTTCATGCAGATTTGGTCTTATGCATATGCAACAGATAACCACACAAAACCAACCTATCTCCTAAAATGACCTGATGTGCTGCCCCAGAGCCCAAAGGCCATTTTTAAATAGGCATGGGCGGGGGTCGGGGGGGCGAGTCCAGGTGTGCCACATGGAACACTGATGCACATCCGGTGGGGGTGTGTGTGTGTTAGACAGGCTGGGATGGGTGTGCGTCTCTACCCACACACCATCCATTTCTGCCCATTCTACCCACTCCTGCCCCCACACGGAGCATCCTGGATTTTTCCCCAATGTGTGGGCATGAGTGGGCAGTTGCGTGAGTCACGGGAGCGTGTGCCCACCAACACCACCTTCAGACGGGCGATTGGGTGGGTGGGGTTGGGTAGATCTGCGTCCTGTTTAAAAACGGCCAGAGTTGCCCTGCTGTGTCTAACAAAGGGTTAACAAACTCTCCTTAGCAAGAAAGGAGACACTTCAGGAAGATTTAAAGGGCCCACTCTTGCACAGCTTCACCACAGCTTGAGTTAATCATCACAGGAACTGACTCCAACCGTGTTAAACAGGATAAGTACAGCCAGTGCAGTGACCACAGGTCACTGAGCAATGGAGTAGACATAATGGTCCTAAAATTGAATTTTTAAAAATTGTTCTGCTAAATATTAAGAAGAATATTTTAACTGTAAGGCCTCTTGGCAGTGGAACAGATTTCCAAAAGAAGTGGTGGTGTCCCCATCACTGACTGGAAGACTTTAAAAATAGTTCACATAAGCATCTTTCAGAGATGCCCTAAGAACTATTGTTTCTGCTTAAGAATATGAGGGTGGACTAGATGATCTTTAAGTTCAAACCGAGTTCTAAAATTCTATATTCTAAATACCTCAGAATGTAGACCATACGATGCCTCTATTGATTGCTTATTAAATCTCCCACAGAACTGTTTCGATTGCAGCATTAATTATTGTACTTTTGAAATTAATCATGCAAAATACTTTTACAGGTTGAACTTTTTAAAAAAGATGTGGAAGCTCTCCAAGAAGAACTGATGAGTATGTCAGCAACAGATACGTCACAAATCAGCTTGTATGAAGCTCTCCATATCTCGCCAATAAAGGTATGTACATGTCACAAAAGGATGTCCTTTTAAAAAGGGAATGGGAAGATTTCCATTGCTGCAACATATTCCTGGAAGAAAACCAACAGGAAGAGGTGGTGGCCAAGAAGTAACAAAAGAGGAAATTAATTTAGAGATGTGGATCAATACTTATAAGGAGAGGTTTTTCCCTGACGTTATGTGAACATTTTAGTTTATCAAAGTCTTCAGTTCTAACCATCACTTCCATCCTAAACATTAGTTCCCAATACTTTCTCAGAGGGGCCCCAACTTTCTTGGCTGTATTTGGCCGTTTTCACACGAGAACCACCTCCACCCATCTACACCTATCACCTATGCATGGAGCCGTGCACTTATCCCCCCACCCATTTAAAACCGGCCTTTGTTTTAGAATCCTTATATTTTCCATGATATTCAATATGTATAGGTAACTTTTCTTTTGGCTTCTTGCTGTTAGACTTGTCTTGCATTGTGAAACGTCATCGAGAGAGAGTACGCTTCTCCTCCTTTCTCTCCAAGTTCGTGTCCTGGCTCACCCTATTCCTCTCTGACGACATCCCCACATTCATTCTTGGCGACTTCAATATCCATGTTGATGTACCCTCCCAGCCTTACATTGCTTGCTTCTTCTCCTTAGCCTCCTCCTTTAAATGGCGTTGCGCTTATGCCCCTGTGGGTTAGGGCAGGTAGATGATATATGTCATATTGTATTGAATTGTCTGTATGTAGAAGAGATAAGGAGGAGTTGGATTAACAAACTATTAGGGTACAGAAGATATTGGGATTCTGAAAGTAAATTAAGATTTATCTTGGTACAATCAGCCCCCCAAGCTTTGGAAATATCTGCAACATATTTGCATTTGATCGCTAAACAAAGACACATTGTAAAATCTATCTCTGACAATAAGTAAGTCTAATATATGGAGGGGTAGTACCCTACCATGGAAATGTTGTGTGTTGTGCTTCTATTCTGTGATACCTTCCATCTGTGTGTATTACTGAAGTTTGAACCCCTCGAAGATTGCTAAATATTCATATTGTTCATTTATAGGGATTAGAGAAATATGTATGTTGGTATTTAGCTATGGGTTTTCTCCTTAGTGAATGTAGATATGGGTTTTGGACAAGTATTTGATTGATAAGTATTATATCAAAAAAAATATTCTTTTTGTATTGTTTTATTATGGTATTGTATTCATGGCCATGGCGGAAGCCAACGCCTACAAATAAATATTATTATTACATTATATCCTCCTTTAATCTCCACCTCTGGACTTGCTCCCCCACCCACACTGATGGTCACTCTCTTGATCTCGTGTTCTCTAGGAACTGCTGTCTTCAATCTCTCCTTCGAATCCCATCCCATCTCTGACCATTTCCTTGCCTCCTTCAACCTCTCCCACTGCTCCACCTCCTCTTCCCCATCTCCCCGTCCTTTCCGTGATCTTCAGGCCATTGTGCCTCAGGACTTTGCCTCCTCCTCCTCTCCTCTTCTCCCCTCAGTCCTCTCCTCCTCCGATTCTGCCATCTCCGCCTTCAATTCCTCTCTTGCCTCCACCCTCTCCTCCCGCCCAGCTCGCTCCTGTAACCCTTGCCCTTGGCTCACCCCCACCATTTGCCATCACCACTCCTGCACCCGGGCTGCTGAATGCCTCTGGCGTAAATCCCACTGCCACGCTGACTTCTGCCTCTCATCGCTCAACTCTGCTATCTCCCT
The DNA here is from genome assembly GCA_003113815.1 of Sphenodon punctatus. Classification (NCBI taxonomy): domain Eukaryota; kingdom Metazoa; phylum Chordata; class Lepidosauria; order Sphenodontia; family Sphenodontidae; genus Sphenodon; species Sphenodon punctatus. The sequence goes on from QEPC01012913.1 coordinate 10,556,185, forward strand.
CTCTAGACAGCAGTACTATGCCTCACACATTGAGTCCTGGTCCCGGGACCTTCACCTCCTCTTTTCCACCTTTTGACTCTCTTCTCAAACCCCACTGTCCTCCTCGTCTCTCTTCACTCAGGATCTTGCTCTCTTCTTCACTTCTAAGATTGACAACATCCACCTGGATATCGCCTCCAAGTCCTCTCCCCCTGCTACTCCCCCCCCCCCCCCCCCTCTCTCCTGTCCTCCTTCCCTCCCGCCTCCCTTGAGGAAATCTCCTCCCTGCTCTCCGACTCCAACCCCTCCACTTGCCCCCTGGAGCCCATTCCTTCCCGCCTCCTGACCTCCATTGCCTTCACCATCACCCCTCCCCTCCTGCATATCATCAACCTCTCCATCTCTACCGGCTCCGTCCCCTCTGCCTTTAAACATGCCACTGTCTCCCCCATCCTTAAAAAGTCCACTCTGGATCCCTCTGAACTCTTCAGTTACCATCCTGTCTCACTCCTCCCTTTTGCTTCCAAGCTCCTTAAACGGGTTGTCTACTCCCGTTGCCTCGACCTCCTCTCCACCAACTCCTCCCTTGACCCCCTCCAATCTGGCTTCCGCCCCCTTCACTCCACTGAAACCGCTCTAGCTAGATCACCAACAATCTTCTTGTGTCTAAATCCAACCACCTTTATTCTTGTCCTCCTTGATCTCTCTGCTGCCTTCGACACTGTTGACCACTCACTCCTGCTTGAATCACTCCACTCCCTTAGATTCTGGGAATCTGTTCTCGACTGGTTCTCCTCCTACCTTTCTGACCGCTCCTTCAGTGTATCTCTTCCTAACTCCTCCCCCTCCCCCTCCATACCCTTCTCGGTCGGGGTTCCCCAAAGCTCCGTCCTTGGCCCTCTTTTCTTCTCTGTCTACACCCAATCCCTAGGCAAACTCATTGCCTCCCACGGTTTCTAATGGCACCTTATATGCTGATGACACTCAACTCTATCTTTCCACTCCTTCCCTCTCCCCCTCTGTTCAAGCTCGTCTCACCAACTGTCTCTCTGATATCTCCGCCTGGATGTCTCAACGCCAACTCAAACTGAACATGGCGAAAACTGAACTCCTGATCTTCCCTCTTAATCCTTCCTCTCGCTCTTCCCTGTCGATTACCATTGATGGGATCTCCATCCTCCCGGTCCCCCAAGTTCGCAGCTTAGGCTTCATCTTTGACTCGCACCTTACCGTCAAACCCGACATTGACTCCATGGCAAATCCTGCCTCTTCTCCCTCCACAACATTGGCAAGATCCGCCCTTTTCTGTCCGTCTCCTCTGCCAAAACTCTCATCCACGCCCTAGTCATCTCACGCCTTGACTATTGTAACCTCCTCCTCGCTGGCCTTCCTCGCTCCCACGTCTCTTCCCTCACCTCTGTTCAAAACTCTGCTGCCAAGATCATCCACCTACTCCGTCGCTTTGACCATGTGCAGCCTCTCCTCTCTCTACTGGCTCCCTCTTCCTTGGGCGTATTCTGCACAAGCTCCTCGTCTTCACCTACAAAGCCCTTCACAACCTCGCTCCCCCCTACCTCTCTGCCCTGATCTCCCTCTGAACCCCTGCTCGAGCACTCCACTCCTCTTCCATCCCGTCCCACGCCTCTCCTGCTCCCCCAACTGCCTTCGTCCCTTCTCCCTCGCTGCCCCGCACGCCTGGAACTCCCTCCCTGCCCACATTCGCCTTGCCCCCACCCTTTGTACCTTCAAATCCCTCCTCAAAACCCACCTCTTCCGCACTGCTCTTCCTAACTTCTGCTAATCATCCCCACCCAGCTTTATCCCCCACCTGTTTATTTGCAAACTCCCAACTTACTGAAACCAAGCCAAGAACGGGTACCTGAGCTCTCACATCCTCGTGAATGTTGCATCCCTTGTCTCTCCCTTTGTTCCCACTTCCCTGTCTCCCCTCCCCCTGTCTTTAGATTGTAAGCCCTCAGGCAGGGACTGTGTCTATCTTATTCTTGGTAAAGCGCTGGGTACATCACTGGCACTGTATAAATGCTTATAATAATAATAAAACAGATACTACGTTATAGGCTAGGGAAAGAAATGTTGTTTCAAAGATAGTGTTTGTCTACTACTGAATTTGCACTCCTTAGTGTGATTCTAATGGAATCTCTACCTCTACCTCACAAGTTTTTTGAACAATGGGTCAGTGCTAATGGAAGTAGAGCTCATAATCCTTATCGGTCATTTTTGCTACCCCTTTAGACAGTCAGATACTGTAGTAATGTAGATACTGTAGCATTTAATAACAAAGGCACTGAACTGAATCTCACATTTAAGAGGCACAACAGAGAACTCTCAACGCTAATCAGATGATGCATACAGGTGACTTTTAAGACATCTTTTCATTTCTTGAATTTTGAGCAGCTTCATCATTGGCATAGCTCAAGCGTAACATAGGCAACTGTAACTTAAAATTTGCCCCTCTGTGCTCTTTCCCATCCACATATTGGTCTGGAAATGAGAAAATGAGACATTCCTTAGCTTATTCAAACTGTGTCAAATATCTTCCCAGCCTTGACCTCAGCTCATGTCAATTCTGTGTCTTAGGAAAGAGAAGGCTCTTCAGAAGGGATCACAGTGGCATGCGAACTTCACCTTTAAATGGATATCAAATATTACAAAATAGTTCTTCTTTGATCTTAATACAAAAATATCCTTGCTGCAATCAGCTTTGCCTGGATTCACCTCAAGCCGGGGTCTGTGTTCACTGCATTTTTCCATTGCCATCAATGGGGAAAATGCAGTGAACGCGCGTCCCTGACCCAAGTCATATTTCTTTTTACTAACTAGTCTTGTTCTCAGCCAGTTTACCTGTAGGATATCTGTCAGTATAGTTGACAGTTTTCCAGCATTTCTGGACATCACCTCAGTGGCGATGACACTGTACACACATCTCTGTTCCAATCAGATCATTATTTATTATTTAGAAATTATCAGCATTGTGCCTGGTGCAGAACAGTTGTGATTAGAAGCTAGATCCTGCCCTGAGGAGCTTACAGTCTAGAGTGAACAAGAAAGGGGAGGGGCACATAGAGAGGACAGGAATACGTTCATGAACTTGAGAATTTGCAGGTGCTTAGGTTAGTTACAAGGGGAGGAGTGGATCCTGAAGGATGAAATAATGTTAAAAGAGAAGCATAGACAAGCAGTCTGAGGGTCAGAAGCTAGGGAAAGCCCAACAGAAGAGAGAGGTTTTTAGGAGGGATCTAAAGGTTGGGAGAGAGGGAGCAGTGCATATGTGCTCAAGGAGGGGAAATGGTTGAAGACTGGTGAGGGTGGTGGCAGAAAAATAGGAAGGAGCAAAGCCAAGCAGAACCTTGAAGGTGAGGACAAGGTGGTTGCACTGAATATCAAGGGGATGGGGGTGAGGAAGCAAGTGGAGGAAGGTGAGCAGGGGTTGAACAAGAACAAAACGGCATGTGGGGTGGATGACTTGGGCAGTGAGTGTTGAACAGAAGTGAGAGGGTCAAGGTGAAAGTGGGGAAGGCCATTAAGAAGGCGGTTGTAGCAGTCAAGATGAGAGATGACTAAGGTATGGACTAGAGTCTTGGGAATGGAAGTATTAAGGAAGGGGCGAATTTTAGCAGTATTAGCACAGAAAAACGATAGGCCTTAGCAACAGACAGAGTACGCAGTGTAAAAAAGAGTTGAGCTGGATAGTGAAACTGAGTGAAGTGGAAGAAGATGAATTCAGTCTTGCACGTATTAAGCATAGGGCATTAAGCATTAGAGTTGATGTACTTGTATCATCTTTATAAACATCAGAGAAGACCTTTCTGATCAGGCTGAACATGCTGGGTTTAAAATAAAATGTTTTAATAGCAGTATGGCAACAAAAGACCTTAGTAGTGTTTAAGGAAGGGGCGAATTTTAGCAGTATTAGCACAGAAAAACGATAGGCCTTAGCAACAGACAGAGTACGCAGTGTAAAAAAGAGTTGAGCTGGATAGTGAAACTGAGTGAAGTGGAAGAAGATGAATTCAGTCTTGCACGTATTAAGCATAGGGCATTAAGCATTAGAGTTGATGTACTTGTATCATCTTTATAAACATCAGAGAAGACCTTTCTGATCAGGCTGAACATGCTGGGTTTAAAATAAAATGTTTTAATAGCAGTATGGCAACAAAAGACCTTAGTAGTGTTTTAGGTAAGTGGTGTACTTTATTGAATTTATGTGCGTTTGCTAACGTTTGCATTCTTTTATTTCAGTTGCATTTAAGTTTTTCACTGAGCAGAAGTGGAGAAGATGATAATAAAGAAGACAGACAAAAGGAACTGATTCCAGTTCAGTCCTTAAATCTCCTGTTAAAGAGCATTGGTGCCACGCTCACAGATGTAGAAGATGTTGTCTTTAAGTATGTTGAATATATATAATAAAAAGTTAAATATAAATGTTAAATCATCAGTTTAGGACAAGAGAAAGGTTTATAAGGTGCTGTAACCCATGATTACAGCACCAGAAAATCCTAAATTCTACAAATTCACCACAACCAGAAGAAAGCTGCCTAATTTCTTCATTTGCATAGTTATGCAGAGTTTGCTTATGCAGAATTGCTTCTTGGCTTGCAGTTGCTCAGTAATAAACACCTTTCTTTACGTCAGTATTTCCCTCCTACAACCTTAGCAGCAAACACTGGCTACGAAAACCATTTGCACCCAGCTGCACAGACAGGGGCAAAAGAAAACAATATCCATCTCCCCACTCCACATATCCCAACAGTGTGCACGCACACAGACGTAGCCCCATTTCCATCTCCACCGTATGTTCCAGCGGCATGTGTGAACAAACGCATAGGCAACCCTCACACATGCAAAGGCAGCCCCCCAGTAGAACCACACACAAAGACTACCCCTACCCCACATGTCCCAGCAGTGCATGTGCACATATACGCATTGGAGGGTAGGGTTAGGCTTGGGGTTTTTAAAATTATTTTTAAACGGATGTCGGTTTTAATGCATTTTATTGTTTTACTGCATTGTTAGCCGCCCCAAGATGCCGTGGGCGTGAGGGGGCAGCATAGAAATGTCAATAAATAAATAAATAAAGATATACATATATACACACGCAGAGGAGCCTCCTACCTGTCACGTACTGCAGCAGTATTCAAGCAGAAAGTTGCCCAGATTCCCTCTCCTCTTCCTGATGGGTTGCCTCTTCCCAGTAGGGGGCCAGGTTGCTGATTTCTTGCAGGGAGGCCTCTGCTACTGCCTTTCCTTGGCTGGAGTGTGGACTGCTGCCTCCCTACATTGGTAGGCTATTTCCTTTGGAGCAGAGAATTGCCAGGATGTCTGGAGGGGAATAGGGATAGTATTCCACCTTTTGCTGGACCCATTCCTGGACAAGGATGGAGCTTAGAAAATGGGGCCAGGGGTTCAGGCATTGGGGACAAAGCTTAGAGAAGCTCTGAGTTGAGGTGATGTCCTCGCCTTCCCCAGCCAACCCAATAGCTTGTTACAGAAAATTACTATCAACATAGGCATCAAAGTACAAGCGTTCTTCTTATGTGCACATCTTTACTAAATAGACTGCACAAAATTATACCTAGGTCATGTAAGATTGCTGCCAGGAATGGGCAAATACAGTTTGTGTTTCGGTTGCTGAGTTTCCGTGACAGTTGTGCAAGCCTGATCTTAATGGAAAGAGATTGGTCTAAAATGTTTGTTTATGGGAGTATCCAAACTAGGTAACTTTTCAAATATGTGGGAAAAGAGGAACTCAGACCCAAGAAGCCCACAGCCTAAATCAGAGACAGTTAACAGGCCAATAAGTAAGACACTGTGTTTTTTACACACGGCCAATAGATACACTTTGGTCAAACAAAACAGTAGCTCTTTAAAAGAATTTTAAAATTTCTCCCCCCAGTCTTTCTGTGCTTATTTCCTGCTTCATTCCCACATGGAAGCTTCGTTCCTCCTCCACCCGAGTCACCTTCTTCCTGAACCTTTTTTTGCTCCTTTTCCCATGCTACCTCCTGTGCCTGGGATTTCCTCCCTGAACACATTTGTAACCTCTCCTGAAAACCTACCTCTTCCATCAGGCTTTTCATAGTTCCTCATCCCCACAGAATGCTCACTGATGCTTTCTCTACAGTCCTTGCATTCTGGATACCTTTTATACCCCATAGAAGCTAAATATATAAACTTGCAACTTCTCAACTATGTGAGAATGTATCCTGTCTCTCCTAGACTGTAAGTCGCCTAGGACTGGGACCTGCCTCTATTTAATGATTGTATGGTGCCAAGTATATTGCTGGCCCTATATAAATATATAATTTGTGTGCACAAATTTTTTTCAAGCAACTATTCGTGAGACAACTTGCTCAGGGGTAGTGCAATCAGATGGATATAAAGGGGAATTGCTCTGGAAGCCAAAAAAATATGGAAAGATGCTTTGTTCTGAAGTAGGTTACTCTGGAGCAACATGCAAGCATTTCATGTAGACACACCTTAGGAGAAGTTCAGAGAAGTTAAGGAAGCCACGGTAATAGTCTCTGCACTTCAGAAGTCACGTTTATGGTGCCCATTACCAGGAGTTGATGCAGCTGCCTACTTTTTCTAAGTGCTAGCTGGGCAGATCCCTCTATTTATGCCAGGTGCTGTCTTGTGAGACGATGAGACTGGTCTAGGGTGTGTATGTATGACCCTAGTATGATGAGGGGGACAGAGTGCACTCACCAGTTGTTTGAGAACCTCTTCAGCTGCTGGCTGAGATGAGCTCCTGGGAAAAGTAGCTCCAGGGTGGGGAGGTGTGCCCTGGTGAGCACTGCTGAACCCCCAGCATGGAGTAGATTATTACAAGCATTTGTATAGCGCCAGACTAGGAATGGGAGTGCGGGTTTGATCAGGCAAAGCTGGATCTGGGTGAGGAGGTGTCAGTGTGAGCATTCCAGAAGGGAATGCAAGACAATGCAGGGGAGCTGCACAGAAAAACTGGGTAGTAGCTCATAGTCTGTGCTTGACTGGGCTCAGCTCCACTTCCCCATAGGAGCTGGTGGCAGCAGGACCCACCTGGGAGCCGTGAAGGTTAGAGTACCCACTCTTTCTGCTGAGATCCCCCTATCATCACCTCGCTCCAAAACACTTGTTACAAACACTCCCTCTTCCCCATTCCCAGAGAAATGACCAAAACACAAGCCTAATTATCTGACAGCCCAGGTAAAAATTGGATGGTGGCACCACTGGAAAAGGGGGGCCTTGGTCACTGCCTCCAAGCAGAGTCCTGGGTCATGGCACTTTGGCAGGCTCTCTGGCAACAACACAGGATCTTGTATTTAAAGGGCCCGCATTGGTAGGATTTCACTGTGGAAATGAACTGAAACTGAGAAACAGCACTACCATGGCTGCAAGTCTCTGCTTATAAGGTTTTGTAGTGCCTTACATAATGTGTATTTATTCTAGATTGGCTTTCTTTGAGCTCAACTATCACTTCTGCACTACACAGCAACTGCAATGGGCTGTTATTAGGCATTACTCAAAACAGGTTAGTCTAATTTGAATGTACTGCATGTTTAAAATTATTGTACTTCATACTATATTTGGAGCTGCATGCTTTTGTTTCTTACATGGATATTGTTATGCGCGCACACACACAATCAATCTGATTGGAAATAAGCTAGAAATCTAGATACTAGCAGTTGTAAGAACCATTTAAAAGGCGTACCAGATACATATCTTCTCTAGCGTTTAAGAACATTGATTTCAACGTTCTGACTTAAAATGTTTTCCTTTTCCTTGTTGCTTTGTGAAGAAGCTATACAAATTAGTAACTGTCTTGCAAAGAACTACCTGTGATGCTTCTCCCTTTAAATGTCCTTTTAATTATAAATTAAATGTAGTCAAAATCCTGACTGCATGACACAGTTTTTGGTCTGTAAATATAATGGGACCGATCCTAAAACTTGTATGCACTGTACATGCACAACTCGTGTGGAACCTGCTTGCGTCCCCCGTACAACAAACCACACACAACTTGTGTGCATGTGCAAGGATTTAAGATCAGGTGAGATATCTAATGGTGAACGTTGCTGTATACTATTATGTTTCAACTAGAAACTATTTATAGTATCCTCTTTATTATATGCTTCATTTGTTCAAGTCTGAAATCAACATAAACCATAATTCTTTTATTTATACATTGTTTCCATTTTAGGCTATTAAACAAATGTATGTTCTTATTCTTGGCCTTGATGTTTTGGGCAATCCATTTGGATTCATAAGAAGCTTGTCTGAAGGAGTAGAAGCATTCTTCTATGAACCTTACCAGGTGAATTCATAAATCTTTGCAACACACACATAATTGCTGCAGTTTGTCACATAGTATACTCTTCAGATGATATTTGTAATGATGATATTTTAAGGAGTTTTCATTTTAAAATTAAACATAAACTTGTAGATGATATTTCAAGAAATCCATCACATCTACAAAATCTGATTCCTGTGGATTTTTTTCAGATTCAAATGTATTTTGTGAAAATCCTCAGGAAATAAGACAGTAAAAACTGATATAACTGTCAAAGGAAAGAAATAGCTTGATTTATACATCTGGCACGGTTTTCCTTTCTTAGTTATTTCTTAAAGAATGTTTGATTCACCCGCCTATTGCAGATGGTTTCAATTTTAACAATGCCCACTCTGATCTAGTGACTAACTTTGCTGCTTTTGTTAAAATATAAAAGTCAGTGAATTGAAGAACAAAAATGTATGTGGGGTTTTGGCTATTCCCAACCCATTTATTATCTTTTTCTGTTCATCTTTTTTTCAGGGGGCCATCCAGGGTCCTGAAGAATTTGTGGAGGGAATGGCACTTGGACTTAAAGCACTAGTTGGGGGAGCTGTTGGTAAGCTGTTAATTATAAGTGTTGGTTAATAGTAGTCATGTAATCTTTTGTAGTGAGTTGCTTTTAAATGTTTTTGGGCTCTATCTTTTTACATAGAATCTCCCAATTTTTATAGGTGGATTAGCTGGTGCAGCATCCAGAATCACTAGTGCTATGGCTAAAGGTATGGCAGCAATAACTATGGATGAAGACTACCAACAAAAGAGAAGGGAAGCCATGAATAAACAACCTACTGGCCTCAGGGAAGGCCTCACTCGAGGAGGAAAAGGCTTAGTATCTGTAAGAAATATTAGTACTACTACTTAACAATGAATACATGCCTTTATTCAACTTTAACTATATAAAGAATGTCCTCAAAAACACCATATCTCGTTGAGAGGAGGGAAATGCATGCATGAGCTACAGTAGCTTTTGTAAGCACACTATTTTACGCTTGCTTTCCCCCTGTTTCACTGCTGCAGTAACTCTGTAGAATAAATACCTTCGGAAACTTATACAGGTGATAATGTGTTCTAATACTGCATCATCAGACAGCCTAATGGTTTGCATCTATTAATCTTAAAACAATGTGAATACTTGTAAAGTAGGAAAATCTATTTTAGGAACGTGCTTGTAAGAGCTGACTTCTCTTTTCCCCACAGGGATTTGTTAGTGGTATAACAGGAATAGTGACAAAACCAATAAGAGGTAAGTTCAGTTCCTGGTGAGTTTTAACTTTGCATCTGTTCTCAGTTTTGATACTGGCTGAAAGATGTTGTAAGCTCAATTTGTTGTTCAGTGTGTCATACTTTTTCAATCTGCACTTCATTCACACTAATCTTAACATGGTTTGCAATTATAGAGCTAAAGGACAATGGCCCTTTTTACACAGAGCACTGCGGGGGGGGGCAATCTGTGTGTCCCACTTAGGGGCAACACGTGGTGGTGCTGCAAACGGGCGCACATGCATCCCCATGCACAGAGCAACCTGCATTTTTGCCAGTTGCTCTGTGTGTACGGGGTGGGTGGGGATGTGTGAGTTGTGGGAGCGAGCGCACACTCATGGACCTCCACACTTATGTGGGATACTGCCCCACGTGGATGCGATGCGTGTCCATGCGTGGGAGTATCTGATGTGAAAAGGCCCAGAGGCTGCTACCTTATGCATCTTCGTGAAAACAGGGGAAAAAATTAAGTTCTACTTAGTTTGTGTGGTGGTAAAATCTTTTTCTATAGTTTATAATATTTAATTCTTTTTGTTTTTCTTATTTCTTATAGGAGCTCAGAAAGAAGGAGCAGCTGGTTTCTTCAAAGGTGTAGGGAAAGGTTTAGTGGGAGCTGTGGCAAGGCCTACTGGAGGAATCATTGACATGGCTAGCAGCACTTTTCAGGGTATTAAAAGGTACAGATACATTGAAAATAGACTATTTTCTGCAATTGTGACTAGACATGTTTCCAGCTACTCATTTGTTTTCATGATGTAAATGCAATCTATATTTCACACTACAAGGGAAAGAAAAAAGCTTTTCTCATGTGCGGTATTTATCTAAAAGCAGAATAAAGACCATTATATGCTAACGCCAACATGCAATTCTTGTTTCCTATAACTTTTCAATCTGCTAGAAAGCTAAACCCGAAAGGATTTTCCTTACAAAAGAAATAGCTCTCATCTAGCTGTAATCAGTCATTGCCTACATTACTGCCTGTGATCAGAATAGTGGCCAAAAGGCTGGGTGCTTTCTCACGTTACAAACCCCACACCTGATTTGCCTCCTGGAGATTTTCCCAGAGGCAAAGTGGGCACAAAGTAGGAAAGCACCCAGAGTGTTAGTTTTGCCTGTCTCACTTATCTCAATCCCCACTGAACATATGGTGACCCCAAACTGATCTGTGTTCAGTATTGTGGTAGCTTCTGAAAAATAAAATTTCTGTGTTAAACTTAAATTTTGCTTTTACTAACTCCTCATTCTGTTCAGTCCCCAAAAGTAGCACAAGGACTTCTGTGAAGAATAATTTACATAAAGATCAGCATCCTCTTCTGCTTAATAGGATGCTGACATGTATGTAAAAATTTCATTCCTTCTCAAAAATTTAAGTAGTGGAAGTTAGCAACCCAAAGATAATTAGAAAATTAGGGGTCGTAAGATTAAACACTGTCTGCTTCATATGTAGTCTAGATTCTACTGGGCACCAAGTTAGCAATCGTTTTCAGGACAGTGATGATAGGAGGAGGAGTCTTAGACTCTTTCCCAGATGACATACTTAAAGTTTCCCAGGCAACACAATTTTAGGCAGTATTGGGTATATGTAATGTTTTGTATATTTATTATTGTAGTGTTTGGTATATTTTTACATGTAATTGCATACTGACTAGTGAAGATCCCAGTTATGTGGGTATTTAGTATGGTTACATGTCACAATGGGTATTCTTAGACAAACACCTCCCCACCCACTATACATGTTGCAGGGCTACGGTGGTGCCCTGCAACATTTATAGTGGGTGGGGAGGTGTTTGTCTAAAAGCACCCACTGACCATTAACTGAAAATTCCAAAGAGCAATTTGTCTAATGAACAGGTCACACGAGTCCTTTAAATAATTACTTGGGATAACTTTATGATTTTTAAGTGAGAAGTCTGTCTTGAGAGTATATTGATCCCACCTCTATATTTGACATATTTATTTCCAATTCATTTTGATTTTAGAGCGACAGATTATTCCGATGGTGTGATGAGCTTACGCCCACCCCGTTTCTTTGGCGAGGATGGAGTAATTAGACCATACAGGTTAAGGGAAGGTGCTGGAAGTCAAATGTTACAGGTGAAGAAACTAAAATATCTATACATGTAAAATATGATTTAAATGTATCTAAGGAGAGCAAGAGGAATTGCCAGTTGCCTGTGGTTACAATTAAGGTTTGTTTTTCCAGGATTAGGATAAATTCTTATTTTGTACCTTTTTATACATTTTTAATATTCTGTAAAATATAACCTCAATTTATATTTTCATAATAAGTTTTTGAAAATAAACAAAGTTTTTTATACCATAATAGCCTGAGCTGCTTAGATTTGATGTAACAGTTGAGCTAAGTATAAGCACTGCCTCTACCTTTTATTAATTCTACAATGAGTACTCTAGACACACTGGTATGTTGTCTGAATGTAGATTAAACTATTTTATAACAAGAGTGCCGTGATTTTGTGGGGGGGTGGGGGGGTTAATGTGTGTGCACATGCACACACACCAGATGGCATCAGCTTATAGCATTTTTTTAAAAAAATAAGCAGCTGTGAGCATATTCAGAAATTCAGTGTTAAATCATTTCATAATATAAGATTGTGATACTGCCAGCTCCTCTCATTTTTAACAACTTAATATTTTAATAGATCTGCTGCCAAATGAACTGTGGAATGTTCATGCATCTTTTGAATTTAGAAGTTAATCTTTTTAAAGAATCACTTTAATTTGAACAGGTTTATAGTTAGCCTAAAACTATAGCCTGACATAAGCCTACCAGCTGAATTTTCATTCTCCTGGCATGTGCAGGAAGGGAGTTTTTGCAGCCTGGGATGATCCCCACATAGACCACTAGGAAGCAGACTACAGTAAAGCTGAGACTGGCCGTGTGTAGGTTTTTGTGGTACAGATTAAAACTTTGTATTAGAGTTGGGTCCTTAATAGTGTGACAGAAAAGTGTCACAGTAGATGAGGTGAATTATAGCAAAAGTAGCCTTTGACAATCTAATAGGAAGATATTTAAGCCAAGTGTTTTCAAAATGTTGATTATATGAATTGAGATTTTGTCTAATTTAAAATAATTTCAAGATAATTAATGTATAACACGTGAAATTATAACCTGGTAAATGCTGTACATCCTATGTCTTCTCTCCATTGCTAGAAGGTATTTATCTAGAACAATTTGGAAAGCAAAATTGCATAACAGACTTTGTATAGCACTCTGCTGTTGAGTCCCACCTCTGAAGGATATTAAAGATCTTGTTAAATCAATAAAAGCTTAATTAAGGGCTATGATTCTGTTTTGTTTCCTTTTCTGTTCCTAATGCTGTTTTTCCCTGTGCTTCTGTTTTGCAAAACACAGCAGGACTTTACTTGTGAAGCAGTTGAAACTGTTACTGATAAAGTAAAAAGGCATAGTTGCCAATCCTCCTCTTGACAAGATAGTGGAATCCCAACTGTGGGAACCATTTCCCTATCCTTTTATGCCTTATTAGTAAAACCTAATTCTAAGAAAAAAGCAACTAGTTAAACACCTAGAGATGTTTGTGTAGTTCGTGCTTCGCTTGTAGTCAGGGGTTTTTGATGAGGTAACCTTCATTTCCCATTTTGATGGGGTCTGTTTGTGCGTCCCAATTTATTCATCCATGAGTGTCATTTTGCTACTTATACTCTGTATGAGTATGATATCATTGCCATAACGCAACAAGGTGCCTTATTGCACATCTTCGATTGCTATCTCTGACTCAAAGAAGAGCACATCACAGCAACCATTCTAGAGGCAAGAAAAACATGCTAGTTGTAGGTTTTGTTTGTTTCAATACTGACCAATCTCAAGCCAGCATTTGTTGGAGAAAAAAATAGCAGAGAGCCCTTTAAAGAGAGAGTGACCAGTCACAGAAAAAGGCAAAATTCTGCAACATCCACCATAGGCTCCCAGTTTCTGACCTCTGTCTTTTTAATAGTGTATATGCATATATATTTAAAGTGTTATGCATGCTACTAAGTGAGAACTGAGTATAAGGCAGTTTGTGAAATGAAAATTAAATTAGAAGAATGCAGATTAGAGGAAAAACTATTTTGTAAGCTAGTCCTAGCTAAACAATAAGATATAACAGGGAGTCCAATAATGCTCATTAACACCTGTGCTTGTGAGGAGCATAACTTAAGTCAGTTGGTCTCCGTGCAAGCACAACATTTTACCTGTATGCAAGAAGTTGCAGAATTGGGGCCTAAAGAAAATTTAGCTTATCTGGTTAATTATACAGGCACTTGGAATGCTTCTATTAAAAAATAAGTTCAAACGCCATTTCAGAATTTGTTTTGTCTTTACAAGAAAATTAATTTTCCAGCTCAAACTAACACTTCTGCTTCTTTCTTTCCTTATCATGCTTGCAGAAAATACAGGCCTACAGGGAATGGAGTATGTCTTGCATTAGTAGCGATGATGATGATGATGATGACAGTTAGGATATGTATTGATACAAATGTATGCATTCATTGACATTAATTGGACATCATAAGTGAAGTATTAATGCTGCTGCTATCACTGCCGTAGGAAAATCAGAATTTAAGGACTTTTGTTTTAAATCTTTATCTTAAACTGTGCAAAAATCTAGGTAAACACTAATAAAATTTAAGGAAACTAATTTAAAAATATATAAAAAGATTAATTTTATTAAGTTGGTACTTATATTAAATAATTTGACGGTCTCCAGGATCGAGTACTTTTTCCAGATAATTTCTCATACACTGTGTTTATATAGCCTGTTTTTTCCATTTCATAATTGTTTTGGTTTTATGCTTTTTAATTTAAACCATCTACTCTTTTGTTAGGCAAAATGCCTTTTTATATGAATGCATTCAATGTAACCTTTCTGGACTGTACTATGTTTGTTAATATTAAATGTGTTTCTAAATGTTTTAGATTCTTTTTACTTGATATTTCAAAAAATAAGTTTGTCTGATCTTTTAATAACAATAAACTTGTTCAAATTATATTAAAATTGATTGATCTGTTCTGTTCCCAATGTCATTGCTAATATTTCCTGGAATCCTGTTGCATTAACTTGTTTTATTGTCCTAGAAAGGTTAGCTATTAAATTAACTTTCCCATTTAAAAATAACATGAATTAATCATTTTAGTTTGATACCATTTCCTCTTCAAAATTCATTCTAACATTCATTTTATTTTCTGAACATCTGTTTTAATTTGCACAACTTCTAGAATTTTAGGATGAGTTTGAAATATGAACCATTTTCATATTCCAGTGTTGCATCTTATTCTTCATACAGTGTTAGCTAGTTCTTATCACTTGCATTCCTACACCCACTTTCTACAAAAAGAAGATTGTAAATGAACTGACATTTTGGGGGAAATGCTAGTATTTGTATTGTGTATGGAAACATGTACAAAAAGAGGTAAAATGGTCCAGAAAGCCATAAAAACTGCTTAAGCAGTACTGGTATACAGTTTCAGCTATTACTGTGTTGTTTGTTTTCCTAAGAAATTAAGTTCTTTGTTTCTTTACTTAAAAGTTTGCATATTTTCCAAACTGGGGTTGTTTTTTGAACTGCTGACCTTAGATGTGTTAGCTGCGGTACAGAGAGATTTAAAGTACAGGTTTGTGTTCAAGAATATTCTGTACATGAGATTTCGCTATTTATTAGTGTGTCATTCAAATAGTGACTGAAGTATCACCCTGCTTTAAAAGGGCCTTAGTACTTCATGCCAGCTAAGCCGTAGGTTGTATTACACAAAAGACACAACCTAGTCAGTGCTTACTGCTGCTTGATTTTGTAAGTGTTGATGGGAGGAACTGCCTCATAGCTCAGCCTGCTCATATTGATTTTCATGGTATTGACAAAACTCGTGTTTTAAAAGTTGGCACACAGCCTGTGCCCTTGGGCATTGGACCAAGGTGCAAACATTTGAATCCAGATAAAAGTACGGGAAACTTGATGTTAGTATTCAGAAGAGGAAGCTATTGGTGAAAAGTTTATGAGGTACTACACTATACTGGTGGTTCTAGGATAACCGAATCCTTAATTGAAATCCTGCCCAAAGGTGGTGCAAAGAAAGGCTTGTGTTTTATTACTCCCTTGAGTCAGTGGAGAAGGGACATGACACGGATCAGACATAGAGTGATATAAGTAATGTTTTTGTTTCAGGGGGGAAACAATACCGGCATTCCTTAGGTTGAAAAAAGTTAATTACTCCTAAAATTTTCTTAAATTGTTCGCTAGCTATAAGGTCTATAAAAGCACACAGTAAGAAATGCTGTAGCAAACTGTAGCTGGATCTGATTTTTTAAAATATATATTTTAATGAATTTTAGTATGTATAAAACCTCTTTAACTTTTTTAAAGTATATTGGCTACTTTCCTCCCTCCCCCTCTTTTTAAGGCAATACCTGTTGTCAGTAAACAAACGTTTGCTTTGTTCTTGCTGTAAAAACAGCATTGTCGCATTCTGTGTTTCTTATAAATCAGTCTTTTGAATATCAGTTGATTCAGTTTACAAATGTGATACGGTTGTACAAGGCATAGGATTTACATCACCACAAGCTCTAAAACTGTTTTCCTTTTGGCTGATATATCATCATTAGTCACCCTGACCTAGTATATATATATATATATATTGTTAACGTGCATTTTGGGGTGTAAACCTCTTAATACTTGGAGATTAGACATAGATTTCAATAGGAGCTGGAGTGCACTCAAAAGATGTTAATCATTCTGATATTTTTGAGTCTGGAAAAAAATTCTGCAGAATCCTATCAAGGCAAAAAGGAGGAACAAATTGTGCTAGTAAAGAAAAGAGAAACTGCTCCGTGGCTTGCGTAGGTCATTCAAACAGCCGGTGCCTTTTTTGTTGTTGGAATCTATTTCCTGACCATAATTGAAGCACTTAGTTATATAATTGAGAACAAGCTGTGTTTTGTGATTTGCTTATTCCCATACCAAAATGGTCTCATCAGAGCTGTATCTGGATAGGAGAAACAGTCTCAGTTGCCTGCAGGTGCTATGTACTGCGATGTTGCGCTAATCACATACCTGCCCTGTTCCTGGCACACTGCTTGTGCCTGGGCTTCAGGGGGATTCTTGAAAGACCGCATAAAACTATCTTACCTCCTGTGCTAGGGGTTCCTCCTCTAGCTAAATTGGGAGTGTTGAAGATCTCATTCTGTTCTGCCCATCATATGCATAACAAATGACCCCAGAGCCAGGCTCAGAATCTCATCTAAAAATCTGGCCTAATTTTGCTTTCTTGGTGCCCAGTGGTCTCCAGTGAATATCTTAGTTACTGCCACGCGTTGCAGAGAGGTGTAAAATCCAAACTAGCCAGCCTGTTTGGATTTCATCCTTTTCAAATCTGTAGGGTGGTCTCTCTTCAAAAGAACGGAGATGGAGAAGTGATTGGGATGTGTGTGCAGTACCCCTTTTTACTGGCAGGGGTAGAATGTAAATAGGCATCTTCCAGAAGTTTGATACAAGAATATTGAGTGACGATGGCTGCCCCTATTGTAGCCCCCAGTGCCGAACCCATGGATAAATCATGACCTCTAGTTGAGCAGCAGAGACAGGTTTGTACTCTGCCAGTATGTACATGCATGCATAATCAGGCCCAGCATGCATCATGCTTTAACATGAATATGTGAATGAGGGTTATCAGTGTATTGTAGGGATGGGACTCTGGGAGGATTTTTCAGTTCTCGTTTTTTCGGTTTTGGTTCTGTGATTTTCAGATCTCATTTCATTTTTGTTGTTTTTGCATTGATTTTTTCCTCATTTTTTTTTCTTCATTGACATCAGTGGAATTTTCTCCCATTGAAGTAAATGAGAACAAATGGGGGGTAAAAATCAATGAAAAAAACTCAAAATGTCAGAACCAAAAATAAACTGGAATTTCGGTTTATGGTTTTAAAAACCGAAATTCCCATCTCTAGTGTATTGGGTAAGAAGAATGTAGACATAATAGGAAGGGGACTGGTATTCTTGGTTTGAATTTTATTTATAAATATTTTTTGGGGGTGCCATTCCACAGATACTTATGCCTCTGGAAAAACAGTTACCTTTTGTTTGTCACCTTGTTCAATAGGGGAGGGTTCCAATTATTTTACGGAATCTTAATACCACCTTGTCTCTATATATGGTGAATCGCTTCTGAAGTGACCTCCAGGTTAATCAAGTCTGCCCCCTCACACAGTTGCAGGATTTACCAAACCTAAACCTTCCCAGGCTTATGTTTATTTAGGGTGGTCTTGTAGTTCATTCATACTACACTCTTTTAGAGTGGGTATTGGCATAGCCTATGGCGAGAGGGGCAGGTTATAAATGAAAATATAAATAAATGAATAACCATACATATAGGGTGAAAGCAAACGAGATGGGGGCAAGCTGTATCCCCTGGCTGCCCCAGGGAGGGCCACTGCAGCTGCCACACTGGGCTGGCAGGACGGGCAGTTCAATTGAGCAGTCCCTCTCTCCCGGGGGATCCATCACAAGTTCATGCCACAGGCCAGCCATGGAGCTGTTCACACGGTGCAGGACTCCTGGACCCCTGATGTGCAGCAGGATCGGGCCCCCAGGCTGAAAAACAGCTGATCGGGGAGGAGCAGAGGAACATGCTCACCCAGGCCACCAAACAGCTGATGGGGGAAGTCCGGGTTAGCTGTTTGGCGGCCCGGGTGAGCACGTTCCTTCCCCCCCCCCCTTGGCAGCCAGGGTGAGCGTGCTCTGCCGTCCCCCCCAATCAGCTGTTTGGTGGTCAGGATGAGCACGATCCTCCAGCTTGGACCTCGTGACAGGGCTGGGCAGGGCCTAACAGACAGGAGGGCACACGTTAGCTGGATTATCCCAGCTGGGCAAGCCTTAACCAGCGCTGCGTCCCTGACTTTCTCCGAATGATGGTTCAGTACCAGCCGGTTGCCTGCTCCAAGGCAGAAGTGGGCAAACATCTGGCAGCCACCAAACAGACGATCAGGTGACTCTCAGGTACTGTGGACTACACATTTATTTTCAACCATAATCCCACTTTCTTAGTGTTGTGTGAAATCCTTAGCACATCTTGTGCTCCTTGATAATCCTATGTTCTCTGCTACTTGATTCAAAGGGTGTGCTTGCAAGAATGTGACACTATCAAGTAGCAGTGGTGTTGTGTGATTTGATTAATCTGGAACAAGCTTTAAACCCGGATACATCACTTCCTGCTTGTTATTTACTACCTCTGAGTGATCATAGAGGCGTGGCGAAAGAGTCCTACAGCAGGGAGTCCCTTCTCCACACCAGACTCCATTGCCACAAGCAGAGCTTTGATTGCAAGGATGTTACATGGGCATTTAAAATTGGCTGTTGTATGAATTTATTTATTTATTTATTTTTCAGATTTATATCCCGCCCCCTCCTGCAATGCAGCTCGGGGCGGCTTACAACAACAATAAAAACAATTAAAACAGTTAAAATATAAATATAAAATACATCAAAAACAGGGTTAGGAAACAGTAATAAATAGATAAATGGGCAGGGGATTAAAATCACCCTCCCCCTCCCTCCCTCCCAAAGGCCTGGGCAAACAGCCAGGTCTTACAGTTCCGCCGAAATGTCAAAAGGCTTGGGGCCAGGATTTATTTATTCAAATGTTTATCCCGGTCTCCCCTTAAAGGCTCAGGGCAGCCTCAGATGAAGGAACAAGTGGTGAATTTGCAAGGGAAGGGGATGTCGTTTGAAGAAATGATTTAAAACCTCCAATGAAGAACAATCTACAGCTCTCCTAGTTATATGTAGTACTGAGAGAAGATAGATGGATTAACCCATGTAGTTAAATAATTCTATGCTTTTTAAAAAGCCAAATATTGTACTATACAAAAACAATGTTCAAGGTAAAGGAAACCCCAAACAGTTTGTCATCACATCTTTCATCAAGTATTGATTGCTTCCTCTAATATTGTATGCTGCTTTGCCAAACCTGAAGGTGCGTTGCTTCTTTTGGGACGCTATTATATAATGTAGATTACTGTTTATGTTCTTGTTTGTATTCTATTTTGGTAAGCTGCAGAGAGACCTTTTTCGGAGCTCTGTGTGTGTGTGTGTGTGTGTGTGTGTGTGTGTGTGTGTGTGTGTGTGTGTACATATTATAATATAGTATGCAATAGCTATAATTTGGAAAGCTATTGTAAAGCCTTTTAAAATTCCTTGTTTTAATGTTACGTCAGGTCAGCAGCATCCACAGTCTGACGGCTATTTGGCATGTTTTGTGAAGCAAGTGAGCAGTTGCTCACTTTGTTTAATGAGTAAGCATCCACATCATGAAGCTTCTTACGGGAATTATTTGAGGTCAAATAGACATGAAGATTCCACTGCTCCTTTAGCTGGGTGGTATGATCCCACTAACACAAAAGCTACGATCATGATAATACTGTACAAAAACTACCTTTCTTCGTTATCTTCAGAGCGTAGTCCCACTTACAGGTATTGGTGCCATCTAGTGGCCAACTCAGAGAATAGTAAGCAGATTTCAAATTGAAGTGCTTTGTGCTTCTGTTACATCACCCACCCCTTGCCTTCCTCCCTGCCCATTAATTGGCACTCGATCAAGTGTCCCCAGTTCTTCCCGTCCTCCTTCGCCGTCGTCAGACTCTGAATAGCAAGTCCTGCTGTATGGCCCTTGCTAAGGGTTTCAGAAAGTATACCGACTGCAAGGCTAGAATTCCTGAAGCAGACTCGCACTCACTGTACTTACTCTGCTTGGTGCTGGAGCACATTGCCAGCACCTGTATTGTGTGCCGCAGCTTCAAACTGTGAACCACATAGGAGAGAGCTTGGCACCTAGTTGAGTTTGTCACAGAAAGGGCTATGTCTGTATGGGACCCAGCCTTGTCTAACAGAGATGTGCTCTGAGCAGCCCCACTCCCACCATGACCAGTGCCCAAAGGGAGGTGCCATTGTGTTCAGGTGTCCTATGCACCCAAGTCCTCTCAGGCTCTTGTGAAGTCAAGGACACCCCGCTCCTCCCCGGGGAGGCCTCTGTGCCGAGGATGTCCCCCAACGTGGAACTGACAGGCCCCTAATAAAGAAAGAAACAGAGAAAGGTACCTTTGACACCTGACGCACCATGTAAACCCCCTCCCTGTGAGAAGAGTGCCGCTGATAGCGAGGGTTTGGGGCTGCCAAATTCCCTTCCCTCTAGAGAGGTGCCTCTGGATGAGGCCCAAGAGGTGGTAGCCCCACTAGAATTCCTCCTGGCACCACTGATACTTAAATCCATGCTCTGGCTACTCCCACCAATTTCCCCCATCATGTAATGATGCTGAGGGAACCTCCTTCCAAGGAGCCAGAGTTACAGCCTCTAAGGCTCGGCCTGGTACCTGCTGTCCCAAGCAAACACTTAATTTCACTACACATCTGCCCTGTCATTCCAGTGTTGGCAATTATTAGAGCTTCAATGCATCAATATGCTGCCCTGCACCTTGGCATGGAAGTGTCCTACTTTGATGAGATGGACCCCCTTGAAAGTCTTCTGGCACCACCCATTGATAACAAGGCTCTCTCCTCACTGGACAGACTTGATACATGGGGATCGATCCTGGTCTACCAAACACAGAGGGACAAACCCTTCCTGATGAGTGTGGACCGGATGTGGACCTTCCTCCCCTGGACTTTAGGACCTCACAGTTCATATGACAGCTACAGACGGTTCACCCTTAGGCTCTCATGATGTTCAAGAGCCATATCAGCTATTTGATATCCAGCATACAGGTCACTGGGAAAGAATTGCTCTGCATTAGCTAAAGCGCATCATTGAGCCAATGACAGAAAAAGAGATCTGCTCGCTCCTGCCACAATCCCCCTGGTGGATTCCATAATCCTGGGGGAGGAGTACGAGTTCCTGCTCTCTCACCCTGCCCCTAATTCAATTATAGCCACAGCTGTGGCAGAAAGGTCTAAAGGGGGAAAACCTGTTCAACACCCTGACAGAAAGGGAAAGTGCATAGATGCGCTGGGCCACAAATCCTACTGTGCGGCAGCACTTTGCGTGAGAGCGGGCAATTACCTGGCCCTTACGGCATGCTGTGGGATGCCCTCTCGTTTTATCCCCCATCTTCTGGAGGAGTCTAAGGAGAGGGTTGCTACCATTATAAATGATGGGCTGCAGGTATCAAGACACATTACTAGAGTGTCTCATGATATAACTGGAACAGGACCAAGAGGGATGGTGACAGCCATCGTCACAGGCACGCTTGGCTTAAGTCTTCAGGTCTCCCTGGAGGCTACTTTTGAAAGGGATGGACTGTTTGCAGCTTCCACCAACCAGGAGCTCAAGCAGCTGAAGACAGACAGGAGCATGGCTTTTTCTGTGGGTCTTGAGGCCTTGGCACCGGGCTTTAGCACTCAATCTGTTGGGGGGGGGGGGGGGAGAGTTTCACCAATTCCGGAGGCCACAGGGCCCCTCTCAATACCAGAGTCAGACTTTTATGCCCCCACCCAGATTAAAGACAACCCAAAGGGTTTTCCTTGGACCCAGCCCAAGGTCAAACCTTTAGGGGTCATGGGCAGCACACTTCTGCCTCTTCTGCTAATCTGCCACTGCCCCAAAAGCTGTTTTAGCAAGGGTGTCTCACTCAGGTCACTTCGGACTCCCCCTTTCCAAAATCGTTTATTTCAGTTCACTGAGGTTTGGGAACGAATCACCATGGGTTAGTGGACATTTTCCATAGGTAGGAAAGGTTACAGGATTCAGTTCTCTACCCCATTTGTTTCCACCCCAGTTCCTCTGAATTTCCTGACAGCAGAGTTACTGGAGACAGAGATTGCCCAGATGTTGAGTAAGGGTACAGTTGAGCTGGTCCCAGAATTGAATTTTGGCTCTGCATTTTTAATGAGATGCTTTTTGGTGCTTAAGAAGTCAGAGGGTTTTAGACCTCATGTGTTTAAGTATGTTAGAACATAAACGTTCAGAATGGTGACCTAGGGTCAGATCATTCCTTCCCTGAGACACGGTGATGTCTTTACATCTATTGATATGATGGATGCATATTTTCATATATGTACACCCAGACTATAGGAAGTTTCTTTAATTTGCAGTGTGAGGACCTCATTATCAGTTCACGGTCCTCCCCTTCGGCCTCTCCACTTCTCCTAGAGGGTTTATATAATGTTTAGCCCCAGCGGCTGCTCATTTGAGATGACTGAGTTTGCATGTGTCCCCCTACCCTGATGACCAGCTGTTTAGGATGAGCTCCCATGACACCCTAACTAGTCAAATTTCCTTGACTTGTAATTTGCTCAATGAATTGGGTATCCTCATCAATAGAGACAAGTCAATTCTAACCCCATTTTCATTGAATTTATTGGAACCTTATGTGACTCGGGCAAGGCTAAGCATTCACTCCCACTCAGAGTTTCCAAGTGATAAACTATCATAGAATCATGGAGTTGGAAGAGACCTCAGGTCATCTAGTCCAACCCCCTGCTCAATGCAGGAAACCCACAGCTACAGCATCCCTAACAGAGGACTGTCCAGCCTCTGTTGGAAAAGCTCCAGCAAAGGAGAGCCCACCGCCTCCCTAGGCAAATTGTTCCACTGTTGAACAGCTCTTACCATTAGGAAGAACTTCCTAATGGTTAACTAAAATCTGCTTTCTTGTTGTTTTGAGCCCATTGGTTCTAGTCCTGCCTTGAGGGGCAAGAGAGTTAATGAGTCTTGCCGTCCTCTCTGTGGAAGCCCTTCAGGTAGTGGAAGACCACGATCACATCTCCCCTTAGTCTTCTCCAAGCTAAACATACCAGCTCCTTCAACCTTTCCTCATAGGACTTGGTTTCCAGACCCCTGACAGTCTTTGTCGCCCTCCTTGAAACCATTCCAATTTGTCAATGTCCTCCTTAAAGTGCAGTGCCCAGAACTGGACACAGTACTCTAGGTGTGGTCTGATCAGTGCAGAATAGAGTGGAACTATTATTTCTTGTGACTTGGAAATAATGCTTCTGTTAATGCAGCCTAAAATTGCATTAGCCTTTTTCGCTGCTGCATCACACTGCTTACTCATGTTCAGTTTGTGATCAACTGCAATCCTCAGACTTTTGCATATGTATTGCTGCCAAGCCAGGTATCCCCATCCTCTATTTGTACATTTGATTTTTCTTACCTAAATGCAGAACTTTATATTTATCTCTGTTCATTTTGCTAGTTTCAGCCGAATTTTCCAACTTCCCAAGATCATTTTGAATTTTATTTCTGTCTTCTAACTAGTGTCCCTTATTCTAAGAAACCCCTGTGAATCTTACATTCTTTTTTCTAAATTTTTGGGTCTAATGGCATCCATACCTTTCTCCACACCCATAGCAAGGCTGAGGCTGCAACCTCTTCAAAGATGGCTAACCCCTCCGATGAAGACCAGGTTAGAAGGTCCAGGGCTGCCATTGACAATACTTCCTGAGGTCATTTGCAGGTTAAGAAACTTCTGCAGGGAGGTGACCTTCAAATAAGAACACCAATCCTGAACTACTGCTTCTGATGCATCTGTACAGGGGCTCACATCTCAAAACCTTTCAGTCAACAGGTTCTGGACAAAGCAGTCATTGCAGGGCTGCTAACTTTGTACTAAGGGCTTTGGAGGCACAGATTGGGGTTTGGTAGTACTAACATGTTTGTACAATATGGTAGCAGTGTGCTACATAAACAGGCAAGGATTCACCAGATCCCACACCCTCCTGCAGGAAGCCAGCAACCTGTGGAAGTGGTCCCCCCCGAGCAGTCCCCCCGAGCAGTCCACATCTGAGGTCTTGAGAACACCAAGGCAGATGGTTTGAACTGCACCAGTTCAATGTCTCATGAGTGGACATTGGAAGATATCGGTGGTCTGCTCCTTGCAGATGCGCGGGAGGCCCCTCATAGCAGACCTCGGGGTGTGTCTGTAGCCAACAAGAAATTCCCAACCTTCTCCAGGGTGAGGGAGGGACATGGGTCACAAGGGGATTCTCTTGTGACACGTTGGTCAAAGGCAGTTCTGTATGCCTTTTCTCTTATCCCCATTATTTCCAGAATCATAGATATCCTGAGAGAGAAATGGACCATTATAGAGGAGGACATGGTCACGATAGGACTAGATTATTTAGCTGTGATAAATGCATTTTGGTTCCCTGCTCATGGACCATATGGTTTAATGTTTCCTGAAAGCGGAAAAAAGATCCTTTTCCCCATCAAGAGTTATATGCCCTAACTGGGATTTGAACATTGTTTTGCAAGCTCTAATGAAAGAAATCTTTGAATCTATGGACTCAATTCCTCTAGATTTACTCTCATTCAAAACTGCGTTTCTTGTAGCCATTACCTCAGCAAGAAGAGTTAGCGAGTGGCAGGCTCTAGCAGGTAAGCCACCTTACTTATGCCGCCTTCTGTCCTCAGTTAGTGGTGTTTAGACCTCACCCAGCCTTCCTACCAAAGGTCGTTTTAGATTTTCACCTACAACAGTATCTCTCTTTCCCTTCATTTCCCCACCCTCTTTGCATACCTCACAAGGGGAAGAAGCCTTACGTAAACTAGACGTATAAAACTTTACTATATTATCTAGAACCTACCAAACAGGTTCTGATGCCTCTTTTGTTCTGTTTGGGCCTGGGAGGAAGGGAGGTCAAGTATCTAAGCAAACTAGATCCAGGTGGATTAGAGAATGTATTCTAAAATGTTATCACATTTCCTTGCTAACCAGGGCCTGTAGGGGACAGAGCTGCTTCTGCTAGAGCAGTAGCAGTGACTTTAGCAGCTCTTAGCAATATTCCACTGTATGATATATGTAAAGCTGCTACTTGGTGTTCTTCTATGTTTATTAAATTGTATGCTCTCAACCTTGCTGCTCAAGCCGACTCAAGTTTTGATAGATATGTTCTGAATTTGCTGTTTTCTTGACTAAATAAACTACATGATTATTTTCTGCAACCCACCTCCTATTCCATTTTTCTAGTCTACCTATAGAGGGACTACACTGAGAGGATAATGAAGAAGAAATACAAGCTGCTTACCTGTAACATTTCTTCAGTGTAGTCCCAAATCTCTACCTCCTCCCCTCTTGCAGTTGCTTAAGTATAAACTGGGGACACTTGGTCAAACGTCTATTTATGGGCAAGGAGGAAGGCGAGGGACAGGTAACGTTACAAAGGCGTGAAGCACTTTAATTTGAAATTTGCTTGCTATTCCCTGAGTTGGCCGCTAGATGGGGCCAATAACTATAGTGGGACTACACAGAGAGGGAAGACATTCAAAGAAATGTTATAGGTAAGCAACTTGTGTTTCCTAGCAGATTTGTAGAACAGCTTCCTTGACTAGTGCAGGAAAAAACCTGTGTGTGTGTGTGTGTGTTAAAGAAGTATGAGACCAGATGTATTTAAGGAAAATTTGAACTAAATGCAGTGCATTTCTAAAAGCCACCTGTCTATGGAGACAGAGGCAGTGGTTTTATTTGTTAGGTCTTTATTTTGAATGTTTCAATTTTGCTGAGCTCTTACAGGGAGTTAATGAGAGTTCGGTGCGTACAATTCTTCCTGACATACAACTGTGACAAAGATAGGTAAATGTTAATTAGGGAATATTTTTTTGGGTGACCCTCTTCAGTTTTTGAGTCTGAAATCGCCTGAACTACTGACAAGACTCAGGTCTGTCTCTGCCCCACAACTCTGCCCCACCCCCACCCCCCATCATGTCTTGCATCACCACTGTGTCTCTAGTGTTTCCGTTTAGACATATTAAGCTTGAGTTGACAGTGAACATCCAAGATTGAACTCTTCATCTTTCCCCCCTAAACTTTCTATTCCCCGTTTCCTTTCTATTCCCATTGATGGTGTCACCACCTAGCTTGTTTCCCAGGCATGACTCTGTTTTCTTCCTTGTTTCTCAGATTCAGTCTGTTACTAAAGCCTGTTGCTTCTCTCTGTATAACATTGCTAAAACCAGGCTCTTCCTCAGTGCTGCAACTGCTAAAACTCAGTGGAAGTCTATGCTCTAGTTATCTCTTGCCTTGACTACTGCAACCTCCTGCTTACTGCTCTCATCTTGACTCTCACTTCTGTTCAACACTCCACTGGCAAAGTTAGCTGGCTGCTCTGATCTTGTTCAACTCTTTCTCTGCTCCCTTCATTGACTCCCTCATCATCCAGCAGAAGCTCCTTATACCTTCAAGACTATTCATAACTTTTCATTACTTGTTTTTACTCTATTCCCACCTGAGAGCTTTACTTCTCTTCTGCCCACCACCCTTACCTGCACTACAGTCTCCTGCTCCCTTCACTCCTCCCATGCTGCCAGAGCCCCCTATCCCCCCCCCCCCCCCCCCCAGACACGTTTGCTCTGCTCCCTTCATTCCTTTAAATGCCTCCTGAAAACTTCTCTCTTCTGCAGGCTTTCCCTAACTCCACACTAGGGCTGATGTGGCAGCAGCTGTTACCGCACCCCGATTCCATTCTGCCATTTCGGAATTGCCCACGCCACACCGTGGCTTTTCTGTGGACATTCCGCTAATTCCGCCGGCATTCTGCAAATTGCAGAATTGCGGAAACTGTCGGAAAACCGCTGTTCCGCTATTTTGTAGCACTGGCGGAATGATGGAAGTAGCGAAAATGTCATGTTTCCGCTATTTTGTGAAGCCCGTGGAAGTAGCGGAATGAAATTAGCGGAACTGCGGAAGTAGCGGAATGAAACTAGCGGAATGAAAGCCTCTGCCATGCCGTACCACTAATCACGGAAACGCTGTTTCTGGCGGAAATAGCTAGCGCTGCGACATTCCGCTACAGCCCTACTCCTCACCCCTACAAATTGCTTACTGATGCTGCTTCTACTGTCCTTTCATTCAGGATTCCGCACATGAACCTGAGACCTCCCACCTTTGTGAATGTATCCCTGTCTCCTCGTGAATGTATCGATGCTCTCTCTTCCTCATCTTCCCCTCTTCCTCGTCTATCCTAGATTGTAAGCTCCTTGGGGCAGGGACTTGTCTCTGATGATAGTTCAGTGCCAGCTACATTGCTGGCACAATGTAAATAATAATAAAATATAAGTAAATGTGTCACTAACACACTAGAAGAATGTAACAAAAGTGGCATGTTAAGAGCAGATCCAATTTCTAAATGTTTCCTATTCATGTAATTGTATACTGTGCCTATGAATTTTTTGCTCTTGTGAATTGGTTTTTTGTCTGTAAAACCTAAATACATATTGGAGACTAAACTGTTCTTGCTAAATTAGGGAAAACATGATTTTTTAGACAAAGTTGAGTTTATTCAAAATTTAGTAGTTCCAATGTATATTTTAAAATCTGTTTACATCTTCTAATAAAGGTTTGTTTATATTGACAGTTTTATAGAACTTAGTTGGATTTGTTAATTTGGGAGAGTGAGATGATCATGAAATCTTTATAATGGTTTTAAAATCTAAACTATTGTCTGTCTAGTATTTCAAGGACTATGTGCAATGTTTATTTTTAATTTTTAAAAAAGAAATAAAGATTTTTTTATTCACAAAAGCAGGCTGTTGATGGAGAAATAATTACAGTCTTGTCCATTGTTCCCAACAAACCAAAATCTAAATTAGAAGAAATTTCTTTGAACAGAATTCTCTCAAAATGTAGAATAAGTGGGGGAAAAGGAACTCTGCAGGAGCTGTAGTGGAAGGGAAATGTACCTTAACTTTTTAAATAGTTCTGTGTTCCTCATAAATTCAGGCACCCAGAGGCTTCCAGGTATTACCAAAATTGTAAAATTACCAATAATTAAAATAGCAAGCCCATAATTATACTTAAAATGCACATGTGAACAGTATTGGATTCACTCAAACTGCTCTTGTAAAGAAGCTTACAGTGATAGAAAACACACAAATAAGGCAGAAATTTGCCATTCACATCACCATCAGTACCTAAGGAATGTTTTTAAGTTGTTCAGATTTTATGGCAAACCAGGATGATTTCCAGTTTTTGTACAGAGTTGCATGCAAATAATTACCCATGATCATTTCTGGTTCTAATTTGATTTAAACAATTTCTCAGAGTTAAATTTCAGATTCTTTGAGTTTGGATTATAATGTGCTCAAAATACGAGTATTTCTGAATCTAGAGTTCAGTTTACTAACCATATTGGTAATATAAAGCTATCTGGAAAAGATAATTTCCTAATGGGAAATTGAAGGTGACATTAATCTATTAGGTGTGTTATAATTTGTTTGGGGTTTTTGGTGGGTCTGTTGAGTAGAAAATAAAATACAGTATTATTGTCAAGTGGTCAAGGCCGGTAAAGGATTGGAGAAGTTTGTGGAGGATTGGTTCATTAATGGCTGTTAGCCATGTAAATTGTGGGATGTACGCTCTGACTGGAGCTGAGAGTGAACAGGAGAGAATGGATCATTCAATTTACCTGTTGAGTACTTCTCAGAAATGACCAAGAATGACCACTGTTGGAGACAGGATGCTGGGCTCGATGGACCGTTGGTCTGATCCATTGTGACACGTCTTAGTTCTTATTACGTTTGAACCATTTTAATTAAGATTTGGAATTTGTATTTTTTGCAGCAACGTGTTTGAATTTATACATTTATGGGATGCTATAACACTTTTTTTCTTTGTCTTCTAGAAAATTGAAAATGGAAGATTTGCAAAATTCAAATACTTTGCACATGCTATGGTCAATAATACAGATTTGCTAATGATAACAAAAAGGTAAAGGTGTTTGGTTTTGTTTGTTTTTCTTATAATTTGTTTTGTTTGGCTGGCCAGTAAAGGATGAATGCAAAGGTTTCCATGGATGTAGCAAATGTCTATTATTGATTGGATGGGGAATCGACTGGCAGCTTCATTGGGGTAAGAAGCTGATGTGAGATTTTTGGGTTGAGTAGCCGCTAAGACAGGTAAACTGGTTGGTTGACCATATAAAAATATATTTTGCTTTGAACGCCCATATACTTTGATTTATAGCTTGGGCTCGATTTAATAACTAATGAGACTTGTTCTATGTAGACAACAAAGTCTGTGGACCTCCAGTTAAACTCCTTTTGGAATTAATTAAGGCTTTATGTAAAACAGTTATTTTTAATATATTGTGTCTGTATATAAATGTATGTATATAGCTGTATGTATAAAGCTGTGTCTATATAATATATAACTGTGTGTTTTATTTTATGTATGCTTATATGTATATATTTATATAGCAGGGGCGTAGCTACCATTGGACAAACAGGGACAATCGTCCCGGGCCGGTACTGGCTGGGGACCCAATATCCAAGGTAGCTAAGCCACCCTCCTCCCACCCACCTTTTAAAAAAACAAATTGCCACCTGACCTGGCTGGGGGCCCTTCCAACTGTTGTGTGGGCCCCTTCCCCCTCCCTGCCCGCATTGCAACCACAGGCAGGGAGGGGCCCCATGCAGCAGTCTGGTTCAGGCCAGGTCACACTCACAAGCCTTGTGGCTTGCCCCCCTGGCGCCGCACAGGAGGAGTTCTCCCCACCAGTCCGGACGCAGTCTAGGCATGGCTGGCTCGAAGGAGGCCCAGCCTGAGTGGGAAGGTGCCCAGCAGCAGCTCCACTCGGTAACAGCTCCCAGGCAACCTTCCCGCTCCGGCGCTCCCCCCGTCAAGCTGGCCCAGCCTGCTTCACCCCACCCGACCAGCCCCCGGCCTCCAGGGCTAGTCAGGTAGGCCGGGGCAGGAATGGCACTGCTGCTGCTGGCTACACTCGGCCCCAGCGTGCGGGCAGCGAGCCGCGAGGGACAGAGTGCACCATGGGACCAGCTTGCCACCAGCCCAGAAGATGGATGGGCCCAGCAGCAGGTCACCAGCAGCACGCCGCAGAGTCTGCAGACAGCAAATCAGTCCCGAGCACCAGCAGCCCAGCACCCCTAGGCAGCCTGAGCTGGGAGGTGCTTCTAGGCCAGCCAGCAGCTTCACCACCGGCAGGACATTTCTTGTCCCTGGGCCCATCCCAAGCTAGCTGTGCCCCTGTTGTATAGAAACACATGTATATAAATATTACACAGTGGGTGAAAATGACTAGCATCCTCTTAACTATGGTGCTATGATAAAAGTAGCTCAACCATTTCTTTCACTTATAATTGTACCACAGAATTATCTTGTACCTTATTCGTGCAGGTTTAACCCAGGGAATGGGGAAATGGGTGGCTTCATGTGTTCTGTAAGAGAGACAAATGTATAAATACAAATGTTAAATTTTAGTCAGACTGGGATCTAGATACTCCGTAACACATGAGTTTCGTCTAAGGCTCAAGGGTTTAATAGTGAGACATGAAGGACTTTAATTATTTTGATGGTTATTTCAAATGTTGTTGAAAAAAGTGCTTAATGTCCTATTTTATTTTCCACCTTGATTATTTCAACGGTTTTTGTTTTATCCCTCACTAGTGGTGTTTTGTTTGTGACAAGAGGAACATTTGGACAGCTGACATGCGAGTGGCAGTACACATATGATGAGTTTACCAAAGAGCCATTCATTGTTGATGGGAGGCGGTTACGCATTGAAGCCAAGGTATGGTAGCTGCATTGTTTTGTAGAAGAGAAATGTTCGTATAACAACTAGCTTCAGAAAGAAAATAGATAACCTTTTAAAGTGAGTCATTTCTTGATCTGGGTTTTCCCCAAGTTTGGCAAACATATTGTTGTAAGTAGGTTCCAAGCAATGCCTTCCTGTTGCCTTTCACTGTGATCCTTCACAGCTCTTCTAGTTTTCAACACATTGTACAGGTCTCCATCCTTTTTACTTGCCTAGTCAAAGAGGCCCAGAGAGTGCTTTAATTTCTCTCCCTTGCCCTGACAGGACCATGCTCTGCTGCTTGCCCCATTCTCTCCAAAGCCTGCCAGTGAGGGTTGGTAAGGGTGTCTAAAATCTGGGAGCTTGATAGCTGCACTGAGGGGATATGCATGTGCTTCCCTCCCTTCCCACCAGAACACGGTACACGGAGGCAGCAGCAGCAATCAAGATACAAGCCATGGCAATTCTCCTCATACCTCTGCATCCTCCTCCTGTTGGGTAGTTCTACCATTGACCAGCAGGAGGCAGCGAATTAATTTTTTCTTGCTCTGCGCCTGCATCACTGGAACTACCCAGCCGCTCTCCAGTCCGTCGTCTGCCTCAAGACCAGTAGGACGCTACTTCGTAGACTCAGGCTGTGAAGAAAGGAGAGAGAGAGAGATTTGTCAGGTTCCTTGCGGGGCTTTAAGGGGTAGCGATCCCGGACGCGGTCTCGGGTTTTGCCTCTAGGCAGTTTGGAAAATTTTTAAAAAAGAAAAGAAAAACCCCAGCCGGCTCCCTCGTACTGAGCAGGGGATGCCACGTAGCTCCCGCTTAGCAAGGGGCCCCCACATGGTGATCCCCCCGCCTAGGGTGAGGATCAGCACTGCTCGATCCACCCAGTGATTTTGGACGGCCCACGCCAGGATGAGCTCGGCCGATAAGGAACCGATAGCCACCCCCTCCCCCGCTGGCGGGATGGGGCCGGCTAGGGAAGAGGCAGGAGCCTCAGACATTCAGGCCCCCTCCCTGAATTCTCTAGCCCAAACCATGGGAGAAATTTTAGTCTACCTTAGGGAGCTCTCCTGCCCAAAGGCAGTAAAGAGAAAGAGGGCCCCTCCCCCCGCCGCAGTAAAGGCCCCAGCCAAGCTCCGCAAGGCGGGAAAGCTCAGGGCGGGGAGGAAAGGAAAACAGCCACTAGGGGGCGCTAATGCCCGGATTCTGTTCTCTCCTCATGGCTCTGAGGAGGAGGAGCAAGCAGATATGTCCAGCCAGGCTTATGACGTTGATAAAATGGCTGACTCAGACTCTGACTCCAGGAGCTCGGGATCGAGTTCTGAGTTAGAGGAGGGGGAATACGTGGAGGCTTCCTCAGACCCCAGAGACAGGGACAGACAATTCCCTAGCCAGGGCAGGGAAGAGTTGATGTGCCAGGTTATAAAGGCTCTCCAACTCAAGGAGAAACCAGCCAAAGAAGCCTCATCTAACTCTCAGGAGGAGGATACTAGAGATCTTATCCCCTCCTTACATGGCAGGGACCAGGGGCTCCCCCTGGATAGAGCTTTTGAGAGATTAGTCATAGAAGAATGGAAGTTTCCTGATAAAGCCTTTAAGATGAACAAGGCTCAGGACTCCCTCTATGCATTTTCCAGAAAGAAAGAGCCACTCTTTAAGAGCCCAAAGATAGACGCGGCAGCTGCCTCTCTAGCGCGCCAGACTGTATTCCCAACTGAGGGGGACTGCCACCCTAGGGACCCCACTGATCAGGGGGGTAGATTCGGCTCTTAAAAGGGCAGTGGATGGAAATGCGACATCCCTTAAAATCAGCATTGTGACCTCATATGTGTCCAGGGCACTGATGTCCGGAATGCAGGAGCTACAGGACCCGGAGTTGTCAGAGAGAAGATCCCAGAAATTCTCTTCTCTAATATGCTTGGCCTCTTCCTTCCTGGTAGATGCCACCACCGACTCCCTAGTCTGGTCAGTGAGAGCCATGGCCAATGGGATTGCAGCCAGATGCAAAGTCTGGTTGCGATTGTGGCAGGGAGATTCCACCGCAAAAAACCTCTTAAGCTCTGCACCCTACAAGGGCATCAAGCTGTTTGGGGTGTGTTTAGATAAGGTGCTGGAGGAGGCCAACCTGAAAGACAAACCGAAGACCCTCCAACAAATCACTCCTAAAAGAGGGTTTTTTCGGGGCTATCCCTTTCGATTTAGGGGGTTCGGGGGTACCTCCAGACAGATGCACTCCCAAGGGCCCAGATTCCAGCCTAGTAACTTCTCCTTTCGGGGGAGAGGATTTAGAACAGGGAGATACGATAGACAAAGATCCAGGGGAGTGCCCGGCACTCAGAGTAAACAGGAGGCCTGACTATGCCGACATAAAAATAGGGCACAGGCTCCAACTGTACCAGGAGACTTGGCGCGCCTCCGTGACAGACTCCTGGGTTCTCGCCTGTGTATCAGAGGGATACAGGATAGAGCTCACACACAGTCCAAGACAAAGATTTTTGGCCTCGCCGGTACCAAAAGACTCAGTAAAACACAGAGAAATGGCAGCAGAGATTCAGAGACTTTCAGACATAGGGGCGGTAGAGAAAGTTCCCCTAGAGGAGCGCTTCAGAGGGATCTATTCCATCCTGTTTTTAGTAGCCAAGAAACAGAGAAAAAAGAAAACAAATATGGATCTCAAAGCCCTCAACAGGTTCGTAAAGAAGCGCCGCTTCAAGATGGAGACAGCAGCATCAATTTGCCAAACTCTACAGAAGCATGATTGGATGATCTTGCTGGATCTCAGAGAAGCCTATCTCCATGTACCCATCTGGATCAACACAAGAGGTGGCTGCGATTTGCCTACGACGGAGAGCATTGGCAATTCAGGGCTCTCCCCTTCGGGCTATCGTCAGCAACCAGGGTATTCACGAAAATCTTAATCCCCCTCATTGCCAATCTCCGAGCAGAGGGGATACACTTGTACGCATACCTGGACGACCTGCTTCTCAGAACCAGCTCCGCGGACAGAGTACAGAACCACCTGAACAGGACAATCCAGTACCTAGAGAGCCATGTACCAAAAGACTCAGTAAAACACAGAGAAATGGCAGCAGAGATTCAGAGACTTTCAGACATAGGGGCGGTAGAGAAAGTTCCCCTAGAGGAGCGCTTCAGAGGGATCTATTCAATCCTGTTTTTAGTAGCCAAGAAACAGAGAGAAAAGTCACCTAGTGCCATGTTGCAGCTTGGAACACCTGGGGATTTTGGTGGACACAGACTCAGACCGCGCATACGTCCCCCTAGCAAGACGGACCAAAATCAGGAAGCTGGTACAGATATTAAGACTCCGGAGCTGCATGAGGCTAAAACAGCTCGCCAGCCTGCTAGGACTCATGATATCCTGCATAGGACAGGTGACATGGGGTCGCTTTCACCTTCGCCCCTTGCAAAGGCAGCTGCGGCCTTTTCAGAGAGAACTCACATTGGGTCTAAACCCATGGGTACCCATCCCTCGAAGCCTAAGGTCCTCAATGTACTGGTGGTTAGGAGCAGACACTACAGCTAGGCGTGCCACTCATGGAACCAACGAGAACGATACTCACGACAGATGCCAGTCTACGGGGATGGGGAGGCCATGCAGGCCCACACTCGGCCCAGGGCATCTGGTCCCCAAGAGATGCAGGCAAGAAGATCAATGTACTAGAACTGAAGGCCATCCGTCTGTCCCTACGGCACCTGGCCCCGACCTTTCAATACAAACACGTCCTGGTATATACGGACAATGTGACGGCGAAGACCTACCTCAATCATCAAGGGGGATCGAGGTTGTCACAGCTACACCAGGAAGCGGTAAGACTCTTTTCATGGGCTCAGAACCACCTCCTCTCCATAAAGGCCCTGCACATCAAGGGCCAGGACAATATACAGGCCGACTGGCTGAGCCGCCAGACCTTGAACCCACACGAGTGGAAGTTGGACACGGCTGTGTTTCAACAGATAGTGGGGTGGTTCGGGATCCCAGTGATGGACTTATTCGCAACAAAGGAGAACAACCAAGTACCTCGTTTCTTCTCCCAAGTTCCCTGCGTAGAGGGTATCGACGCTCTAAATTGCCCATGGCCCAGGGGCCTTCTTTACGCCTTCCCTCCTCTCCCTCTAATACAGAGGACATTGGCCAAAGCAGTCAGGGAACAAGCGTCTCTAATTCTGATAGCCCCTTGGTGGCCCAGAAGGCTGTGGTTTTCAGAACTGGTAAACCTCAGCCACAATCAATACCACCATTTGCCACTACTACCAACTTTGATCTCCCAGGGGCCAGTTTACACCCCAGAGATTCAAACCTTAAAATTAACAGCTTGGCACTTGAATGCTTGGCGTTGAGGGCAATGGGGTATTCCGAAGCGGTATCACCCACAATTCAACTCTCTAGACGAGCTGCCACCCGAAGGAGCTATAGTGCCACATGGAAAACATTCGCAAGGTGGTGTCTCTCTCAAGATCAGGATCCGGTACAGGCCCGGGTTTCCCAAGTATTAGAATTTCTCCAACAGGGCCTAGACAAGGGCCTGAGAGCAAACACATTAGCTAGACAAGCTGCAGCCATAGATTCCGTCCTCAGGGCGGTCTCTAATAGGATGGTCTCCTCCCACAGAAACGTGAGGAGATTCTTACGAGCAGCTAGGATGATTTCCCGTCCTGTGGTACATAGAGTACCTTCCTGGGATTTGAATTTAGTACTAGAGGCCCTGACCAGGCCCCCATTTGAGCCTCTTAAGCACGTATCTCTATATTTCCTTACCTTAAAGGTTACCTTCCTCATAGCGGTAACTTCAGCTAGGAGAGTCTCCGAACTCGGAGCTCTTTCAATGGAGGACAATTTTTGCATATTTAGGAAAGACTCAGTCACCTTAAGATTGGATGAGGCCTTTTTGCCAAAAATTAACTCGCTTTTTCATAGATCCCAGGAGGTAATATTACCTTCTTTTTGCCCGAATCCAGTTCACCCCAGAGAAAAGATCTGACACACTTTAGACGTGAGATGAGCGCTAAAGATCTATCTGGCCAGGACCAGGGTTTTCAGGGAATCTACAGCTCTCTTGGTGAACATCAGGCCGGGAGGGCAGGGGTCCACGGCCTCCAAAACCCTGATTTCCAAATGGGTAAAACAGGGTATTGTGGAGGCGTACAAGGCAAGGGGTAGAATTGCTCCTCTTCAGATTTGGGCCCACTCTCTGCGCTCAGCAGCCACATCTTATGCATTTAAGTCTAGAGCCTTGTATGAGGAGATATGCAGGGCTGCTACATGGGCGTCTATCCACACCTTTGTTAGACATTATAAGGTCAATGTCTTGCAGTCAATGGTAGAACTACCCAACAGGAGGAGTATGCAGAGTGTATGAGAGAGAGGAATTCATCGAAGGTAGGTAACCAATTCTCCTTTCTCCAGCGCTCTCAATCCTGCAGCAGCTTCGAAACTCAAAGTGGCTGCTCCCCACCCCTCCTTGCTTGGGATAGGAATTGGTTCAATGTGATTTGCTCAATTTGGGGGCAGATCGTATTGATCCGAAGAATCCAATCCTGCCGAGGGATACGATCCAAAAGGATAGATTCTCCCAGCTGGCACCGCTTCAAGGAGCTTTCAGGGAGCCCCTGCTCTGCCTCCTCCCGCACCAGGGCCACACAGGGGTGGGGAGGTGGGTAGTTGCCTCCCAGGACCCCTACCTGAATGCACCCCTGTGTCCAGCAGCACTGGGGTGGGCAGCCAGGCAGGAGTCTAGGGGAGGAGTGTGGCAGTGCCCTGCGTGACCTTCTCAGGGCTGCGCCGGACAGAAATACTAGGAAAAACTGCTTCTGTGTAAAATGGCCACCATGACCATTCTGCATGTGCGTGGCCATTTTCCAAAATGGCGCTGGCAGTATTGACGCCATTTTGGAAAGTGGCAGCCAGTCTGCGCGTAAGCATGCCACTTCCCACAATGGCACTGATGCTGGACATGGTGGCCATTTTCTGCATGCACAGTTTTTCCTAGTATTTCTGCCCAGCACCGCTGGACGGACTCTTAAGCATAAGGGGAAAAGGTAAGTTAAACACACACACCCCTTTCCCTCCATACCCAGCCACCTTTGCCTCCCAGCAACCCTGCCCAGCGCCACACACCTACCCTGGACTCCTGCCCAGCTGCGTGCCCCAGTGCTGCTGCAGCAGATGCTGGGGTAGGCAAGTACAGGCAGGGGTCCAGGGAAAGCAGGTGCCAGGTAGGGGTCCTGGGAGGCAACTTCCCCCCTCCCCACCCCTGCGCAGCTCCTCTACCCACAGACCTGCCTCCCCTGGGCCCCTGCCCAGGGCCTGGGCCTGACAGGAGTCCGGGTAAGGCAGAGCTGGGGGTAAATTGGACATTGGATTTAGGCCGTATTGGTCAGAATCAGAACCGATTCTGATCAGTACGATCTAAAATCGTATTGAAAGTCGGGTTGATACGATTTTTGAACTGATCCCGATTTTCAATATGATTTTCCATCCCTACTGGGTAGTGAGTTGGGAGCAGGCAGTTGCCACAAATGACCTGCAGGAGCCATGTGGCTCTGCTTCCCTCTGCATCACGAAGTAGACTTGTTTATTACCAGGGAGTCAAGTCACTTCTTGGCCAGAGTTCTTTCAGTTCTGCAAGTCTCTGTCTCTTTGAGGTGTTGAGGAGAGACTTTCGTCCAGTCAGTGAGAAGGAGCATGCACAACATGTGCTCCATCATTTGACAAAGAAAAATAGGTGCACTTCATTTCAACTGTGTTCTGCAGAAATTTGCATGTGTTTATGAAAATTTATAACTTTGGACCTGAGTTGGAAAAAAGGATGTCTGTCTGAGAAGCTCTGTGTACACACGTTTGTAGGCGCAGGACTGCGGGTTCAAGTTACAACTCAACCTGTTAAGTCAAAATTCACAAATGTATGCATTGACTTTGGCTCTAACACTAAGAAGATCACAGATACAGTGGCTTTTTTTTCATTCTGCATGCAAAACGACACAATGGTGGTGGCATGCAATAGCAAGCAACATGCAAAGCTTTGGGGGGGAAAAATCAAAGAGGGGAAACCAGCATTTGCTCCTGTAGATCAGACACTGGGGGAGAGGGGAGCATGGCAGGCCAAGGCTTCAAGTCTGTTTTTAAATGAGGGGACATTATATGTATGTGAGACTTGTTTCACTTTTTAAAATGACTATTTTAAAAAGAAGAATCCGCTCAGGAGAAAGACCCTGAATAGTGAATATGCCAGGGATATGAAGATAGCTTCAGGAGAAGTTGGGACACTCAATATACATCAGCGAACCCTTTCATGTGCCCTGACTGGGAAATGCTACAGGGTGAGCTG
This sequence comes from Sphenodon punctatus, assembly GCA_003113815.1. NCBI lineage: Eukaryota > Metazoa > Chordata > Lepidosauria > Sphenodontia > Sphenodontidae > Sphenodon > Sphenodon punctatus. The sequence continues at coordinate 10,594,621 of QEPC01012913.1, forward strand.
AGCCCTCACGACACACCAGAGAATTTACCCTGCCAGGAAAAGGTCCCATAAATGCCTAACTGTGGAAAAAACTTCAGTCTTAGTATGCAAGAAAGAACCCAAGCAGTTCCCTTGTTCCCACACTGACCTCAGCTGCAGTTCCACTTGGGAGAAAGGAGGGCATGACTAGAAGAGGCAGCATGGGGCAGAATACTTTAGCAAACAGAATAGTAGACCGAAAACCTAGCTACTAAGCCACACTGATGGTGCTGCATTTGTGCCTGCACACCCACAAGAAAGACACCAGAGACAGATGTTGGGATAATCATAGGCTGCAACTTTATTGATCTCGTACATCAGGCAGCCCATTCTTTGAGCATGCCATGTGAATAGCAGCAGGGAACCAATCATGTGCATGCATAAGCAGGAAGGGGGCTGGGCTATTTCCAACACCCCAACCTTGGTGACATGACCTGTGGTGGTGGTCTCTCTCTCTCTCTCTCACACACACACACACACATACATACACACTCCTCACACTCACACACCATTGGTCATGCTGTGGGAACCATCCCGGCCCATCTGTTTCTAGCTTTAAGCCAGGTCCCCCAGCCAGTCCATTCAATCCCTCCACCACCACCCCCATGGCGTCCCCTGACTCATAGGGAGCCTCACCACAGCATGGTTCCCAAGCTGCTATCTGCAGTTGAAAAGGGTGAAGGGGCCCAGGCCTTCCCCACACAAGTATGCCGAAATGCTCGTGCAGCACCTCACGAGCATCCAGCCAGATGTCATTCCCTAAGTGAGACGGGTGTACCCCACCCCGCCTGTACAAATTCTCATCATGTAATACAATCCAGTCCATCTCACCTGGCCCTGTTAGCCAGGGATACCCACAGCATTGGGAGTGGGGCAGGGGCTTGCCCCCACCCCATACCCAATGAGCTGCTCTTGTGCAGGGGGTGGGCGGGCACAAATCTGCCCTCGCTTAAGCGAGAAGGTGTTCAACTCAGTCCCTCACCTCAGAGCAGTCCCTCCCATCCCTGCTCCCCTTCCCATAAACCGGGGCTGCGAACCCTTAGACCTGGGGGCTAAAGGCAGCCTGGACTGGCAAGTTTTATGCAGCCCCTTTCCAGTGCCTGGATCTGGCCCTTATATCCAGTTGAGAACTTTCAAGAACTGAAAATCTAAGCAGAGATGAGGGCATGAACACAAGGAGAGGGTACAGATCCATGTGATTTTAGGCTCCAACGCTAAAAGTCCTGGGAAAATAAATTCATTTTTAATACTTGTAAAAAAATTAATCTCATGATTTTGAGGGTCCAACTCATGATTCTGGAACATTTGGAATTGTTCCAAATGTTTGGTAGCTGCAGACTCTCTCTTTCTGTAAGCTGTCCAGAGGCCCCTAAGTGCAGATGCTAGTGTACAGCTGGTATTGCCCTAGGGAATCTATTGATTTGGCATTTATCCTTGTGCCTAGATTCCGTTGTCTTCCCCCCGAGGGGACAGGGTTACTGGTTTGGCCTAGGGATCCAACACAGGGACATTGAATAAAGGATCCAGCCCTCACTGACATCAAATCCTCGTGTTAAACGATCTCCTTGATCAACATCCCTGCTGGCACCACCAGTTAGACAAGGATTTTCTTCCTGGAGGGTAAACATCATACTTGGGGCATTGATTCTTTCCCCATTTTAGCCATGGAACCTGGTGTGTCTTTACGATCTGCTCTTGTGGGTATAGTAGCAATTGTAGTGTTTTGTTTGCAGTGTTGGGTCGTAGAAGGACAGGGACAAAGGTTTACAAGAATTCATTGACTTAGGTGGCTTAGGGTTTGCATTGTGGAGGCTTATAGAACATCCATCCTCCACCTCCCAGAGGGGAGCTTTCACGCTTTCCCTCAAAGGAGCAACAGCAGCCATTTTTAAACGGGCATGGCTGGGGGGCGAGTCTGTATGCGCTGTGTGGAGCCCTGATAAAAATCTGCTGAGGGGGCGGTGGGAGTTTAATGGGCCAGGATGGGCGTGTGCTCGGTATGCACTAGGGCTGAAATGAAGTCTTTGGAATTATTCAGAAATCAGCCAATTTTGGCATTTTTAACCCGGAAACAACTGTTTCCGAAGTTCAGGAAAACGCGGCCATTCTTCGGAAAACTTTGGAAACACCTGGGCCTGACTGGAGAATCTCCAAGAAGCTTCTGGAAACAGTGACATATTTGTTAGGAGGGGGGAATGGAAGGGGACAGTTGAGTCATGGAGTAAGGCACATTTGAATCGATTGGCTGATCAAGCCAGATGGCTAGTTTGATTGGTACAAGACTACAGCCAATAGAGAGAGAAATGCCAAAAAAATAAAACTGGCACACACCTCCCAGAGCCATCCCATTCTCTGGTGAATTTGGCTGTACGCTGCTCCACTGCCATGAGTAATCGCCTGGGCTGGTGGTGCTCCTGGCATAGCATGGCATGGTTTGGCTTGGCTTGCCTGTGCATGGGGCCAATGCTGGGGGATGAGAGGTTTGCATGCCAGGCTTAAAACAAAAATCATTACAAATTGGGTTCCACTGTGGGCACATTGCTTTCTGGCTACTGCTGCTTGGTTGGCTTGGTAGTCACACAGCAGTGCCATGAGCCACCCAGAGAGCTCTCTCTACCTGGCTCCAAGAGTTAAGTTCCCTCCATGCCAGGGTGCCCCAGGGTGATGGAGGTGTGAAAAACCAACGTGGTATCTGCTGGGCTGACTGGCTTTTGGTGTGCAGGATTACAGTTGCTTGCAGTCTGGGTGGTTGATTCAAGTTATCTTCTTATTACCAAGGGTCCTCTGGCTGCCTCCAGGCAGGGGCAGCATGCTAGGTTGGTTTAAAAATAATAATAATAATAATAATAATTGGGTGTTGCCAGGCCAGCTGTAGTGCTTGGTTTGCTCAGCTTCGCAGTCAGTCAGCAGCACCATGAGCCGCCCATAGGGCTCTCTCTACCTGGCTCCAGAAGTTCCCCCAGCTTGTACCCCTGGTCCCCCCAGTTTCCAGTGTCACACCAATCCATGCCAACAGGTTGCCAACTATTGCTACCCCTCCCTAGCTGCAGCTGCTGCACATGACAATCCCTGATGAGGTGCCAAGGTGATCCCGAAGTTTCTGAAGTTCTCCAATGTTCTGTGCTTTGGTCTCCGAAGACCGAAGCTTCGGCAAGAACACCAAATTGCCTCCAAGTACTCGGACTGGCTATTTGGAACTTCAGACATTGGTCTGAATATCCAGAAGTACTATTTGGTTCAGCCCTAGTGTGCACCACTACCCACACACTGCCCACTCCTGCCCCCGCACGGAGCATCACAGTCTTTTGCCTGATGCTCCATGCATGGGCATGACTGGACAGTGTGTGGGTCACAGGAGCATATGCCCACCCACACTGCCTTCAGACGGTCGCTCAGGTGGGTGGGGGATGGGTGGACCTGCATGGGCACAACTTGTTTAAAACTGCCAGCAATGTGGTGCTTATCAAGAGACGTTAATTGTGCAGTCTACTGAATATTTATCCTCACATTTAACCGTTGGTATAGGACCCATACCATGGCCACTGCAGATGCTGTCTTTGAGCCATGAGTGCTTAAGAGGGCTCTGCAACAGAGGTAACGGGCCTTGGTTTTTGAGCAGTCTCAGCAATTTTTGTGACTAGTTGGAATCTGCCTTCTCACTTCCCATCGTTCAGAATGGTAAGCCCCACCCCACCCCACCCCACCGGTATGGTGGTTCTTGTTGGATTGTGCAACAGTCACAAGTAAAAGCCCATTGCAAGCCCTGCAAGCTTAATATGGGGCTTGTCCAGTAGGGGGAGGGTCAGGGAATGAAACAGTTTGTTTTTTCTCCTTGTCTCTCTTCGTCTTCCATCTTGTCCTGTACAGTATGGAAGCATGTCTTCTGAGCTCTTAGTAAAGTTCTGTTTTGAAGAAACTTCTGCTGTCTGTTATTGAATAGAAAGCTAACTTTACAATAGGTTATTATTATTATTATTAACAAACATTTATATAGCGCCAGCAGTGTACCTGGCACTTTACAAAGTAATAAAATAGACACGGTCCCTGCCCCTAGGGCTTACAATCTGAGAGACAGGAGCTGGGGGAGAGACTTAGGAAGGGGAACAGAGGGAGAGACAAGGGGTCTAACATTCATGAAGATG
>QEPC01012913.1:10608199-10653884 GCA_003113815.1 Sphenodon punctatus
GGGAGGGGGAGGGAATTAATTTATTTCATTGATTTCAATGGGGACACAGCGCCCCATTGAAATCAATGAAATAAATCCGGTACCGGTATACCAGATTTAATCCGGGAATCCGGTTTTCAGAGAACCGGTAACCGGTAAATCCGGTAGCCGGTAATGGGCCCGGGGTCCCACCTCTACTTAGTAAAGTTCTGTTTTGAAGAAAATTCTGCTGTGTGTTGTTCAACAGAAAGCTAACTCTACAATAGTTCTATGCTTGGCACCTTGCTAATTATTATATTCATAATTAATAAGAATAACAGCCACCCTAGAGAGAGAATGGAATATTTGGTTTCCTTACCTGTGAATCTCCTTTCTATTCTCTCCAAGGGTGGCCATTCTTCCCCACCCTACTCGGATTCCAAAGCCTTTTGAACCAACAGAGGAGCTTCTAGGGCAAGTTTATTTCTTCTCTCCTGTTTCTGAAAGGTTCCAGTTTCATTGTACTTGTGAGAGAATTTCACAAGTGGCTTTGGCAGCCTCACACTGCGCTCATGGAATGAGATTGCCCCCACCACAGCCAGTAACAGGCAACCACCTTTGCTGATACTGCTTTCTGCTTCGAACCCCATCATCCAGAATGGACCGTCCTGGGAGAGATGAGATATTGAATTTCCCCATTTATGTTACCTATATTTTATGAAACAGAATTATTGTAAACAAGTTGAAGTCACCAAAAAATGTTACAATTTATTATGTTGTCTGTACTTTGTAGATTAATGTTGGAAATCAAAATAGATAATTAGATAATCATTAACGTGGAAAAGCTGAGTTCATTTCTTCACTATACATTGTTTGTTTTATAGGAGCGAGTAAAGTCTGTATTTCATGCCAAAGAGTTTGGAAAAATAATTAATTTTAAAACTCCAGAAGATGCCAAGGTAAATTAACAATTAACAAACTTCTATTTAAATAATATGAATACAGTACTATAATTATTTAAGAAGCCTAACTTCACAGGACTGCAAGATAAAGAGCTTCCACTTTGGGCACAGTCCTCTGCCATTAAAGTCATGGCAAAACTCCCATTGATTTTAATGGTGAAGGATTGTCCTGTTGGTTTGGTATTCAGCCTAAGAGGAAATAGCAGACAGGCTGTGGATTCCAGTCCTAGGATTTCTGAGGGTAAGTAGTCAAATGTTGTTCATTGGTTCTGGAGATTAAACCTACTGTCAGTAGTGAAAAGATTTTCTTTTTCAAAGTCCATCCTAAAAATAATTTTCAGTACTTGAATAGCACACTACGAAGTGTAAAGACTGTAACAATTTATTGGGGGGGGGAGGGTGTAGAATTCTGATTCTGAAATTTCCTTGCTGTTTTGATATATTATTATAGCAGCACGTAGAGTTTGCAGAGTTGAAGTCTCTGTGAACTGTGTTAGAAAATATATAGTACTCTCCATGTTACACACAACTGTTGCTAATTCTTTTTACTTTAATATCCCTAGGTATATCATATTTGTACGAAAGTTTCATTGTTTTAGAATCCTCAATGAACTACTAAATATTACATTTTCAAACCATTGTAGGTATAATAGAAAGTATCTCCTTATTTGGATTGACGGAAAATCAACTGCTTTATCTAGATTAAGAACATTTGATTTTTCAGTATGAACAATGCAAAACTGTTAAACCCCCAGACAACTAAAAAAATTTTTTTAATTTTATTGTTTGCGGTATAGAAACAGTACTAACAGAAAAGGTATTTGGGGTCAATAGTACCCAAATGTTAACAATAACACCCCACAATTATGGTACTGGGGGTTTTGACCCTCAATTTTTGAAACATGACATGTACAGAAACTATAAAGGAATAGCCAGTGTGGTGTAGCGGATAAGGTGCTAGACTAGAACCTGGGAAGCCAGGTTCAAATCCTGCCCTAGCCCGGAACTCACTGGGTAGCCTTGGGCAAGTTACAATCTCTCAGCCTCAGGTCCCCGTTTGTAAAATGGGAATGTGTGTGTTCCTGTCTGTCCCTGTGCTCCCCTCACCCTTGTCCATCATGGATTGTAAGTCCACTGGGCAGGGGCCTTTGTTCAAAAATTTGTGACTGTAAAGTGCTGTGTACGTCTAGTAGCGCTATGGAAATAATTAGTAGTGATTGTGAATATGACCCCCAGTGCCTTAAGCATGTAGTTCTTCCATTTTCCCATTCATTACAAAACGAAAATTACACCCATGGTGGGGGGAGGAGAGATGAACCAACACAGGACAACTGACTCACGTTAGTACTGAGGAATACGTGGAGTATGACGTGATACAGGTTTGCTGGCTACTATGTCCTGCATCCATGGGAAAAGGCCCCAGTTCCAGTGTGTAATAGACTTACCCAAAGTGGGGTATGGCTGCCCAATGTGCGGTAGTGGGCCACCACTGGCCTGCTTGACCCCCGTCAGGCTTGCCCCATGGCCGTTGCCAGTCTCGCCCAGCCACGTCATAGCCAGCAGGGGTGGAATGTGGGTGAGGCAGGGCCGGGCACCCATGAGTGCAGCCAGCACCTCAGCCCGGTCCAGAGCATGGTGGGCTGGCTAACAGCAACCCGCCTGCTCGGTTTCCTGGGGGGCGGGGGGCACTGTATGCCCTGCTCTCTGTGCTGGCCCTGCAGTGTGGCAGCTGAAATTGCCCAGGATGCGTGGGCAATCAGGCCCTCCCAGTTCGTGTGACCACACTCAATATATCTTGGCATCCAAAAATGAAGTAGCCCATCAGTGTGACCATGTCACAATGTGATTTTTTTAAAATATCTCCTTTCCCTCTTCAGATTTCTTATTCTCATCTTCAAGGCCATATGTAACTGCACTCCTGATTAATTATTGAACCGTGTGTGTGTGTGTGTGTGTGTGTGTGTGTGTGTGTAAAAAAGATAAAATTTACGTTTTTATTGAGAGTAATATTTATATCTTGATTTCTACAGTGGATCCTTTCTAAACTGGAAGAAGTGAGAGAGAGTCAGCCAAAGTTGTGACGTTTGAGGATGACTTCAAGACAGAGAAAATGGGATTTACAGTTCTATTGCCTTTTGATTGCTGTTTAACATGTGAAATGATCTGATTATTAAAGGGGGAACTTTGTGGAAGCTTTTATTATAGCAGCTCTTCAGTCTGCCTCTGTAATGTGATCCAAATCAATTTAACTGAGCAATCAAACAGTGTCAGGTCACATACTCTGCTGATCAATCAAAATTAGGCCATTTTTAGGCTTGTTAAGTTTTTTATTTATGAATTATAGACACACATTTCTTTTAAAAATACAGTGTAAAAATGAAGTTGTTTTTCTGCAATTCTTTCACATATGCAATAGAAAACTGAATCTTTGGAATTTTATGTGTCTTGTGTTGGAGTTCCCAAAAAACCCAACTCTGGTTCTCCTGCCAATTTTCATATGAATTTTAGCCATCGTGTTATGTTGCCACAAAAGACAAAATGTTGTAATACACTGAAATTCAGTTGTCCTTTTCAGGGAAAGATTGATGTAACCGGCATAATTCCTTTATGTGTTACAGAACATTAACAATTGCTATGCTGACCATATATTTAATCCTAGAGAGGCTTTTTATTTGTTGATAAATTCATGGAGTTATTTCCTTTACTTTTTTATACAAATGAGCAGTTCATGTTAAATTTAAAATACAGTGATGTTATTTTAGTGTAAACTTTTTATATGTCACTCAGATTTAACAAAACCTTATGCCTGATGAGAGACATGTACTCTTAGAGGGGAAAAAAAACGTGTGTATTTACTGAAGTGGATGAGGGTCTGCGACAGCATCTTTGCAGTGAGGGTTGGAATAGCATAATCTTTTTAACATGATGTAGTTCAAATAATCAATGGAATTGTGACATCACTAGTAGCATGTCCTGAAGTGTCTTACAAATCCTGTTTCATTCAGGAGTATCTCAAGGTTATATAATATTGTGTAAAGAGCAATTAATAAATTCTTGGGCGTCTGCAAAACTAATCAGAGTTTTTATGAGAAAACCATGCTGTGTTAAAAAGGAAAGCAAATGAATGTTGTTTTTGTAAAATTTTCTCTTAACTGTGTCACTCTAAAATGTTTATATCCAGCTTGAATAAACATAAGTGGTAGCAGGAGTTCAGCAGTAGAGAGCACCCTGCAAAAGGAAGGAGGATGGGAGGTTATGATGATTTTAATTTGTTTCTCTGTGTGTGAAGGTTTGTGAAGATTTATATACAAACAAATTCAGAGTAGATTAGTGATTTTGTAAAAGGGGAAGGGAAGTGTATAAGTAGCATGTAAGTATATTGGTTAATCTCAGTTTTGAAGTCTATGGAATGTCTGATGCATGTAGTAGGTTTCTGTCTGCTGCCAATCTATTCATTCCAAATGTTGGTTTGGAATGAGCATAGTTAGTGGAGCTAATCCTCCTGAATTTGCTGGTGGTGCTTGAGCTACCCAAACTGTTGCTTTGTTGTAAAAGCTAAAGTAAATGGCATGCCAAACTGTAATTCTGTTTAATTTATACTGGGTCTTGCCTGCTACTTTGTGTAGCCTTCTCAACTTGTTACAAAATACATTGTAATTATTATTATAGTTTTTCCCAGAATATTTTGTTCTTTCCTATACTCAACGAAAAGATTATAATCAACTTCCCAACTATGGCAGTGATTGTTTTGTGTTTCATCTGTGTGCATTTTGCAGCACACAAAACATGAAACCTGCATCACAGACATGTACTCGACTAGGAGTGTATTTTGCCTTGGTTGTTTTTTCAGTAATGTCTTTACACCTGATAATACTACCACTTATGAACTTCTGCGATATAACTAAACAACCAATTTCATCATCACCTGATCTTGGACAATACTCTGTTCTTTTTTTTCTTAGCTTTGCAAAATATCGGCTCTGCTCCTGAAACCTTTGCTAATGGCCTTCCTCCCACCTCACTTCTTTGCCATACATTCCCACTTAAACAGCTTCCTAATTCTCTCTCTTTAAATATTTTCTCTGCATGGGATTATTTCACTGTTCTCATAGGTTTGATTATCATCAACCTTTTGATTTTTCCTAGATTTATTTTGTCCCAATAAATTGTCCAAATCCTGTTGTCATGGTAGCTTGTGAGTTTTTTTTCAACTCTTCTTCCTTTTATATGATATTTAGTTAAAAACTGGGCCTTAAAACAGGTCTTCAAAGGTTATATTTCTTTCTCTCTCAAGCTTTTGGTTGTATTTTGTTCATCAGATGGTCACTACTCAGTATGTACTCTCACACTCGCGCACCCACCCAGGAAGAGTCTTTTTTCCAATATACTTTGTCTAGAACTTTTTAAGAAGGTTACACCGCTTTTAAACGAGGGGCGCTGAAGCGCCTCCTGAACGCCGCGTTAAAGCAAAGCCACCGGAAGTGACGTTCTCCCCGTTGCCGGCGGTGGCTGGAGACACGGGGCTTTGGAGCAGCACATTCTTAAGACTTCAATTTGCAGGCTTTCAGAACAAGCCGCTCCAAAGCCCCATGTCTCCAGCCGCCGCCGGCAGCAACGGGGAGAACGTCACTTCCGGCGGCTTTGCTTTAACGCGGCGTTCAGGAGGCGCTTCAGTGCTCTTTGTTTAAAAGCAGCCTGAGAATCTAAAACTAGATTAATCTTAAAGTTAAAACAATGGCTCTTACAAGAGTCATTGAGGAAGGGCCCTATGTTGCCCCGCCATTTCATACTCTCTCCAGCTAGTTAGTCCAATGAAAATATCACCTGAACTACTTTGCCTCCATCTCTTAAGATAATTACACTCCAATAATTAAATAAACTTTTATCTTTTTGTAGGAATGTGGATTAGCCAAAGTAACTTAGACCATTATGAAAACTCCATCTTGGTCCTGACACGCACACACCTTCTGGGCTGACAGTCATTCTTGACACACACAACCCCCAGGCTGTCCTTTAGGCTAGAGTAAATAAACAATGAGCCAAATTGAGATACGCCCCGTGACTAACTAGCAGTTAAGACATAGGTTCATCCATTCATCACTTGCCTTTCAGGACTGGAATCAGGCGTGGCTAGGCCATTGGGCTGCTGCTCCCCCTGTGCTCTTTGGCTCCCTACTATGGTTTTAAGTGTCCGGAAGTGGTAGCACCAAACAGCTGAGCCCCCAGCACTCCATGTCGGTAGTGAGAGAGAAGAGTGGGTAGGACCAGGGCCAGCCTAGTACTGCCCCTTAATTTCCCAGCAAGGAGTGGCAGTGGCTGTAGCAAGAACCCCAACAGGTAAGTGGGGCTGTTTGGGGGCAGGTGGGGGTGTGCTCTGTTGGTAGCCTTCCCCACTTGTGCCTAGGAAGGAAAGAGCGAGCTGGTTCCTTCTCTCTCTCCTGCCCAGAGTTTTTGGGGTGTGTGTGGATGAATGGATGGTGTCTGGGAGGGGGTGAATGGGTTTATGCATGGGTGAGTGAAGATGAGGGGGTGTGATTTTTATGTATGATTGTGTGGGTGAAGGGAAGTCAGAGGGTGAATGGATGCAAGTGTGTGTGCGCGCGCATGGGAGTAGTCCTGCCCTTAATGTATATTTTAATTCTTTTTGTAAGCTGCCCCAAGATGGCGTAGGCCTGAGGGGGTGGCTAAGAGATGCAAATAAATAAATAAAATGGCCTTATCCCCACCACAGAACTGCCACTGGTAATCAGGGCAGAAAATTATGCTTTATAGCTTAATTATCAGATAACCTAATCATATTCCCTGTCATGTCTTGTAAGAAGTATCAAGTAGCCCTGGCTATTGTTGAATCCCTAGACACGTAATCTGATGTCTAACTGAATCTGGTATTGTGAAAAGGATGTGGGCTGCACCATCTGCTGATCATCCCCACCTGGATGACTGACCCCCCTCCCCCTCAAATCACAGGTACAGGGCCTAAAGGAAGGGGCTGGCTAAAGGGCGAAGAGCCGTTGGTGGGCAATTGGCAGGCGGAGGCGGCAAACAGCACAATTGCAAGACCCATTCCCCCCCATCACTGACCCACCATGATGCCTGTCCTCTCACCCCCCCTCTTTCCCTCTCCCTACTCCCTCTCCCCCTACTTCTTTCCCCTCTCCTGCCTCCAAATAAGCCTATCATCTCACTCCACCATCCCCCCACCTCCTCCTGCCCCTGCCTGCCGATCCTGTCATCCCTGTCTCCCCCCTGATCAACTCCTGTTCCCCTGCTCCCTCTGGAGCTGTCACTCCTCTGCTAATAAAGCCCCCTATATCCATGATCTTTCCTTTTCTCGCTCACTTCACCTTCTCGCCTTATGGAAACCTGTATCTCCCCCACTGACTCTGTCACCCCTGCCACCCTCTCCTATGGAGGTCTCCTTCCCACACCAGCCCCGCGCCGAAGGCCGGGGTGATGGCATAGGCCTCCTCCTCGCCTCTTCCTGCCAGTTGCAACCCCTCCCCTCTCCTTCCCCTCATTTAGGGCTCCATCCGCCTCTACTCCCCTCTCCACCTCCGTGTTGCTGTCATCTCCCACCCCACCCCCGGCTCTCCCTCCTTTCTCTCTGAGTTCAAGTCCTGGCTCACCCTATTCCTCTCTGATGACATCCCCACACTCATCCTTAGCAACTTCAGCATTCATGTTGATGCATCCTCTCAGCCTGGTATCACCCTCTCCCAAGCCCGCTCCTTTAATCTCCACCTCTGGACTAGCTCCCCCACCCACATTGATGGTCACTCTCTTGAGCTCGTGTTCTCTAGAAACTGTTCTGTCTCCAATCTCTCCTTCGAGCCCCATCCCATCTCTTATTTCCTTGCCTCCTTCAACCTCTCCCTCTTCCCCACCTCCCCGTCCCTTCCGCGACCTGCAGGACATTGTGCCCCAGGATTTTGCTGCCTCCTTCGCTCCTCCCCATAGTCCTCTCCTCCTCCTCCCCCGATTCTGCCATCTCTGCCTTCAACTAATTTCTCCCCTCCACCTTTGACTCCCTTGCTCCCCTCTCCTGCCCGATTCGCTCCTGTAACCTTCACCCTTGGCTCACCCCCACCATTTGCCATCTCCGCTCCTCCACCCAAGCTGCTGGACGCCTCTGGTGCAAATCCCACTACCACGCAGACTTCCTCCACTTCAAATTCTGCCTCTCATCCCTCAACTCTGCTATCTCCCTCGCTAGGCAGCAGTACTATGCCTCCCACATTGAGTCCTGCTCTCAGGACCCTCGCTGCCTCTTTTCCACCTTTGACTCCCTTCTCAAAACCCCCTGTCCTCCTCCTCCTTCTTCTCTCTCCGCTCAGGATCTTGCTCTCTTTTTCACCTCTAAGATTGACAAGAACCGCCTGGATATGGCCTCCAAGTCCTTTCCCCCTGCTACTCCCCCCCTCTCCTTCCTTCCCCCACCTCTCTCCTGTCCTCCTTCCCTCCCACCTCCCTTGAGAAAATCTCCCTGCTCTCCTCCTCCAACCCCTCCACTTGCCCCCTGGGCCCCACCCCCTTCCGCCTCCTGATCTCCATTGCCTCCACTGTCGCCCCTCACCTCCTGCACATCATCAACCTCTCCCTCTCTACTGGCTCCTTCCCCTCTGCCTTTAAACATGCCACTGTCTCCCCCATCCTCAAAAAGTCCACTCTGGATCCCTCTGAACCCATCCTGTCTCCCTCCTCCTTTTTGCTTCCAAGCTTCTTGAACAGGTTGTCTACTCCCGTTGCCTCGACCTCCTCTTCCCCCAACTCCTCCCTTGAACCCCTTCAATCTGGCTTCTGCCCCCTTCACTCCACTGAAACCACTCTGGCTAAGATCACCAACGATGATCTTGTGGCTAAATCTAACCACCTTTATTCTTGTCCTCCTTGATCCCTCTGCTTCCTTTGATACTGTTGACCAATCGCTCCACTCCCTTGGATTCCATGACTCTGTCCTTGACTGGTTCTCCTCTTACCTTTCTGACTGCTCCTTCAATGTATCTCTTCCTAACTCCTCCCCCCCTCCTCCTCCCTACCCCTCTCGGTCGGGGTTCCCCAAGGCTCTGTCCTTGACCCACTCCTCTATCTACACCCAATCCCTAGGAAAACTCATTGCCTCCCATGGTTTCCAATACCACCTATACGCTGATGACACTCAACTCTATCCACTCCTTCCCTCTCCCCCTCTGTTCAAGCTCATCTCACCAACTGTCTCCGATATCTCCGCCTGGATGTCTCAATGCCAACTCAAACTGAACATGGCTAAAACTGAACTCCTGATCTTCCCTCCCAATCCTTCTCCCTCTTCCCTGTCAATTACCATTGACTGGGTCTCCATCCTCCCTGTCCCCCAAGCTCGCAGCTTGGGCTTCATCTTCCACTCACACCTCAACTTCAAACCCTACATTGACTCAGTTGCCAAATCCTGCCACTTCTCCCTCCACAACATTGCCAAGATCCACCCTTTTCTTGTCTCCTCTGCCAAAACTCTCATCCATGTCCTAGTCATCTCACACCTTAACTAATGTAACCTCCTCCTCGCTGGCCTTCCCCGCTCTCACCTTTCTTCCCTTATCTCTGTTCAAAACGCTGCTGCCAGGATCATCCACCTACCCCGTCGCTTTGACCATGTGTAGCCTCCACTGGCTCCCTCTTCCTGAGTGTATTCTGCACAAGCTCCTCGTCTTCACCTACAAAGCCCTTCACAACCTCGCTCTGCCCCTACCTCTCTGCCCTGATTTTCCTCTGAACCCCTGGTCAAGCACTCCGCTCCTCCTCCATTCCCTCCCTTGCCCTTCCACGTCTCCCCTGCTCCCTCAACCGCCTTTGTCCCTTCTCCCTCGCTGCCCTATAGCCTGGAACTCCCTCCCTGCCCTCATTCGCCTGGCTCCCACCCTCCACACGTTCAAGTCCCTCCCCAAAACCCACCTCTTCTGCTCCGCCCTTCCTAACTCCTGCTAATCACCCCCACCCAGGATTATCCCTCACCTGTTATCTGTAAACTCCCAATTTACTGTAACCAAGCCAAGAACATGTACCTGAGCTTTTGCATCCTCATGAATGTCACATCCCTTGTCTCTCTGTTCGTCCTTCCCTGTCTCCCCTCGTCTTTAGATTGTAAGCTCTCAGGGACCATGTCTATCTTATTCTTTGTAAAGTGCCAGGTACATCGCTGGCGCTATATAAATGCTTATAATAATAATAATAAAACAGAACCTATAAAAAGCCAGGGTCCCAAGTTCAGTTGAGTGGGTCACAGCTGTCAGAAAACCCTGTTTGCTAATAAAGCCTCTTTTGTCTTCAACACTACTATTGTGTGGACCTGTTCTGTACATCTGAGCTTGCTGTGCCATAGGTGTATCCCTCCAACTCTTTTAGTCTTAATGTTGCAAATATAATAGTCGCAGTTTACAATGTTAAAAAATGGACAAGTATCAACTTTCTATGACAACAATTTAAACAGTGGTCCAATTGAGTTTATAATATGATGGCAGTTTGTAAATGTTTGTATCCATTCCTGAACATGAACTATTAAACATGCAGTTTTACAAAAACATTATTCTGCCAGTATCAAATGATTTTATATTGTTGATAGCTTGTAATGCAATGTTCTCTCCTAATATGTATATTAGGATTGCTGTAAAGAGAGTAGGCTAATTACATTTTTAAAACTTTGTTCTTTTTTTGTTCATACAGTATTATTTCAGAGGAATTTCTTTTTAACTCCAGAAAGATTTCAGGTGTTTCATCTTTTTCAGTATGCATTGAATTTTGGAGTCCATGAAGGCTAGCAGTTTCTAAAAGGAGTAATAGAAGAAGCAAGATATTTCAGCATAAAGGGAAGTCAGAAAAATTGTAAGAGCTGGGCTTGGCTGCAATGACCCAAGGTTCTAAAGGGAAACCTACAGGAAATGGAAGAAGGATATAAATGAAGAATGAAGGCATGTAGGAACAAAATCAGAATGCCAAATGATCTATACAAGTAGCAAGAAATGTGAGAAACCAAAAGAGGTTCCATATGGATGGTGGAAATAAAAGGAAACCATTTTTAATAGTTAAAGTAAGCCATGTACTTTACTATAAGATCTTATTTATTCAGAAAACAAGTAGCTATTGTTTGTTCTCTTTATGCTATCAGCTTTAGGTTTGTAAATTCTTTTGTGCATTTGCTTGAAGACTTCCAATAAAATTAATATTTGCTTTATTATGGGACCCAGTTCTAGCAGGGGAAAGGTCCCCTGGGAGATCTGAAATCTCAGATCTCCCAGAGCTACCTGCAGGCAATATCTGCATTCTCAAGTACCACTTTGGGTATTCAATATGTTACCAGGGAACTAATTGGGTACCTGGATGGATACCTGAACAATCAGTAACTTCTGGTTCTGATTTTTTTCAATTACCAATCTGTATCAGGATGGACATTTAAAAAATCAGGACCAGAAGTTGATTTTCTTGTACGGGAAGTTGACTTTCCTGGAGAGAAAATCAGTAAATAGGTGTCAGAAGTCAAAATATTAGTACGGAAGTTGAAACATTGGTACTGGATGTTGGTTTTCTAGGCCCAAACGTTGACCTACCAGGACACTGGGTCCAGACTGGTATCTGATGTTAGCTTGATTTGGGTACTGGAAATTCATTAGGTACACTCATTCTTGTGGGTCAACTTGTTTCAGCTCTATTTGCTGGCTATTAAATCTAGTTCCGATAGAGACAGGTGCTAGCTGGAAGCATCCATATGTTCTTCATGGTGGGACAAGCCATTTTCTCAAAGACTCTATTTTGAATACCGGCCAGGGGACTTAATGCTAGACATTTGAGTTCTTTGCATTTTTCTTAAGGACTCCTGCTAGCTACAGTGTCAGGGATATGGAGGACAAATCTGATTAAGTTAATTGTACTTCTGGCTAGGGATGGGTAAACGCAGTTCGGATGTTCAGAGTTCAGACCAACCTTGGTCTGTTAAGACGTCCAAACCAAACTCTTGAACAACCAAACAGTTCGGTCATGTTCGGATGAGTTCCGGGACAGGAAAAACGTCTTTCCAGGGCTGAAACATAGGTTTTGGTTTTGCTATATTTGAATGTTCGGCTGAACTGAACCATCAAACCTGAACTCGTGTTTTGAACCGAATGACCAAACATCTGAACCGTGTTCTGTTCACCCATTTCTACTTCTAGCTAACCAGTACTCCTTTGTGAAATGTTTGAGGAAAAAATTGCAGTTTCTAGTTCCTACCTAACCTCCAGTATTTCCTTACTGAAAAATACAGTTGAATCTAATGAAGCTGAACTTGGTAAGCTAGCATTTCAAACGGTTTCTCTTTCCCCCACCCCAACATGTCAAGTGTGGGATATCTTCCCTTCTCCAGTTTCCTAATAGATTGAAGCTGCTGCTCTGAAAGCCCTAATAAGTAACCCATTTCATCCGGCATACCAAGGCTTAATGGCTGAAATCCAGCTTTCAGTTCTGAATAACAAATATACTTGGTGGGAATTTTGCAGGATTCTACCCCCAACTACTGACACTCCCATGCCTCCCAAACCCACCACTTTATTTTTATTAGTTTATAACTAAACCTTCCCCAAAGGCTCAGAGTTGTCTACAACAACAACACACACACAAAGTAGAAGAAAACACCCCCATGCTGTCAGCGGTGGTGGTGGGTTTGTATCCGCCCTCCCAGAACAGGGGGGGTAAGGGCTCCTCTTGCCCCTCCCCCACAGCTCAGGAGGCTCGGCACCATGGCCAATGGGGAGAGGGGAGATGCACCTGGACGGCAGAGACCTGTTCAGGTATACATACCTGTGCTGGCCGGGTTCCTCTTCCTCTCTCCACTGGCGAAGGAACACGGGCAAGACTTTTTTTGCAAAGGATTTTACCTTGATTGCAAGCTCTCGTCTTCAGGTGAGTTAAGGAACCCTTGGATGGAGCTCCCTTGGAAAGGCAGGGGGCTGGTGCGTGCCCGCGTGGAGCCTTAGACAGCCCAGAAATTAATTAATGACCTGAGCTGGGAGATCACCCCAGGTGGGGGAGGAGCCAGCAGAGCACCAGTGTGCTGGCGCTCAATCTTTTTTTCATTTAGCCTGGGAGCTAGACCCGGGGGGTGGGTGGGAGCCAGCAGCACTCAATCTTTTCTTGGGGGGTGGGAGCCAGCCCACGTGGAGCGCTGCTGCCTCAGTCGGCATGGCGGCGTGTGCTCCTCTTGATTTGAAACCCGGGGGGGGGGGGCAGCATGGAGCGCTGCCGCCTTGGTCAGCATGGCAGTGCACGAGGAATAAACCCCCTGCGTGGGGAGGAGGCGCCGGCAAGTCCACATGGAGCACTGCTGCCTCGGTCAGCGCTGCAGCGCTCCATCTCTTCTTGATTTAAGCCCGGGGGGGGGGGGAGGGAGGAAGTCGGTCGAGCCCTGTTTGAGCGCTGCTGCCTCAGTCAGTGGCGCTCAATCTCGTGTGATTTAAACCCTGGCCGGGGAGGGGGAGCCAGCTGAGCCCACGTGGAGCGCCGCCACCTCAGTTAGCACGGCGGTGCAGAAATCTCTTAATTGTGAGGACCCAGGGGGGAGCGCTGTCCCCCATTTCAAGCAGGGGGCTCAAGGGCACTTTGGAGCCCCGTGGGCCGGGTGCACCCGTAGGCACTGTTGTGGGGTACCAGGGGAGCTACTTACTTTATCCCGGGGGGGGTTGGGGAAGTGCTCGGTTTAGAGACATTGCTGTCCCTCTCAGACCAGTGCACTGGAGGGAATGTTGCTAGGTCCATATGGCGCAGATACAGGCTAGTCATGGTGGCAGGGGTTCTAGGGCTCGACAGGTCACAGAGGCCCCATCCTCTAATGGGGGGAGGGGGCTCTTGCCACCCCCGCTTCAAGGAAGAACCAGGAGCAGCTGGACAGTGTGCAGGACATGACCAAGATGATAGCCATTGTGCTGGAGACCATGCACGCACAGCGCTCCGGCAAGTCGGCTGGGGCTCCCCCTCCTCCCAAACGGGGGTGAGGAGGGCATGTCCTTAGCCATAGGTGAACAGAGAGCAAAGGGGAATACCGAAGTTGAACCCTGGGACACTGGCCAATGGGACACAGGCTGCTGCGATGGGTGCTCACAGGACAAGTGGAATGCCATCAGAGCTGGCTACCCAAGGTGAGGGGTTCACATGTCCCTCAGTCACCGTGGTGGTCACCCTGCCTCTTGCTGCCGGGGGGGGGCCAGGGGTGGGTGCCCAAGGCTGTAACATGG
Organism: Sphenodon punctatus; assembly: GCA_003113815.1. NCBI lineage: Eukaryota > Metazoa > Chordata > Lepidosauria > Sphenodontia > Sphenodontidae > Sphenodon > Sphenodon punctatus. The sequence continues at coordinate 10,622,352 of QEPC01012913.1, forward strand.
GACAGGTGGCAGGGCCCTGCCTGTTGGCCCACAGACAGGCCGGGCAGGGGGATTGGGGGAAATTGGCAGCATTGGCTTTGGACACCAATGCTGCGACCCCAGTATGGGCTACTACTACAGTTTGCATGGAGGCCCAAGCCACCTATGGGTGGCTAGGAGTCACACCAGGTTTACATGCCTATGCCATTCCCATCTCCTCGCTTGGCAATCACCTGTCCCTGACACCCAAGGAAAAGATATGGAAGACAGAATTTCTAGACATGTTTATGTTATGACATGGTGAAGAGCTGGGCGAGGAGGGCACAGAGTCTAACAAAGGGGGAAAGAGCAAATGAAAAAGGTCCACAGTACCTAGGACCTAGGAGAAATGGTAATCCTGCTTTTATATCTATATGGGTGTAGTGGTTTACAGGTTCGCACGTAGAGCTTGGCAGCTAATCCAATATGCTGCTATCATTCAGAAGGCTTATTTGGACTTTGGGGGAATGGCCTGCCTCGACTATGACTAAATGTTTTATCGTAGGGCAGCATCAAACCCCCATAGGTGGTGGGACATTATCTCACAAATTATGGCCCTGCACCGCCCGGTGGTGGGCATCTGGATGGGAAGCAGGGTGGTACTGCCAGGGCCAGCGAGGCAAGTTTCAAGGAAGCCTGTATGTTGGGTCTTCAATGGGAAGGGGTGTTTTCGTGCCAGTTGTAAATACACCCACGCTTGCACCAACTGCGGAGGTGCCGGGGGCGCCCAGATGACGGGAAGCAGAGGTTGGCAAACAGAGGCCAAAGCAGGAACAGCATGGGGGCAGAGGGGCATAGCAGGCAAATGGGGGTCCAGCATTTGCCTCTTACGCCAATCGAGCTTGAGGTGCTGGGGCCCCTGCTGTAGTGTTACCCTACCCTACCCTCTGGGTTTTGCAGAGGGGTTTCGGATTCCTTACACAGGTCCACGGGTCAGCCAGTTAGCTAACCACTTGAAATCAGTGCGGGGAATGGAAAAGGTAGTGTGGGACAAGATTGGTAAGGAGATAGATAGCAGCAGGGAGGGAGCCATTCCAGGCCCCTCCATTTCAACCCTTGAGATATTCACCTTTGGGGATAGTGCCAAAAAAAACCAAGGGGGAGTACCGCTTGGCCCATCACTTGTCATACCCCAGGGGCAGTTCTGTCAGCAATGGAAATGACACAGTGCTGTGCTCAGTACAGTACACGTTTTGATGCCGTGGTGCGGATCATGGGAGCATGTGGTAAGCTCATGGGTGCTCATGGGAAAATGTGACATAAAATCCACTTTCTGCTTACTACCAGTCTCCCGGAGGGATTGCGATCTCTTGGTTGACTGCCAGTTTTTCTATGACAAGGCTATGCCCATGGGCTGCGCCATTTCCTGCTCTGCTTTTGAACGCTTCAGCAGCATGCTGGAGTGGGCAGTGAAGGAGAGGGCAGGTTTACCTTCCGCATCGCATTATTTGGACGATTACCTCTTTTCAGGGCGGGCTGGCTCCCAGGAGCGTGCACGGCTTCTGACAACATTCGCTACAGTGGCAACATTCTCTATGCGTCCAGTTGGCGGGGGGAAAGATGGACGGTCCAGTGACCCGGCTCTCCTTTTTGGGTATACAGATTAGATGTGCAAGACACAGTATCAGTCTCCCTCTAGACAAGCTGTCCTCCCTGCGGGTGCTGCTTAGAAGCACGATAGGTGTCAACGGTAAGGACCATGCAATTTTTTCTAGGTCACTTAAACTTTGCCTGCAGGGTGGTGGCCTGGCCCCTGGCCAGGCATTCTGTACCCGGCTGGCCCAAGGCACGGCAGGTGCGGCAGCCCCTCACCACCGTATTCAAATATCCAAAGGCCTTAGGGAGGACCTTAGGACATGGCTAACATTCCTCGATAGCTACAATGGGGTTTCAATGGGGTGGGACGTGCGGCTGCTCACGGCCGATCTCCAAGTGGTATCCGATGCTGCTGGGGGGACAGGTTTCGGGGTTTTCTTCCAGGGTAGTTGGTGTGCACAGCGGTGGCCGCCCCGATGGGTTGCCAATGAGCTGATCAGGGACATAACTTTCCTGGAGCTCTTTCCATTGCTGGTGGCCTTGGAGCTCTGGGGGCAGCACTTCCACGACATGCAGGTATGTTTTTGGCCCGACAACCAGACGGTGGTACAGATGGTAAACCGACAGTTCAGTAAATCAAGCAGGGTCATGGTTTTAGTCCATTGGTTTGTCCTGAAGTGCCTTTCCCTTAACATGTACTTTTTGTCCAAGCATGTGCCTTGTGTTCATAACGATATTGCTGATTCCCTCTCGTTTTCAGATTGAGCAGTTCCATTCCCTGGCACCTGGTGCCAACTTCAGGTGGAGGTGATGCTGGAGGCCTTGTGGGAGCCTGGGAGCACAGATTAGACAGAGGCATTAGAGCGGCGGTGTCGCACTCCACCTGGCGTTAGTCCACGGGCTCTTTCCGGGAATTCCACACTTTTCTGTCTGCCCACAGTTTTCAGGAACAATGGCCCATACCACCCCATCACGTGGAGTGGTTTGCGGCCCATTTGAGTTGCCACAGATTGGCACGGCACACCATAAAGTGTCGCCTAGTTGCTAGCGCCTTTTTTAGCAAGGCGCAGGGGATGAAGGATCCCTGTGTGGGTTTCAGGCTCTACAGGGCGGTATGGGGGGGATGGGCCAAAGAGCAGGGTAGCAGAAGGGACGCCCATCTGCCACTGCCCGTTAACACAATGGCCCGCTTGATTGCTGCGCTGCCACTGATCTGTTCATCTCCTTATGAGGTGTTGCTTTTCCGGGCAGTTTTTCCTACGGCATTTTTTGCAGCATTAAGGATCAGTGAGCTGGTACCTTCTTCACAGAGGGATCGGTCAGGCACCACCCTTGAGTTGCGGGACGTAGCCTGAAGGCCTGACTATCATCATTACGATCCGCCATTCCAAGATGGATCAGGAAGGACGGGGTCAGCTATCAATGCTACACCGATCCCCAACCGGGGTGGTGGATCCGGTCTTGGCATTGGATGCTTACTTGGATGTGCACCCTCGCCTTCAAGGGCCCCTCTTCATGCATTTGCCCAGATCATTTTTGATCAAATAAAAGTTTCAGGCAGTTTTTCGCAAGGGTTTGGCGATGCTGGGGCTACGGGCATCCGATTATGGGTCACTTTCTTTCAGAATTGGTGCCGCATCCATGGCTGCTGCAGGAGGGCTGCCTGCCTCTCAGATTAAGGCAACAGGCAGATGGAGATCAGGCGCTTATCGGGCTTACGTGCCACCATTCAACCCCGCTTAGCAAGCTATGCCCTGTCTAACGATATTGTGTTTTTGTTTGTCACCTTCAGGCATGGCACGACTGCTCACTGTATGGATCTGTGGCCACAGCATTGTGCGTTGGGCCGAACACCACACCGCTAATTCCGACTTTGGCACCCAGTTGGGTTGTGGACTGCGAGCCCAGATTTACTGGTTTGGCTGCAGTGGTATATGGTGGGGACAGCTGAAGCCCTGATCGTTCAGCAGTGCGGTGCGCTTTGGCCCACCAGACGTCCTTGTTATCCACTTGGGGGAGAATAACCTCGGCCTGCGGAGTGCGTGGGAGCTCATGGGGGAGATGAAGACTCATCTCTGAACTGATGGCTGCACAGCCACAGTCCTCCATCTGGTGGCCGGATTTGCTAGAGTGCTGGACTTGGCGTTATGCCACCGCGCCAGGCAAAATAGAGTGTGCTAAGCGTAAACTGAGTAGGGCTATGGGGACGTGCTTCGCGCACTGGGGAGACTGGGTGGTGCGCCGGGATGCAGGCCTTTTTCTTGAGGACAGCGTGCATCTATCTGCGGGAGGGAACACTGTCTGGTTGGAGAAACTGAGGGCGGTCTTGCATACGCATTTTGGGATACCTGTGTGGGGAAAAGGGGTTGAGTGAAGTTTTTTACTCCCCCCTTTTGTGGCGGTTAGCAGCGTAGGAACCATGCTGTGGTAAGGCTCCCAAAGAGCTAAGGGGATGCGCTTGCAGCCCGTCATCACTCGAGGAGCGGGGTGTGTGTGGCTTAAGGGTGGGGGCCCCAGCCCAGGCTTGGGACGGCTGGTAGGGGGCTTCAACCTGCCTTGTCCCAAAGGGAGGGTGAATTCAAAGGGTCAATTCACCCGGGTTAAGGGGCGAGACTTAGTTCAGCCCCTTTGCCTGCTTTGTATTAGCATGGTTCCTTTCCGCCTTATACACACAGGTTTTCTCCTTTATTTGCTTGTTGTTAAGTGTATATTTATTTATTTTATTTTTTATTTTATCAAATTTCTACCCCGCCCCTCCTAAAACAGCTCGGGGCGGCTATATAATGTAATAAAGTTGTGGTCGATGCCTCTTTTATCCCAAAGTATGTTTTGTCTGTTCTTATGGGGGGTGCGGGCACAAATACAAAGCAATACAATAAAATTCCCTAAAAATCCCTACCCTTACCCCCCAAAACCCACCCACCCACCCAACCTCNACCAACCCTCACCCCAAAACCCCACCCACCCAACCTCTATCCCTGCTTGCCAAAAGCTTGGTAAAGAAAAGTTTTTACACTCAGCTCAGGAAGCTGGATTTGCAATGTTTCAAAGAAGCATTTGGATAATTTAGCATGTCAACATAGGAAAAACTTCCAATGTAAAATTTTAAATATGAAATTTAATATATACAGTTTCATTCTTTCATATACCAAGCACAAGTCATACTATATTAAATGGCAAGAAATTTAGTGTCTAGCATCCTACGATATCATCACTTCATTATATCTAAGGTGTCTCTGGTTAAAATCTAGTTGTATTGTAAATGATCAAATACAGTAAAAAAACAAAACAAAACAAATACAAATTGAGTGGCACCGGATTTTTACATAGTTCTAGGAAATATATTTTCTTAAATAAACCTAAAACCAAAGTTGTCAAAACTATTTCACAGCCAAAATTAAGAAATATAAAAACAGTATTTAAAATGTATAGATTAAAACCCTGTAAACTTTAAAAGCTCCTTTGGTAGAGTTCTCTTATGCATTTCTCTTTATTACATATTTTATGGTCAGCAAATGGGTAGGAAAAGTTTCCCGTGATCTATTTTTCTATATACCTGTCATTCATTCTATGGTGAAATTTGTTAAATGCAATAGTTTTGGTTTTTAGAAGTAGGCTGTGCTATATGGGGAAACAGTGCTCTGCAGCTCCCAACAGCATTGCTTCTAGTTGCTTCTCTTCTAAACAAGGTTGAATTCCCTCAGGTTCAACTGTAGGATGGTGTCCTTGACAGCAGCAAAGACGAAGCGGATATTCTCTGTGTCTGTGGCGCACGTGAAGTGGGAATATATTACTTTTTCTTTATCTGGATTCTGATCCTGGTATAGCTTTAGAATGAACTCTCTGGCAGCTTTGACATCTTGTTTGGGTCCTGTTCAATAGCAAAATAGATTATTTTTTTCCCCCAGTAGATGTAAAACACACTGTAGCTTAACAAAATTATCTATCAGCTAGCAGATTGAAATACCTACTATTTACTGTAATTAAATTTTTTATGCATGTGAAGCTTGCCAATAGAAAACTTTCTTGCAAGCTGTTATGCATCCACTAGGGCTGAAATTATTATAAAGTCTATAATTAATTTTAATCACAGCCAATGCTGTTTCTAATCTGCTCTGATAAAACTTTGTCAAAAGATATTCACTCAAAAGTATTCCTACAGTTGAAGCCATGATCCAGACACTACTTCTCCAGAGTAGCACCCAGGGCTTCAATAGGACTACTCCAGAGTAAGTGGTCACAGCCTTTTGGTGCCATCCTAACCACTTAAAGCCAAAGGGAGTTTTGCCACAGACTTGAATTAGTTCAGCATTACAGCCTAACATTTGTATAAAAGCAGTATAATGAAAACGCATTCACAAAGTCCTTTAAAAGTGTAAAAAGTCATACAAGATACAGCATATTTAACAGCTTGTTGAATTAGTTGGTTTACCCTATTTTAAGGTGTTTGTATTTCAGAATGGATGGCACAGTAAGTTGCTGTAGCATACAAAATAATGAGGCGGGAAGGCATGTGTATTTCTCTGTAATCACTATCTTCAGAGCTTTTACTTTAAGATATTAGATGCAAGATTAGTATTGCAGTGCAACAGTGACAGCATTTGAGCTAGTCCAGTACTCTTAGTTACGAGTACTAACCTATCAATTTAGGTCTCTGATTCATTAGGGCTTATTAGGGCTGAGCCCAAGCCACGCGGATTGGCGCACAGAGCAAACGTAGCACACACGCAACCCCGGCACAGGCCCTGCAGCGCACACACGAACAATGCAGGGGCGTGCCCATGCATGGGGCTTGGGATTGGTCCCATGGAAATTTGTTACACTTGATGAAGCAAACTTTGCAAAGAGTAGCAGAAATATTCATGAAGAAAAAAATATCTAAATACAAAAAAGGAACCATTTACAATGGAGACTACATGACATTTTTGTATAATACAACAAATGAGACACATACATATTCACTAAATGAGAAATATAGAGCACCAAGGAACAAAATAGTTGAGTGTCACTAGTTGACATTGTCATGTCCTGCTTTGCTCTTTGTCACTGACAAATGCACCACCTTGGAGGTGAAGCCTATCATGAAATGACTCCAAGGGCACAAATCCCCAAAGCTGTGAGTAACGTTGATCCCTGGTAAACAAACCCTCTCTGGGGGTGATGAGGGTACTCCGCTCTGACACCAACACTCCACATGCCAGAAACAGCAGGCAGCTTTCTTGACGACAGTACCTGTCTCTGACACCTGTTGGACTGATGCTCAGTTCACAGCTCTTTGGACCTGACACCTCTTTGCCAGCACCAAGAGCTTTGCCTGAACGTTGGCAAACAGAGTGAGCCTACTGAAGTGCCAGTAGTGGTTTGGTTTTTGTTGTTTTTTTAAAAGGCAGCTAAACTGCAACTTAAAAATAAAATAAAAATCCTCTCACCAGGAATACTCAAACACATTCCTCACTGACTGCTTTGTCAACAGTGGATGTCACCTGGGCACCAATTCCATTGCAAGTCCTAGCTATTCATGCCTCTGCTTCACCCCAGGATACTTCCGCAGCAGCGTTCTTCCATTATTAAAAAGGCTGAATGTAATTTTCCTCTTGCCCACCCTTGCATTTTTGCCCCCTTTCATTTCTGAAGACTCCATCATGGACTCTTCCAGTTGTCTGCAACCATCATGCTCCTCTGAGCCATTATTTTATTTTTATGCCACCCCCTCTTGCCAATGCAGCTCGGGGTGTTGTACAACATAATAAAAACAACATTAAAAGTGCATATTATATATATAAAACTAATAAAATTTATATATATATAAAAGTAATAAAATTGCAAATAAACTATAAAAAGGTAGAGTTAAAAAGACAATACAAAACCAAAATAGACACCCCCTCCATTACCCATACCCCCCCATTACCTGTCTCCCTCACTAAAAGCCCAGCAGAATGAAAGGAGGGGAGGTTCGGGGCCAGGCAGACTTCTGTTGGGAGGGAGTTCCACTGCCTTGGTGCGGCCACCAAAAACGCCCTCCTCGTTGTTGCGACCCATGAAACCCAGGGGACTCCGTGGAGGGCATGAGCCGGGGGGTGAGGCGATCCCGCAAATAATCAGGGCCCAAGCTCTAAAGGGCCCAACACCTTGAACTGGGCCCAAAAAACTATAGGCAGTCAATGCAGAGACCAGAGCACTGGTGTAATGTGCACACGGCGACCTGTCCCCGTAAGATGGGCCGCTACATTCTGCACCAGCTGTAGTTTCCAAACCATCCCCAAGGGTAGCCCCATGAAGAGCATGTTGCAGTAGTCCAGTCATGAGGTGATGAAAGCATGGATGATGGTGGGTACGTCAGAGTCAGAGACATACGGCTGAAGCAGTCGCACCAGATGTAATTGGGGAAATGCCCCCTTCGCCACTGCCTCCACCGTGGAGGCTCTGGCAGGCAATCTTGAATGAACTTCTCGTCCAAGGCCAGTATCCTTTTTGCAACAATTATATCTCCATAGCTTCTGAGGCCTTTGCTCTATTTTGGCTGCGGGAGGGAATGCACAAGCCAGAATCTGCATGGGGTTCGACCAGTCTGAAAGCCCCCCCACATGGCTTTGCTGGCAAACACATGCAGAGATACAGAGCAGGAAATCCACCTGTGTATCTGTGTGTGTTTGCTGGCAAAGCTACACGGGGAGGGGGGCGAGCTTTCAGATAGTCCAAACCCGACACATAGCCTGGCTTGTGTATTCCCTCCCGCAGCCAAAATATGGGCGGGGAGAAGGTGTGAAAGTGTTCTTGGTCCTCACCCAGCGATGTGATTGTAGAGGGGAGGGGCAAAGAGGATGCATCCCCTGGAACATTCAGAGCAGTAGAATACAAATACCAAAATCCCAAACCACTCCCAAGTTTCTTTTGAGCCCAAGAAAAGGAGCTTCCAACATTTACTACTTCACCAAGGCTTCAGTGGCAGAAACAGGGAATTGGAGAAAGTGTCTAAAAACCTCTCAGTTATTTAACAGGCTAAGTGAATAATTCAATTTGCAAAACAAGAGGTTGTGCGTAAGGAGATGCTGTCTTCCTGGGACTTCAGAAAAGAGGTGGAGAAACACCCTCGAGCCAGGCCTGGCATGTGTTTCCCTGCTGAGAGAGTCACAATGGGAAATTTTGCCTTTTTATTTTAACAGGTCATTAAGGGCAAATCTTTGTACATTCAAGTCAATGGCCTAGCTCCCATTTCTATGTCTGTGCCAATTTTTCCAGAGCACGTTCTGTGGTCTGAGTCCTCTCTCTTCACATTTTAGAACAGCCCTACTTTTTTTTATTATTATTTTTAAAAGGTTACAGGGACTCATCACAGGATCCATTCAACAATGACAACAGCATCCTCAGCTGCTTACTATAAACACATTCTGATTATAGATATCCATTAGGTGACTACTTGGTCCTCTATGTCTTTTCAAAACATTGCGTTGAACATAGCAGCAAGCTCACATGCTGATGTTTGGGAGAGGTGTTCCAGCTGTTGTCTCATTAGAGCTTCTCGCACACCCTCCTGAAGGAAGCTGAACACTCCTCCGTAAGACCTGCATGGTCAGAGCCACTCGAAGAAGAAAAAGTTCTCCAACAAACTACTGCTGGGAAGAGTTCCCAAACGGCTGTCCCTATGGTGTCAATGGGCAAAGAACATCTTGCAGAACATTCACATCAGATTCGTTTTACCCATGATTTGCCGCTATTGTTAAAGACGGTCATCTTCCATTCAAAGGCTGTAATATTAAGGTCAAAATTCAGCACATTCTCTCAGCAGCATGTAATACTGATATTATGCCACAGTTGTATCCAGGTAGCTCAAAGAGGCCCGTGCTGAATTTTGCAAACCAATGTGATCCAAAAAGAAGTTTTCCAAGTTCTGGTATTTTATAGCTCATAAAAGAGATACATGGAGTCAGCTGCTCTAGATACATGGCTGGCCTTAGAATAGGCGGGGCCCTGTGGCAAAGGGGGCTGGGCCACCAGGTTAGAGGACTTGCAGAAGAACCTGCCTCAGCAAGTGCCTCTCTCTCCTGTGTTTCATTCTCTTAGCAGCATGCAATACTGATATTATGTATGCAATGAGGCGTTCTGCCACTGCCTCTGAGGCTCCTACGCCCACAACTGGCTCAGGGAACTCAGGTGGGGTAGCTCCACCCCTTACTGGGGCTGCTACAGTTACCGTGAGGAGGAGTGGTGGTATGCGGCTGCTGAGGCAGGCACTTCCTGTCTCCCACCCCACAGGAAGTGCCAGCCAGTCACTTCACTGCTGCTCCTTAGGCCAGCTCTGGCACTTCTGACGGGGTCCCCCACCACATGGGGCAGCGTCCCTGCCCACCCAAATTATGACCAGGCCCGTATCTATACTTACCTCCCTTTAAAATACAGAGGCAGACTGTTAAACCCATTATTGCACTGATGTTTACAGCTCTCGGCACAGGTAGAACATCTGCCAGCATATAACATTGTAGGACCAATGCCCAAGTCTCAAAAATAAAATGGCATATTATTATATACAGTAGTCTGTTTTAAATCTGGTACAGTTTTTTTTAAAAAAACCGTACCAAACAACCATCCGTTGCTGCTCTTGCGCTGCTCAGCACCTCTGGCGGAAATCTACTCACCACACTGATATTCTCCACTTTATAAGGGTCATCCTCTCTGCCCTCAGCTCTGCCATTTCCCTTGCAAAGCAGCATTACTTTGCCACCAACATTGAACTGCATTCTTACAATCCCCACCATCTCATCCCTACCTTCAACTTCCTTCTCAACGCTCCTGTCCTCCACCTCCCTTTTCCCTCAAGACGCAGGAGCTCGCCTCATTTTTCACTAACTATTTCTCCTCCAGATATCGTTTCTCACTCCTCTCCATCCCCCGTTTGCCTCTCCCCACACCTTCTTCTCTGTCCCTTCTTCCCACCCACTTCCCTGCTCTCCACGTCCAACCCCTCTGCCTATCCCCTGGAACCCATCTCCTCCCACCTTCTGTCCTCTATTGCCCCCTGTGTCTCACCATCTCTGCTGCATATTGTCAATCTCTCCCTCTCCTTTCAAACATACTACTGTCTCCCCTAGCCTGAAGAAGCCCTCCCTTGATCCCTCCAATTACTGCCCCATCTCTCTCCTTCCCTTTGTCTCCAAGCTCCAGGAGCTCGTTGTCTTGACTTCCTCTCCACCAACTCTTTCCTTGACCCTCTCCAATCTGGTTTTTGTCCTCTTTGCTCTATTGAGACTGCTCTTGCTAAAATCACTAATGATCGTCTCTTTGCTAAATCCAATTGCCTTTACTCCATTCTTGTCCTGCTTGATCTCTCTACCACCGTTGACATTGCTGACCATTTGCTCCTTCTCGACTTGCTCCCCCTCTACCACCACCCTCGCTTGCTCACGGCTCCACTGCTCCTCAAAGCGCATTTGCCCATTCTCCCTTGTTGCCCTCCACGCCTGGAACTCCCTCCCTGGAAACATTCACTCCTCTCCCTCCCTCCCTCCCTCCTTCCCAACCTTCAAATCCCTCTTGAAAACCTACCTCTTTTGTCAGGTCTTCCCTAACTCCTCATTCCCTTCCTTCACCGATATAACTAAGTTAAGCACGTGTACCTGCAACCTCATGCCTTCATGAATGCATACTTGTCTCTCCCTCTGTTGCCCTCATCCCTAGTCTCCCCTCCCTAGTCTCTCTTAGACTGTAGGGACCCTGTCTATTTCAACCATTGTAAAGTGCCAGGTACATTGCTTGCAATATATAAATACTTAATAACAACAACAACAATCTCAAATGGAAAAACTCCACATTAAGGAACATCAGAGAAGCCAGACAAATTAGAACTATTGACAAAATGGGAAGTAACTATCAGAGAACTTAGTACTAAATTTAAACTTTAAAGCTAAAATCCTGAAACCCATGAACTATTCGCAAATCAGTGGTTATAGGATTTTAGCCTCAGTCATCACATAAGGTTATCTGGGATGAACGTTTACCTGTATATTTTGGGAAATAGCTGATTAGATGTGAATACATAATTTTCTCTTCTAGGAGATCTTTTTTGTTTAAAAACAAAATGACTGAAGAGTTCAGAAACCAGGGATATGTGATGATAGTTTTAAATAAGGCCTTGCTTTCTTCCATTCGGTTCTGCAAGAAAAGGGAATTTGAAATGAAGTTATTATGAAGCATTATCACTTGTGATCATAAAACAAAGACAGATCCCCTCAACTACATTCCCAAGTAGAATCTCATAAAATAAAATGGGCAGGGACCTGTGATTGCTGTTTTCTCCTCATTGCTGCCGACGGGGAAAACACAGTGAACACTGCTCCCTGGAAATGGATATAACCCTCATTTGCCAGGTGTGCAAAGGGGTTGTGTATGTTAATATAGCTTACCAAAGTGCTACACTAGACTTCAGTGGGTGCTAAATCCTCATTCCCAGCAAGCGGCATCATTGTGCCGCATAACCCTACCCACTGGCATGTGGCAGTGCAGAATATACCTCTGAAGTTGGGGAGTGGTCAGACCACACTTAAATGCTAACCGTATGGAGGGGCTGACACTGCGTGCACAAGAGAGTAGAGAATAGGCAATGATGCCACTTGCTATGAATGAAGATTTGGCACTCAATAAGTTAAGCGTGTGTAATCTTCTTGCACAGCTAGTGAATTATTGCAGCCATTGTTTCCAATTTTCTTATCAGATGTATTTCCTAGGCACAGTTCTAGCAAAGCCATTAGCGGCCTTACTTACTTACTTACACACAGTCTCTGAATGGATTCAAGATCAAGCCTAAAATGAGATATGAGCAGGCAAATGAGGTGCCATGAAATGAAAAGCAAAGTATTTCAAAGCGCAAGAAATATTCTGAGATACTCTATACTCCTTACTGATTTCTAAACAAATTGCTGGGCATCAATTCAGAATAAAAAACCCTACAGCCATAAAAACTCTAATAATAAGGTGGGTAAGTGTGGCATACGAAACACTGAAATATAATGTAGTTAACTCAGTGGGATGCCCTCATCTGAAATACTGTATTCAGTCTTGATCCACCCTAACAAAATTTAACAAAGATTTCAGGCATTCAGAGATGAGTGAAAACGATAAAAGACACGGTAAGAATTCCTTGTGAGGAAAGATTAAAAATGTGGAATTTTACAAGATAATGAATAGCAGTAAGATTAAATGGGTAATCCAATTTACAATCTAATTTTAAAGGACCAAGGAAATCTCTCTTGCTGCCCCCCATGCCTGGAACTCTCTCTGGTTACATTTGTTCTGTTCCCTCCCTCCCAATATTCAAATCCCTCCTGAAAACCTTCCTCTTCCATCAGACCTTCCCTGGCTCATCATGAGTGAAATTGCATCCTCCTCCCTCAATCTCTGCCCTGTAACTAGGTTAAGGAAGTGCACCTGCATCTTCTCACTCATGAATGTATCCTTGTCTCTCCCAATGTTCACCTCTCCCTGGTCTCCCCCCTCCCTTGTCTCTTAGATTGTAAGCCCTTTGGGATAGGGGCCTAACTACTGACTGTACAGTGCAAGGTACATCACTTGTGCTATATATATAAATAATAAATAAAACAAAACAAAACTACTCCTCCTCAAAGGCACCAATTTAGAACATTTGAAATCCTAAAGCCCTCCCCACCACCCCCAGACACACATGGAACTAAGTTGTACACAATTCTGAATATAAACGCCGCCTTGTTTAGTAAAGATCTATGATCATTTATAGCAGGGATTCTCAACCTGGTGCGTAGGAGCACCAGCGTGCTGGGCGATGAGAGAGTGTGCTCCCCAAGCCAGCTGTCAGTAGTGCTCGGGAGCACTTTGAAACACTCCTCCTTTGGATTGAATTAAATTGAATTGCAGAAGGGAGACTTAATCTATGCACTTTATGCAAATAATTCATGCAAATTATGCCATGCTCTCTCAAGCAGTCACTTATGTCACTCCAGTGCTCCTGCATGGAAAAAGATTGAGACCTCCCCCGATTTATAGTATGTATTATATTAATGAGCAACCAATTTAACTTTGCCCTCTTACTCTTTACTTATCCTCCCGCCCTTGGACCACCACCAAGGTCCCCAGACCCTAATTAGTAGATGCGGAGTAACCATCTAGATGTGTATATGCACAGTTGCCACCTAGGCAGTGCTGGTGTGAAAGAAGAGGAACAGACTTCTGGGATGAGAGCTAGATAAGATACATATTTATACTTTAAGTGAAGGTGAACAGAGTTTATCATTTTAGTAACTGCACATGATGAATTCCTGATTTTTGGAAGAAAAATAAATCAATCAGTAAGTGCATGTTAGGTGGAGAAACTATCAGCCTGATCTCAAGTAATCCACTAGGGCTGAGTGGATGGTATGACAGGTCCGTGCATAACGTACATGCAAAGTGCAGCCTGGGCACCCGACGACAGCCAGCAAGCGCAGCTATGGGACGCAGGAGGCTGCTGAGTGTGTGTGGCTGGAGGAGCCTGCAGCAAGGAATGCCCTGATTGGGGGATGGTGTGGCATGAAGAAGTTCTGTCCATGTGACAAGGTGGCTGGGCAGGGCCCTGTCCTGCTGTTTCCTTTGTGGGTAGGGGCTGAAGCACATGCTGAGGAGCAGCCTGAAGTGCGGCCAGCAGTGCCCACCACCTGCTCCTAGTACAGATGGGGGGGCATGATCCCCGAGCACAAATGCTTCTCCAGACAGCCTTGTCCCTCTGCCTCTCCCAGGGTTGGCGTTTCCCCCTCCAACATCCCTCTTGGCCACCCCAACTCAGGGAGTCCTTCCCCTTCTCCTGCTGCAGAGCCATCAACGGTTGGGGGAGTGTGGGATGTGACAGGCAATGCACAGTCCCTCTCCCTCCACCTGCCTCCCTTTGTGGAGATTTTCCTTGGGGGAATGAACTGGGTTGGGCCGGAGTATATATTGACTTCATCAATGCACTCCCAAGTGAAGCTACTTGGTTGGTCTGTCTATTCTTGGCACCAGGTGGCAATATCTACATGAATATGTAGAGCCCTCATCTCAAAGAACCAACGTTACAGGTAAGAAATTTACCCTTTTACTTCTTTCTACAAAAGGCATCTTTTTGCATGAACAATCTAGATAACAGCATTCCTTACCTCATTGTCGCATTCAGCTAAGACCTGATCATATTCACTTAGTGCAACTAAGAAAATGATGGAAGTAACACTTTCAAAACAGTGAATCCACTTCCTCCTTTCAGACCTTTGTCCACCTACATCCACCATCCTGTTAAACAGAAACACACAGCACAATGATTATTTTGTATTCTTAGTTGATTATCTCTTCACGTATGTGGAGAACACATCTCGTAGCGTTTGCGAGGGTTAGCTTAGATACTAGCTAGAAGTTGGTTCAGTAGCTCAGAAAGGTTAGCCACCCTGACAAGAAACAGATAGCATAGTGTAGGTCTCTAGTAGCCAGGGACCAATAAGAATATAAAGCTAGCAGAGAGATCCTTTAGCAAACCCAGGAAAAAGACTGCAAAACCTGTGTTGGTTTCAAAAACTCAGGAAAAATAAAATTAAATAATTAAACAGGGCTATCATAGCTTTCTAAAACCAGGACCTGGCTCTAAGGGGAGGCTGTTGCAGTGACTCAGCTCATTATTATGGCTGATTGCTTTAACAACTAACAACTGTGTGAGTGCACCATCTTAGATCAAAGGGGTTGCTTGATCCCTTTTAAACAATAGGCTGTGGGTGGGGTTGAGGCCTAGTCACTAGTATAAATTGGGAAGCCATCTCTGGACTGGTGTAGAGCAGGCAGTCACATTTGATGGCCCACTCTACCTGTCCCGGGTTTGGGGCCAGGTCTGTTCTGAGCACGCGCAGCAGCTTCATAGAGAGAGGAGGGGGGGCCGTGCTCTGCAGCGCAGGGGGCAGAGCCTGTGGACCCACATCCACACGCCTCCCCGTCCCCGGCTACCAACATGCCCTCACCCTGGCCAGGATCAAAGCGCACCGTCACGTGTAAAAATATCCTCTGATGGCTCGAGTGGCTGAGCTGGAGGAACTGAGGCAGGCTGACATTTATAGAGGAGATCTTCAGTATAGATCGGACGTAAGAATCAATTTGGTTCTCGCGAAAATCCAGTCCCCTTAAGGAGATCTTGACAAGATCTCACCAACAGTGTGAGAACCTTGCTTAAAAAGACAAATACTGCACATGCACAAAATGGCCACTGGGTCATTCTGTGCATCAGCTGCCCCTTTCCAAAATATCAGCGATGCTGCTGGTGTCATTTTGGAAAAGGGTTGTGCATGCACAGAATGGGCTGGCAACAACCAGACGTTGGTGACTGCAGAAAAGGGGACAAAGAGAGAGCCAGACAAACAGATGCGGCACACACATGGTTCCAGTAACTAAATTGAGAAAAAAATCTCTGTCAAGAAACGGGCTGAGAACTGGCGTTTTTCTCGATTCTTGAGAGACTCGAGTCAAAGCTTGATTCTCAACAAGAATCGAGGGGGGGGGGGGAATTGGCATTGAGTTTCAACCCTACTTCAGTAGACAGTAGAGTAGACCCACCTTCACTCTTGCAACCCTGTGCTGTGTTGGAGGAGGAAGGTCTTGGGGAAGGAGAGCATCAATCTGCTATGATGGGAAACGACCCCATAGCTGGGACCTGTGTTTCAGATGATGCCATAGTATCCTCTCGCACGAAGGCTATTTCTCCAGGGAAAAGGACCCCAACAGACAGGAATAGGATGGCTATACAGTAGTGGGTGATTCAATCATTAGGAATATAGATAGTTGGGTTTGTGACAGCTGTGAGGACCGTGTGGTCAATTGCTTGCTGGGTGCAAGGTTAGCGGACCTCATGCAATGTCTAAACAGGATTTTAGTGACTGGTAGGGCGAAGTCTATTGTTGTGATCCATGTCGGTACCTAATGACCTAGGAAGATGTAGGAAGGAGATTCTGGAGGCTAAAGTTAGGCTTCTAGACAGGAGGTTGAAATCCAGAACCTCCAGGATAGCTTGGTGAGGTGTTCTCTCCACTTTTGTGCATCCTCTGCTGGTATCTTGGGGACGTCTCTGTTGCTGGTCACAGATGTTCTAGTGGGGAGTTCATGCCCAGCTGCCAGGTAGTCCCATGCCTGAGGGGTCCAATTCTCTCACTGTTGCCCCTTCCAAGATAGCTCAGTCCCTCCAGTTCACACCTGAACTCCATGTGCTCCGCTGCTTCTAGGTCGCTACAGGCCTCTCAGGGTCCTGGGCTAGCAGGCTTTAACAAACAAACAAACAAACAAACACACACACACACACACACACACACACACACAGATCTTCCCATACTCTACACTTCCTGCCCCCTGGTCCACCCACAGAGCTAGCTAGGCCCTCCCACCAGAGTCCTCACTCTGCTATGGGTCCCCTCCGAGCCTACTGTCCTCCCAAGCTTGAGGCCATGTGCACTCTGTCTAAGGAGGGGTGTCAGGCTAGAAAGGGAGACAACTGTATGGCAGGCACCCTCCTCCTATATTCTCCAGGGTTCCCTCAGCTGCAGCATGGCTTCTCCGAACCCATGCTTCCTTCTCTACCCAGGGCTCAGCCTTCTCCTGGCCTCTGCTAGCCAGGCACAGACTGCTCTGGTGTAAGCTGACTCCAGGATGGTCTTTCCAAAAAACGGAAAAGTATTCCAAATGAGGTAAATAGGAATGAGCATAGACATTGGCAGAGAAAGTGTAAACCCATGATACGGCAGGGCCGAGAGGGAATTTGAGGAACAGCTTGCTAACGATAACAAATCCAATAGGAAATTTTTTTATGGTACATCAGAAGCAGGAAACCTGCTAGAGAGGCAGTTGGTCCGCTAGATGATCAGGGAATAAAGGGGGTGCTCAAAGACGACAAAGCTATTGCCGAGAAACTAAATCAGTTCCTTGCATCAGTTTTTACTATAGAGGATATTGGGGAGATACCTACACCAGAGTTATTTTTGTTGGTGGTGAATCTGAGGAATTATCTGAAATTGGCATCATGCCAGAAGATGCATATAGAGGAGTTCTTCAGGGACATAGTAGAGCAGTCCCACCTCCACTCTGGCAGCCTCTGTGCTGTCTTGGAGGAAAAAAACCTCCAGGAAGGAGAGCATCAAACTGGAATGGCTGGAAGAGATCCCATGGCTGGGACGTGCCTTCCAGGCAATGTGTTATCCCTCTCGCACCAAGGATGTCTCCAGGGGTGTGTGCCCAGGGGGGTGGGAACAGAATGGCCATGGTAGTGGAGGATCCAATTTATTAGAAATGTAGATAGCTGGGTTGCTGGTGGCAGTGAGGACTTGCATGGTAAATTGCCTGCCTGCTGCAAAAATTGAGGACCTCGCATGTCACCTAGACAGAATTTTACAGTGCGCTAAGGAGGAGCTGGCTATCGTGGTATGTGTGGGTACCAATGACATAAGGAAGACGTAGGAGGGAGGTTCTGGAGGCCAAATTTAGGTTTCTAGGTAAGAAACTGAAGTCCAGAATCTCCAGGGTAGCATTCTCAGAAACGCTCCCAGTCCAACACATAGGAACCCAGAGGCAGAGTGAGTTCCAGAGTCTATGTGTGGATGAGACGATGGGGCAGGGAGGAGGGGTTTAGATTCATTAGGAACTGGGGAACCTATGCCAACGGGATGGACTCCACCTTAACCAGAACAGAAACCGGTTGCTGGCACTAAAAATTAAAAAGTAGTTAGAGCAGTTTTTAAATCCAGAGGCAGTCCAGAGGAGAATCCAGGGGAAAGCAAACAGGCACTGCGGACTGGGTTCAGTGATTCAGACTGAGGCATCTCCAAAGGATGCTGTTAATTCATGGAAATTAGAGTATCCTAATATAGTGAATAGGAAATTAGCTGGGGGAGCTCAGGTGGAAATCCATGCAGAACAGAAAAATATAAATGATTCCAAAATACCTGAAACAGTTTTTTATAATGAACAGACCAAGAATAATAATAAAAAGAATACATTTACATATCTATATGCAAATGCTAGAAGTCTAAAAAGCAGGATAGAAGAATTAGAATATATGGCACTAAATGAAGATCTAGACATAATAGGCATCTCGAAGACCTGGTGGAATGAAGGTAGTCAATGAGACACTAATACCAGGGTACAAAATATATCCAAATGATAGAGTATGTCGAGCTAGTGGTGGAGTGGCTCGTGGCTCTATATGTTAAAGACAGCACTGAGTCAAATACGATCAAAATTTTACAAGAAGGGAACTGTACTCTAGGATCTATATGGATAGAAATTCCATGCCTAACAGGGAAGTGTATAGCAGTGGGGCTATACTATATGGTGAGACTGATTATGAAATGCTAGTGAAGGTTAGACAGGCTACTAAAGTTGGTAACACAATAATAATGGGTGATTTCAATTATCTTAATACTGACTGGATGAATGTCTCCTCCTCCAGGCGTGATATAAAAGTAAAGTTTCTAGATGCCATAAATGGCTGCTTCTTGGAGCAGCTGCTCCTTGAACCAACAAGAGGTAGAGCTACTTTAGCTCTAGTCCTACGTGGCGTGCAAGACCTGGTGCAAGGGGTAACAGCGGTGGAGCCGCTTGGCAATAGTGATCATAATATAATCAAATTTGACATAATTACTGGAGAGAGAATGGTAAATAAACTACCACAGTAACATTTAACTTTAAAAAGGGAGACTATGCGCTGAAATGAAGAAACTAGTTAGAAGGAAATTAAAAGGAGCAGTGGCAAGGATTAAATGTCTGCAAGAGGTGTGGAGACTATTTGAAAACACCATCTTCGAAGTCTAGATTAAATGTATTCCACAGGTTAAAAAAGTAGCAAGGGGAAAATGCCTGCCAGCATGGCTAAATGGTGAGGTGGAGAAGACAATTAGAGCCCAAAAGGCATCCTTTAACAAATGGAAAGTTAGTCCTAATGAGGAAAATAGGAAAAAGCATAAACAGTGGCAACTTGGATGTAAAAATGTTAATGAGGCAGGCCAAGAAAGGATTTGAAGAGACTTGCCAAAGAGGCAACTTTTTCACCCCATCTCAAGAGAGAGAGTAGAATAGAACTGGAAAAAGTCCAGAGAAGGGCAACAAGAATGATAGAAGGGATGGACTGAGGACAGGCTGAAGAGGTTAGGGCTGTTTAGCTTGGAGACGAGGCAATTAAGAGGGGATATGATAGAAGTTTATAAAATCATGAATGACACGAAGAAAGTAACCAGGGAACTATTGTCTGCCTTTCCCCACAATAAGAGAACAAAGGGACACTCTCTGAAGTTCAATAGAAGCAGTTTTAAAATGAACAAAAGGATGTACTTTTTCACGCAGCGGACAATATAGGTGCAACTTATTGCCAGAAGAGGCTGTGAAAGCCAGCACATAACAAAGAGAAATTGGATAAATTCTAGGAGGATCGAGCCATATACGGCTACTAGCTGGGGATTAAACCCTTGGCTACCAGTAGTTGGGAATGGTCAGCAGGCGATGGATCACACTTCCATGACCTGTACATGTACTTCTCTTGAACTACCAGCGCTGGCCACTGTCCCGAGACAGAATGCTGAGCAGGATGTCCTGCTGGCCCAGCTCAGTATGGCTGTTCTTATGAGTACTGCGGACATAGGCTAGGCATTCGTGGAAGATTTATAGAGGGACAGAAAAGCAGAAGTAACTGGAGTATCTGGACTATTTGCCTCTAATTGAGAGGAATTGCTTATCTAAATTAAAATCATTTGACGCAAGGTTTATGTAAGAAGTTTGAAATATGTGGAAATTATACTGTTTTCAAAATAGGGTATTAATAAAAAGAACTCACCCCCATGCAGTATCAAAAAGGAATGGTTTCTAAAATGTATTCTTCCGGAAGCTTAGGTCATGAACCGCAAACCACTTATTAGAGGGTAGCCCCATAGAAGCAGTGTGGCTACTTCGGAATAAGTAGTTTGTGGACTGCAATCTTAGTACTTCATCCAAAAATAAACACAAATAAATCATTTATCCTGCGAAGGAACCTATTACATTTTCTGATACTTAAGGCCTTTAATTTCTAAGAGACTCTTTTGAGGAGCTCAGCATAGTCTTAACCACATGACATCTTTGTAATGCAATTGTAATCTCTTAATTATGGAACAGAGTTTAGTCAATCTTACCTAAAGACAATATTCTCTAAATCAAAAGGATACTCGATAATTCCAGTGGTTGGCACTCTGACCCTGAGAATATCTTGCTCAGTTGGCACAAATGATGGCATGGAAATACGATCAATCTCAGTAAGGTAACTGGAAAAGACAGACACAAATATTTTGCTGAGGAAGTATTCTGTCACATTCAAATATCTAAAATATTTCACTCCAAATTACTGAGCAGAAAGTATAACAATTTCCCTACAAATTCAGTAGATAAGTATTTAAATAGTCACACACACAGGGAAAGGCGATTATGTCAGATCCTAGATTTCAGGATGAAAATGAGTATTTGCATATAATCTTTAAATCTGTGACTTTCCCAGGCTATCAGCATTTCCTCTTAATCTTTTCCAAAAAATACATACGCCAAGTGTTCACTGTGAGCTGCTAATGAAAAAGGGAATTTCTCATTGAGGGCAGATCTGGCCCTGCCTTCTTCAAGAGATTGTCCACATGCCACCTGTCAGGAGCTTTAAGAAACAGTATCTATTGGGGCCTGAGCATGCCCAGTGAGTGTTCTTGAGGCCTTCCCTTTGAGTCTGCACAAGAAGCCACAGAACCCAACCACCCGTTTGGGTTCCCTGCCACCCTCTCTGCTTTAGGGTGGGGCAATCCAACCATTCCGGCTCTCTGTTTGCTTTCTTGGTCAGTAATTCCCCTGCTTGACCCTACCCAAAGCGGACTCTCTTAATGCTTAATTTTAAACACCTGTGGCTAAGTCACTCCTTCTGCCCTGTATTTAGTTCAGAGGCTATCGCTGGAAATGCAAGTGGATTTAAGTACTGGCCAGTACTTTGCAAGGACACTGCCCCTCTTAAGGATGGTACAGACTTTGTGTATCAATCAACACCGTGTGATACCAACTCCAACCGTTTTGTACATGCAGGAGCCAATGTCTATTCAGTTCTTCTCCATTACATGCAGAGCCAATTTTGAGTTCTTAGTGCCTGTCTCCACTGAGCAGGAGGCGGGATCTGAAATGACTAACAGTTCTATTTGGAAAGACAATTCCCTTTTTGATGTTTCAATTGGAACTCATAGCACATTCATCCACCTGTTCCGGACGACTGCTTGCTCGTCATCAGTCTACCTACCTTTGTTTTTATTGGTGCTGTAAGCCGTCCCAAGATGCCATGGGCATGAGGGGGTGGCAAATAAATGTAACAAAATAAATATAAAATAAATAAATACCTAGGTATCTTTAGAGTTGTTTAAAGAAGAAAGAGTATTACTTCTCACATGAATTCTTTGAGAGGAAACCTCTACCTATTCAAACTCCACACTCTCCTTGCTCATGACTAGGAGTTCCTTGAGAGTCTTAGCAGAAAGGAACTGGAGCCAAGCAGTATCGACAGGGTTTAATGAGGACATCATGCACTCCCCACTCCAAGAACTTTCTCTCAAAGAATGAACGCTATGGGGAAGCGAGTTTATTCTTTTTAGATATTTCAGACTGGTATTTTACTCCTTACACTGCTTCCCCATATATCTTGCAAGGTACTGACTGACTTCCCTGCTTCAATTTTCAGGTTCATTAGATACGCTCTCCAATTTCAAGGGAAACTCTGCTTCCCAACAAAGGGATTGCATTTTCCCTGCTAGCCCATTTGTTTTGCTCTCTCCTCACTTTTCAGGAAAGGTTTGCACATAGAAAATGGAGACCTCGCTGATGTTTAACATGGAATCATAGAATCTTAAAGAGTTGGGAGGGATCTCAGAGGCCATCTAGTTCAACCCCCTGCTCAATGCAGGAAACCCATAGTGACCGTGTCCCTGACAGCTGGCTCTCCAGCCTGTTTGAAAGCTCCAAAGAAGGAGAGTCCACCTCCACCCCCTAGGCACTAGTCTGTTCCACTGTCAAACAGCTCTTACCGTCAGGAAGTTCTTCCTAACGTTTAGCCAAAATCTGCTTTCTTGTAATTTCATCCCATTGGTTCTAGTCCCGCCCTCAGGAGCAACAGAGAACAAGTTTGCTCCATCTTCTGTGTGACAGCCCTTCAGATGTTTGAAGACAGCTATCATGTCTCCACTTAGTCTTCTCTTCTCCAGGCTAAACATACCTAGTTCTTTCAACCTTTCCTCATAGGACTTGGTTTCCAGACCCCTGACCATCTTGGTTGTTCTCCTTTGAATCCGTTCCAATTTGTCAATGCCCTTCTTAGAATGTGGTGCCCAGAACTGGACACAGGACTCCAGATGAGGCCTGACCAGAGCAGAATAGAGTGAAACTATTACTTCTCATGACCTAGACACTATGCTTCTCTTAATGCAGCCCAAAATTGTATTATGATGGCGAACTGGTGTTCCATTGACACAGTTTGTTCCTCTTGCTATTTGATGACTCTCAGATCATAACTGGCATTCTGCCTACATTTATTAAGTTACCCTATGACTTTAAGCTAAATAATATCTAGAATAAACTATTTAAAATGTTCATAGGTGAAATTGTAGTTTACCTTAACTATTCTTGATTTACATGTCTTGAGCATTCAATTCAGTATTAATACAGACCTATGACATAGCTAGTTTACTTAGTTTTCTGTATACTGGATTATCGTAGTATTTACTCAAACCATGAGTTATACTACTGCTTGGTAGAATATTTATTCTACTTCCTGGTATTGTACTTCCATAATACTGAGGCAGTGACCGAGAACACCTCTCTGCAGGCCCTTGTCATACAGACAAGATTAACAGATGGTACCCAGCTGACTGCAGTCACTAATGTCTTCAGCTTCCCTTCTCACTGCTAGGAACAGCAGATCGCCAAAAGCCAAGCTGGAATCTTCCCGTGAGCACTGAAACTGAGACAACAGCAGAAGGCAATCTGTACCATACAAAGTTCCTCTTAAAAGACTAGACAAACCATAGCTATTCATTTTGCAAGCTGCCTCCTTCCCTTCCCAGGGCCGGCCCAAGGGTTTGAGGGAACATGAGCCAAGCCTTGCTGCGGGGCCCCAAAGGCTTGCTGGTCTGCTGGCGGCTTTGCCACCGGCGGGTTGGCAGAGCCTTATGGCTGGCAGAGCCCTGTCCCTTCCCCCTCCAAACAAATCCTGAGTGAAGATAAGCACCAACATTTTAAAACGTGAGACTACTTCTAATTTAGCTATTTGGCCACCCACACTAGATAAAAGGCTTAGCAAAGGCTACATATCTGAAGAATACTCTCATATTTGAAGAGATGTAGTATATTATCATTTGACTTATAAGAGATGGAAGAATTATAAAATCACAGATCTCAGAACAATCATTTAGGCTACACTAGACAAAGAAAGGTTTGATTCACAAGTGAATTTAGAAAACTTCCACCTATGGCCAGTTTGTGTCAGTTTTTTACTGTCAAATTTATCTACTTTTCAAAATACCTTTCCCCCCCCCCCCATTGTGAAATTTATATTCACAACAAAAGTTCAGCATGTTCAGCTATTTTCTAACTCTCCCCAAAGGGAAGTTTAATTCTGTGCAGCTGTGCTGACATGAGTATTTATTGGGAGGTGCAAATAAATTAAGCAGAATGCACTCAAGAAAAGGAGGGTTCAGTTCATGGATCTGTGTCATGGATCTTTCCCCTGTACTTGTATGTATACCTTCATCTCTACTTCCTTACCTTGAGCTCACTTTTTTCCCAGTTCTTGAGGGTAGGAAGTGGATGCAGGCTCTGGAAAAGGGCCACATACAATCTTGCTGAGGGTTGCGTTTGGTCCCTGGACCTGACGTTTCCCACCCCTGAGTTACTCCACTTTATTTTTGAGTTGGCCTTGCAAACACAATAAACTTGATTTGGATTGGAGTTACTCCAGAATGCTCAATATAGCTTATTTGCAGCTAATTTAAAAATAGGGTGTTACCTTTCAGCCAAAGATACAAAAGAATGGCAAATAACAACAGGATGAGCTCGTAAAGAAAGACACTGTACTTACTATTTTGTGGAGTCTGACAGCTGGTATTCTCTCCGCCTGTCATAGCATTCTTGGATTCCTGGATCCTCCCAGAGCTTCTTAATCGCTTCTACTTGTTCTCTGTCCAGTGTTGTTACTCTGTCTACCTCCACTTCTCTGATCATCCGGGCATTTTCCTAATTAATTTTTAACAAAAGTTGGCTTGAAATTTATTTACTTTTAAATTGGTTGTAAGATGTTAAACAGTTTCACTGCCAGCAAAGTTTTCAGTGCTAGAGTGCAACCATGCAGCTCAAGGCATTCTATCATTTCCACAATATGTTAAAAAGGTAGCAACATTAGGAGCCATGCAGCAAAAGGGTTTAATTTACCCTTACCCAGGAGGACTGTGTTAGCAATGAACACGCACTCACTGCTTTCTAAACAAGAAATAAAATTTGGCCTAAGTCTTCATTTAACATGCTGCTCCCGACTGGGAATGAAATTGGCCCAGCAGTAGACTTGCTTCAAAATGGCTGAAATCAACATTTCTCCTTAACAGACTGACAATTTTGCCCAAACAAGCATATTTAATTAAACTTAAGTTGAAAACATAGTAATATCTTAAATGTTATTTATCTTAAATATTATTAAATATTTAATATCTTTAATATTAAAGATATTAAATATGCTATTTAATATCATAAATAACATCGCTCGGATCCGCCCCTTTCTCTCTATCTCCTCTGCCAAATCCTTTGTTCATGCCATGGTCATTTCTCACCTCGACTACTGCAACCTTCTCCTCAGCCTCCCTCGCTCTCACCTGTCCCCCCTTATCGCCATCCAAAACTCTGCTGCCAAGGTCATCCACTCAGCCCGCCGATTTGACCATGTGCAGCCTCTCCTCTCCTCTCTCCACTGGCTCCCCCTTCCCGAACGCATCCAGTTTAAACTCCTAGAAACACTTCACAGCCAAGCTCCCCCCTCTCTCTCAGCCCTAATCTCGTTACACACTCCTGCACGCGCCCTCTGCTCCTCCTCTGTCCCCTCCCTCACTCTCCCTCATCTCCCATGCTCCCCTAACCACCTTCGTCCCTTCTCCCTCGCTGCCCCCCATCCCTGGAACTCCCTCCCTACCCACATCCGCCTCGCCTCCTCCCGCCGCACCTTCAAATCCCTCCTCAAGACCCACTTCTTCCATGCCACCTTTCCCAATGTCTGCTAGTTGTTTTTCCCTTAATGCTTAACGTCTGCCCTCCTCTACAGACTCCTGCCTAACTGTAACCAAGCCAAGCAAGCGCACCTGAGACTTTGCAGTCGCTTGCATGTTTGTTTGCTTCTCCCTTATCCTCCCGTTGTCCCCTCTCCTTGTCGCCCCTCCTTGACTTTTTAGATTGTAAGCCATAGGCAGGGACCACGTCTTTATCTTTGTTCTGTAAAGCACCAGGCACACGGCTGGTGCTATACAAATGTTTATAATAATAATATAATTATAATTTATGCTTGTTTTAATTTCATTACAAAGAAAGCTTGCACCCTGTGCTTAATCGGATGGCTATTTCTAGCAGCTTAAGTAGATAAAAGAGGTGACAAAGCACACCTTTGGTTCATGCTGCTCTTTAAAACAATACCCGATAAATAAAAGAACAAAATGTAGAGGTTTAACCAAAGACCTTAGAGGGCCAGAGAGCCCAGTACTGAGTAAAAGGAACCACGCTAGTAGACTGGTCCTCCCTGAAAGCCTGAGTGTCAGCAAAGACCTTGTGCCCATGGGGGTGGAGGACTGAATGCCCCACCAAAGGGTCTGCGAACGTGCAAGCGTGGTTGGGGTCTGTGAGCCTAATGTTGCACGTGGCTGAGCCCAAGGCCCATGGGACCTTCTAGGTCTGAGGGAAACTGTAAATAAAGTGGACTAGATATGGAACCTGTCTCAAGTCTCGTGCCTGGGCCATATGCACCTCGTGTCAACCCCAAAATTAACCCTGGCAGGGAAGATCCTATTACACTGGGATTACAAATTTCCCCAGATTAATTAGATGAATGATATTTACTGTCTGCTGAATACTATGGCTCTCCCTCATATATAACCAGGTTGGCTAGTGTGAATAGTGGTAAAACTAATAATACAGTTTGCTCTGATTTTTTTGCAAATAATTTGTTTTCTAGATTAAGCATATTCAGTGTCATCTACAATACAACATCCTAATGTTTATATTTTCCAGAAGCAGGGTTACAATATTAATATATGAATTGGGTAGTTTTTCCCGGTGCTTTTTTTAAGACTGGAAACAGGATTGGAGTCTGTTCATACCAAAGTCGTCATAAGAGCATTAGCTTTCTGGTTTAAACTTTTGACTTATTCGCCTCTGAGACTTTCAAAAATGGCTCTTATTGAAGACAATAGTCAATCTTCATGGTTGTCTTTTGTGACAAACACCTTAAGAATAATGGGATTTAAGTATTATATGTCTGATGATTTAAGGTTTGTTTCCCCTCACACTGATAAATTCCATCTTTTTCAAAGAATATACGATATCACATGCCAAATTGATACTGCTTTATTTTGCATTTCTTCCTTGTATATCCCTGCCCACATCCACCTCACCCCCTCCCTTCGTACCTTCAAATCCCTCTTCAAGACCCACCTCTTCCGCTCTGCCCTCCCCGACTCCTCGCTCCCCTCACCTAACTCCTGCTGATACCCTCCATCCAGTACAATTGGTTACCTGAGGTCTGTGTACTCATATCCTCTCCATATGGACCAACCAGCCATCATTCTTGATGTAACCGAGCCAAGCACCTGCACCTGGGACCTCGCATCTTCATGAATGTTACAATCCTTGTCTCTCCCTCTGTTCCCCTTCCTTTGTCTCCCACCCGGTCTCTCAGATTGTAAGCTCTTGGGCAGCGACCGTGTCTATTCCATTACTTTGTCAAGCACCAGGTACATTGCTGGCGCTATATAAATGCTTGCTAATAATAATAATAATAACGCCTCGATTACTGTAACCTCCTTCTCACTGGCCTTCCCCGGTCTCACCTTTCTCCCCTCATCTCTGTCCAAAACTCTGCTGCCAGGGTCATCTACCTCGCCCGTCGCTTCGACCATGTGCAGCCCCTCCTCTCTTCGCTTCACTGGCTTCCCCTTCCTGAACGAATCCTGCACAAGCTCCTAGTCTTCACCTATAAAGCTCTTCACAACCTTGCTCCCCCCTACCTCTCTGCACTTATCGCCCTCCATACTCCAGCCCGTGCACTTCGCTCCTCCTCTGTCCCTTCTCTCACCCTTCCACGCCTTCCCTGCTCCCCTAAGCGCCTTCGTCCCTTCTCACTTGCTGCCCCCCATGCCTGGAACTCCCTCCCTGTCCACATCCGCCTTGCCCCCTCCCTTCATACCTTCAAATCTCTCCTTAAAACTCACCTCTTTCGCTCTGCTCTGTCTGACTCTTTATCCTGCTGAGCCACTATTCCTATACCTACGATCGGTTTACCCTTATCCTTGCAACATGGACCTGCCTGCTGTCATTCTCATCGTAACCAAGCCAAGTACGTGCACTTGAGACCTCGCATCTTCATGAATGTTAGACCCCTTGTCTCTCCCTCTGTTCCCCTTCCTAAGTCTCTCCCCCAGCTCCTGTCTCTCAGATTGTAAGCCCTAGGGGCAGGGACCGTGTCTATTTTATTACTTTGTAAAGTGCCAGGTACACTGCTGGCGCTATATAAATGTTTGTTAATAATAATAATAATAATAATAATCATAATAATTAATAATGTGGAGTCATGGTCAGGGCTTGGAGAAATATTTGTCCTTAGATTTTAAAAGGAAAGTTTGGATGGCCCCTTACTAAGGTTAAGTTTTGAGCTGATTGAAGTAACAAGTATAAATCTGGTATAAATTTGTGAGATCCGTCTTGGGTAATGTCCTCTCCCATCAATAATTACTGGAATAGCCAAAGAGAGAGTGTTTCTAACTTTCCTTCAATAGTAAGGGCAGCACAGGACACAATCAACACCCTGTAAAGAGATCTCCTCTTGGCTCCTAAATCATGCCTTTCCCCCCCAAAACCGAGGGCTCACGTTGTTTCAATGCAGCAGAAGAAATGAAAAGAAAAATGGATACTAAATTTAGTAACAGCGGACAATAGCCACATTTTCGGGTACCACACTGGGTACTTGACAGGTTTCCTGGGTACTGATTGGGTCCCCGGATAACCAGAAAATGTGTAACTTCCTGTATCAATTTTCAATTACTGATTGGTACATCAGTAAGGAAATTAAAAAAAAAAAAAAAAAAATCGGGACTGGAAGTCAATTTTGCAGGACTGGAAGTTGGCTTTCTGGGATGGAAAAACAAACAGGAACCAACAGAAGGTAATAAATCGACATGGAAGTAAAACAAATTGATACCGGAAGTCGACGTTCCGGGACAACAGGTACCCGATTGGGTTGCAATCAGGTATCGAATGGTACCTGATGTTGTCATGTCGACTCAAGTACCAGAAATCTGTCGAGTACCATTTTTGCAGGTACTCATTTCAGCATGCTTCTTACCATTTTATCACATCTCAGTCACTAATGGACAAATAGATACAGCCAGGGAAGAAAACACTCCAACATATAAACAAACATCCAGAGCTGGACCTGAATATTCTTGAGAATTAGTTCTGCACATTTTAAATTGCTTTACTACTTTTAAAAGCTCACTTTTCCTAGACTCATTGAAACTGGCCTTCATTCACCTATAAATCTGTAGCACAGGTATTGTTGGCTGTTACTGTTGATATTTCATGATGGTGTAAATGATAATCAATCATGTGAAACCTTGAACTGAGTGCACAAAGTGCATTTCTGCTAATACAAAGCAAGGAAGTGCTCATGTATCCACAGAACAACTTTGTTCTCAGCTCACCTATAACAAAATACATTTAATATTTGCTGAAGTCAATAAAGGTTCAGCAGATGCCTTTTAAGACAAATCACACTGTGGCAAGCAAGCAATTTCTGCCTGATCCAATTTTCACTTTTAGGTGTCATGCTATAACTAGGCAACTTTGTTCTCCCCGTTAGTGGGTGGAAGAAAACATTCTCAGCCACATAACCATTTGGAAACAAGCCACTAGAGGGCAGAGTTGGGCTGCTAGATCCAAACACTTTCTAGAGCACAGACCAATTTCAGTGCTGTTCTGCAACATTTTTCCATCCTTACCTCAGTAAACACTACGATGCCTTTTAACCAGAGCATCCTAAGAGAGATCTAATGAGCTGTTTTATAGACTTCATTGAAGTATACGTTATAGGAAAATTTTAAAAAATCACCGTTAATCTTAAGTATTATTATTATTATTATTATTATAAACATTTATATAGCGCCAGTCGTGAGACCTGGTTCTCTACAGAACATAGAAATAGACATGGTCCCTGCCTGTGGCTTACAATCTAAATGACAAGGAAAGGGAGACAGGGAGGGGGGACAGAGGGAGAGACAGGGGAGAAGACAGACAAACATTCAAGTGGATGTGAAGACTCAGGTGCGTGTGCTTGGCTTGGTTACAATCAGGTTGGTGGCAGCAGTCTGCAGAGGAGGACAGACAGTAGGTATGTGGGAATGTCTAGCAGGCATTGGGAAAGGCGGCGAGGAAAAGGTAGGTGTTGAGGAGGGATTTGAAGGAGCGGAGGGAGGGGGCAAGGTGGATGTGGGTAGGGAGGGAGTTCCAGGCATGGGGGGCAGTGAGGGAGAAGGGTCGAAGGCAATTAGATGAGCAGGAGAAACGAGGGAGAGTGAGGGAGGGGACAGAGGAGAGCGCATGCAGGAGTGCGTAGGGAGATTAGATCTGAGAGGTAAGGGGGAGCTTGGTTGTGGAATGTTTTGAACGTGAAAACCTGGAGTTTAAACAGGATACGTTCAGGAAGAGGGAGCCAGTGAAGAGAGAAGAGGAGAGGCTGCACATGGTCAAAGCGGCGGGCAGAGTGAATGACCTTGGCCAGGGCTGGCCCCAGGCATGTGCCACATGTGCGGCAGCACATGGCCCCGCAGCGAGCTGGGGCCCCGCACTTGCCTGCCTGGGCAACAGGCTGCAGCCAACTTCTCCCCCAGAAAGTTATTTTTCCTCCCCTCCCTGGCTCCAGACCCCATCCCTCACCTGCCTCTGCCTTCTAGAAGACCGGCAGCAGCTACACTGGATCCGGCTGGGAGATAAGGCTATTTGTTCACAGACAGCTCCTCCCCACATGCTGATCAGAAGGTTGCTACCTTGTAAAGAAGGTTCTTCGAGATGGCTCCCAACATTCTCACAACTGGGTTGTGCACGCTCATCCTAGCCAAATAATAGACCACATGATGGTCTTGAGCTCCTCTAGTATAAAAAGAACCCTCCCCCTCTGAATGACAGTACCTTTCAACCCTTTCTAGAAATATAAGAAAAGAATTCCATGTGGGGCTGGAAGGGTGGGTGTTGTGAGAATGTTCGAAGCCATCTCGAAGAACCTTGTTTGCAAGGTAGCAACCTTCTGTTCTTCTTCAAGTGGCTCCTCACAGGCCATTTTTACATGGCTCTGTCGGGTGGGGAGTCTGCGGGCGTGCCAGTGCATGGGTGGGTCATGCACACAGCTGCACACTCACCCCCCACTCACCCACATCCACATAGTAACCACCATTTCCCCCAGTTCCTCCGTGCGTGGGGTGTGTGTGAGTGGGGATGCGTGTTAAGCGAGCGCACACGCACCCCACTCACTATGGGTGCATGCACCACGTCATTCACATGGGGTTCACACATTCACACAGAAATCTGCGT
Source organism: Sphenodon punctatus (assembly GCA_003113815.1). Classification (NCBI taxonomy): domain Eukaryota; kingdom Metazoa; phylum Chordata; class Lepidosauria; order Sphenodontia; family Sphenodontidae; genus Sphenodon; species Sphenodon punctatus. The sequence continues at coordinate 10,653,765 of QEPC01012913.1, forward strand.
GTTCATGGCTGGGAAGAGACCCGTGTAAAAAGGGCCACATTCTCACAACTGTCTTACTTATACTATCTTAGGTAGGAATTTAGGATGTAAAGCAATATCTATTCTGTCTTGGAAAATAAA
>QEPC01012913.1:10664152-10717220 GCA_003113815.1 Sphenodon punctatus
CCGCTCAATAACCTTCCCTAAAAAGGGAAGGTTAGAGACAGGTCGGTAGCTGGTGAGCTCATCCACGTCCAAGGATGGTTTCGTCAGCAGGGGGTGCCCCTTGAGGCAAGGCGACAGCCTCCCCTGCTGCAAGGATGCGTTCACTACCCTCACCAGCGCTGTCCCCAACGTCTCCCTGGAGGCTTTCGCAGACGCTATGAGGGCAGCAAGGAACTCCTTCCTTGCTGTCCTCACAGCCTCAACATAGGACCGCAAATGGGCCCTATGGAGAAGACGGTGGGAGCCTTCTCCATAGGGAAGACTCCGAACGTCTAGATGACGGAAATGATTTGTTGGGCAACGACAAAGTGGAGGAAACTCGTCTGTCTGAAGGGTTGCTTGGGAATGTATCTCAATTTTGTTTACATACAAATCCCTTAGAGCCACCTTTTGGTGATTTAACGGCGCAAAATTTGAAAGAAATGCTGTCTCCATCTCACTCACAAAATTCTTGTATGAAGGACATAGGTGATATCTTGCTGGCCCAGTGTACACTGATTTCTAAAACGGTTTCCTTATTGTATATGAATGTTTCTGACATGGGTACATCATTGGAAGAGGTTATACAACAGCTTAGATGGATTCATGGGCAGTTGGATACCCTAAAAAACGGAAGGAAGAAATCTAGGGGTACTCCTGAAAAGGGAGTAGAAAGGAAAGAATACCCTGGGAAAAGAAGTTTATTCAATAGGGATAGAGGGTATTACGGATCTAATAGGGAGAAAATTACCCTTGTGGACTGTGATTTAGCTCTAAAAATTTTCCCTTAACCATATGGATCTCTACCAAATTGGTCATGTAAGAACCTGGTGGTTAAAAATATGTTCCAACTATTGAAAACAAGATTAGCAGAGTCAAATATTCATACCATAACATTAGGGAAATGCAATGGGCATATACAAAATCTTAAAATCAAATTCAATTCACCTTTGCTAGTTAGGAAGTTTTTTCAGGCTAGAAAGTTCCTTATTAACAAGAGGAGTACGTACGCATTGATAGTCTCTGTGCCAGAAGCAGATAGTCAGTGCATTAGGAGGAATAGTAAGCAGACTCTAAGGAATGATCTTCTGATGGATTTTGAACCTGTGTCGATCCAGATCTCTCAGCTTGGAGGCACCGAAAACAAGCTGTCCCCGATTTTAGGGGGAAGTGACTCAGTAAAGTTTACAAATTATGGGAAGCGTAGAAGACTTGAACATACGATGCCTTCGGAAAGAGCAGGTTAGTGCAGGAGAAATAAACGGGAGGCCCTTTTTTGATTCCCTGTCTATAATAGAACAGGATAAAGTACTACAAACCTTAAAAATGACCCAGGAAAACGTAGAACCAAAGCAGCTCGATTATAAAGCCCCAGGCCTGCAGGCAAATTCTAAAGCTCAGTCCTTTAGACTAAACACAGTGGATTTGGCAGAAAGATATTTGGCACCCGAGGAAGAGAGAACAAATTTAGGAGGGTGGGGAAGTTGGCAACTTGAAAATAGTAGGAGAGAGGAACTAGCCAAGATCACACATAAAATAAAAGAGAATGGAGCAATTGGGCAAGATGATCAAATGATTTTTTAAGTAAAAGAAATAAGTCAGGAAATGGAGTTACAACATTTAATATCATGACTCCGATTTCAACAAAAAAATCCAACTGTATCTAAACAAATTAACATAGCTTCTTGGAATGTGGCAGGTTGGAGGGCAAGAATGCAGGACATTAAAACAGTGGTAACTAATCTACACGTTTTATGTGTACAGGAAACCTGGGTAATAAAAGAGGAAGATATATTCCTCCCAGGGTACAAATCATGGGTGGTACCAGCTAATAAGGACTCGATGGGAGACCAGCAAAAGGGGGGAGGGGGGGATAGCTATTTTGGCAACGACTAGCCTAAAATTATAAAATTACTTAATACCAAATCTCCCTGAAAATGTCCTGGCAATTTGCATTCACTCCAAAGATAAACCAGTGCTGATAATAATTAATCTGTATCTCCCTCCTTCCCTTGGAATTTATGAAAGAATGGGTTTCTGGGAAACCATGGACGAACTTATAGTTAGGCTAGAAGAAAAATATCCCAGAATACCTATGGTAATGCTGGGAGATTTCAATGTTCGCACAGGCAATGATATTGATGAGATTGTACAAATGACAGGTATAGAACCTGAAGACCCTTTTTAAGCTTCATACGGAAGCTCTAGAGATAAAATACTAAATGTTAAAGGAGTCCAGATGTTAAAATTTCTGTACAAAAATAACTGGATTATCCTAAATGGAAGGGGGTTGTTGGATGTGCAAAGAGATATGACTTTCTTCTCCCCTAACGGCTTAAGTATAGGGGACTACATCTGTGTCCCTGCCGATTATCATGGACAGTTAAAAAACTTTAGAGTAGTCCCACTGGGAACAATTGATCATCAACCACTCACCGTCGAATTTCAAGTCAATTTAGAGCAGGCATTATTTTTCAACACTGACCACTCTGGCAAATTATGCACTTGCTACTAAGAACACCATAAAATGGAGACCAAAACTGGCAAGGGACAGTTATACCTTTTTTTGGGAATGAAGATATGAAGCAGTTACAAGATTTTTTTCTAACAATAAATACTCTAGAAGTAGACGTCCCTGGTTACTATCAAGGAATACATCAAGGAAGTCTTACTTAAGAAGGATATGGCAAAAAAAAGAAATTGGGAACCGACGTGGTTTGACCAAGAACGTAGACAAGGAAAAACAGCACTAAATAAGGCAATTAGGTTAGCTAAGAAATTTAATACACCTCAAACAGTTAAAACGTTCATAAAAGATGCTGATAAAGTATAAAAACCAAGCTTATCACCATTCTTTACAGATAACCTTGGAGGATGCAGTCAAGAGGAAGCATAGCAGTAAATTTTGGGCTATTGTTAGGAAAGGATATTATGAGGACAATGATAGGTTGGATACTGGTATTCCGGGCCTAATTTGGCAAAAACATTTTGCGGATATATTCAATAAGACAGGAGAAGTAAGTCCAACCTCTGAGTCTGGGGACTTTGATTTGCTGACACTACCAGTGTGGGAGCCTTTTGCTTGAGATAACCATCAGGGATCTCATCATACAATTACCTCTAGGGAAAGCTCCCGGTGATGATGGGATCCCTGGTGAAATTTTGAGGGAGTATATGGATTGGTGGGTACCAATGCTGACGCAGTTATTTAACCATATTAATTTTTTTGGTCTAATTCCTGTAAATTGGAATTTAAGTATTGTCGTCCCCATCCACAAGAAGGGTGACAAAGGCCTACCATCTAATTAAAAACCAATAAGTCTAATTAACATTATCGCAAAACTATACGCTAAAACCCTTTTGAAAAGGCTTGAGGACTGGGAATTTAGAACCCAACTGCTTTATGAAGAACAAGCAGGATTCCGGGCAGACAATTCCACAATTGATCATGGCTTTACTCTCTCCTTTCTGATAGACAAATATGTTTACATACGCAAAAGCAAATTATATGCTGCCTCCATAGGTTTGAAGGCAGCATTTGACATGGTCAATAGAAAGCTTTTGTGGGAGAAACTAGGAAAGATCAATATTGATAAAAGGCTTCTGATTTTGGTAAGGAGACTACCAAAAGACCCAAATAAAAGTGAGGATATCTCCGGCTGGAGACTTCACTGATCCCATTGAGACCATGAGAGGAGTAAAGCAGGGTTGCGTCCTGGGCCTTTCTTATTTAATTTTTTGATAAATGATATCGTCCCAAACTTACAGGGAAAAGAACATCATCCACCCTTTATAAGGCAAAGACAGACAGGAATTCTTGCCTACGCAGATGACATGATACTACTGTCAACCCCTGAAATTGGTCTTTGTAGATCACTTATTACTTTGGGAAATTATTGCCATACAAATAAGCTACAAATTAACTATGACAAATCTAAAATAATGGTGTTTGCCAAATATTGGAAGCGTAAAAACTAGTCTATTGACGCACACCCTATAGAACAAGTTAAGTCATATAGATATTTAGGTTTGTTGTACAATGCAAATGGCACTTGGCATGATCATATTGATTCCACAAAGCTGAAGTTGGCAAGTACTATCACGGGGGTGATTAAGTTTTGGAGAACAAATGGGGGAAGATTATATAGCCCAGCAATAAGTATCCTAAGACAAAAAATTATTCCACAAGCTTTATATGGTACAGAGATTTGGGGAACTGCGGTAGGAAGTAGATAGATACTTTTATTCTGGCACTGGTTTTCACCTTAGCCTACCAATACCAGACAACAACAAACAACAAAGATAACAAGACATAACAAACATAATGAATATAACAAAACATGACATAGCAACATTAGATAGGTTTAAACACATAAAGCATAAAACCTGGTATGTAACGTAGTAAATTATGTAACAGACCTTAAATAAAAACCAACGCCCAAATATATACTTAAATTTTAACATAGCCATTTGATGAGAATCTCTGCAGTTCGATTCCACCATGTGTCTAGTCAGTAGGAAGTAAGCTCAAACCTATACAGAGTAAGTTACTAAGAGTAATTCTTGGTGTCCCATCGAGAACACCAGCATGTTTATTGAGGACAGAAACTGGGACCCTCCCTGTCGAGCCCCAAGCCAACATTAGATTAATAATGTACTGGAAATGAATAATCCAAATGCCAGAGGAAAGACTGCCGAAGCTATGTTGGCTTGAAATGAGGGCCTCAGTTTCTAAGTATAAGTGGGAAGCCAAATTGAGAACTCTCACAGATGATATGGGTCTCTCTCTTCCTTTTTTATCTGCCTTTTCAACAGAGCAGATTAAGAAGATGTGTAAGCAACGGTTAGATGATGTTTATAAGCAAAATGATTTGGAGGCTAGCAGGGTAAATAAGGTGGCAACCTGGTACAAATTCATAAAATAATTTCATCTGCAAGAACATTATTTGGGAATTTTGACAAATTTTACGTTAAGAAGGGCTTTTACCCTTCTAAGATTTCAACTTATGCCCACAGTGGTCTTAGAGGGTAGGTATGGTAAGATTCCTCATAAATTGAGGTTCTGTTTATGTGGGGCCACAGTCCCTGAGGACCTACCTCATTATTTATTTTTTTGCCCACTGCTGGCCAAAGTAAGAACAAAATATCTCCAGCCGCTAGTACAAAGGAGCGTAGGACGGGATGTATGCATGAAAATAATATATTTACTAGCTAATCCTGAACAAGGATTTATTAAGAAGGTGGAAAATATGGCCCATGCTTTTATGGTGCTGAGAAGCAAAATAAAATCTAAAAGCAAAATAAACTGACCCTTGGAAAATTTAATACCTGCAAAACAGGAAACCAATGCTTGGATACATTGATGGTCTGAGAATTTCCCAGGATATGTACACAGGAATCAAGAGTTTCCCGTATTCAAGCTCAGAGAAAGAGCTAGGATCAAGTTTAGAACATCACTATCCGAGGAATAAAGATATATTGGCCATAAAAGATATTAAGATACTAAGAGATTAGTATAAGTTATCAGTTTGAAAAGACAGTATCTATATTAAAACAATGGCTAGTCTGTTAGTATGATTCTTTGTGCTTACTCTCAGAACTCAATGGGGGGTAATTAATGCTTTGCTAGCCAAAAGGGAAATCAAACGGATTTATTTGAAATCAATTTATGTCTGAAGATTCCCTAGTGGATAAATGTTTATTACTATGAATGTCCTTCTGATCTGTTTTAGTTTGGTCTGTACTACCTTTTATTTTATTATTGTTTTAATTACTTATTTAGTGATTTATTGTTTTTAATTATTATTGCATTTATTTTGTTATAACCTATGGTTGGAACAATACATTTTCATTCATTCATTCATTCATTTCTGTTGACTTGAAATATTTATAGATTTCTCAGTAGCATTTTAAAAAATGGATAAAGCAAACACAAGAAAGGGCCAGACAGATCCCCCATGAATGCACTTTGAGCCAGCAGGGAGAGCAGTCCAAACGACCTGTCCACCCCCTCACCCGCTGACAGAAGTCCTGCCACACCCCGGGGAGGGCCAAGGGGCTGTCCACACAACCTGCCCTCCACCCCCAGTCTGCTATCCTACCCTGACATACACACACAGGAATGGTGATGCCCAAAGCTCTATGGTGCTGCCAGACCTCGCCACAGGATGGGGCTTGTATGGGACCAGTCTAATGGGAGGTGGCCCATTACCCCACATTGGCCCAGGTGGGCAACAGTAGTCCAGGATGTATCACCAGATTTCTCCTGTGGACACATCAGTTAGCAGCCAGTTGCCTGCCCAAGGGCAGAAGTGAGTGAACATGTGGCAGCTGCTGGCCTGATTGTCAGCTGCATCATGGGCTAATGTGGGGTAAAGTCACCCAATGTGGGTTAATGTCTTGTGTGGCCTTACCCATTGATTGCTTGTTTGGACAGCAAACAGTACTAAAAGACTGGCCAATTTCTTTAGAGTCTGCTTAAGCTGAAGCTCTGATAAGTCAAATTGTTTCAGCTGACCCATTAAATTTAGCAGACTATTAATTATTATTATTATTATTATTATTATTATAAGCATTTATATAGTGCCAGAAATGTACCTGGCGCTTTACAAAGAATAAGGTAGACACGGTCCCTGCCCGGGGGCTTACAATCTAAAGACAGGGGGAGGGGAGACAGGAAAGGAGGAAGAGAGAGACAATGGACGCAACAATCATGAGGATGCAAAAGCTCAGGTACATGTTCTTGGCTTGGTTGCAGTAAGTTGGGAGTTTGCAGATAGCAGGTGGAGGATAGGCCTGGGTGGGAATGGTTAGCAGGAGTTACGAAGGGCAGAGCGCAAGAGGTGGGTTTTGAGGAGGAACTTGAAGGTGTGGAGGGTGGAAGCCAGGCGGATGAGGGCAGGGAGGGAGTTCCAGGTGTGCGGAGCAGCGAGGGAGAAGGGACGAAGGTGGTTGAGGGAGCAGGGGAGGCGTGGGAGGGTGAGGGGGGGATGGAGGAGGAGTGGTCGAGCAGGGGTTCGGAAGGAGATCAGGGCAGAGAGGTAAGGGGGAGCGAGTTATGAAGGGCTTTGTAGGTGAATACAAGGAGCTTGTGCAGAATGCGCTCAGGAAGAGGGAGCTAGTGGAGAGAGGAGAGGAGAGGTTTCACATGGTCAGAGTGATGGGCTAGGTAGATGATCCTGGCAGCAGAGTTTTGAACAGAGATAAGGGAAGAAAGGTGGGAGTGGGGAAAGCCAGCGAGGAGGAGGTTACAATAGTCGAGGCGTGAGATGACTAGGGCATGGATGAGAGTTCTGGCAGAGGAGACAGACAGGAAAGGGCGGATCTTGGCAACGTTGCGGAGGAAGAAGCGGCAGGATTTGGCCACGGAGTCAATATAGGGTTTGAAGGTAAGGTGCGAGTCAAAGATGAAGCCCACGCTGCGGGCTTGGGGGACAGGGAGGATGGAGACCCGGTCAATGGTAATTGACAGGGAAGAGGAAGGATTGGGAGGGAAGATCAGAAGTTCAGTTTTTGCCGGCGTTGAGACATCCAGGCGGAGATCTCAGAGAGACAGTTCGTGAGACGAGCTTCAACAGAGCGGGCGAGGGAAGGAGTGAAGAGAGAGAGTTGAGTGTCGTCAGCGTATAGGTGGTATCGGAAGCTGTGGGAGGCGATGAGTTTGCCTAGGGATTGGGTGTAGATAGAGAAGAGGAGCGGGCCAAGAACGGAGCCTTGGGGAACCCCGACCGAGAGGGGTAGGGAGGAGGATGGGGAGGAGTTAGGAAGAGATACACTGAAGTAGTGATCAGAAAGGTAGGAGGAGAACCAGTCAAGGACAGAGTCCTGGAATCCCAGGGAGTGGAGCGAGTCAAGCAGGAGGGAGTGGTCAACAGTGTCAAAGGCAGCAGAGAGATCAAGGAGGACAAGAATAGAGTAAAGGCGGTTGGATTTAGCCACAAGAAGATCGTTGGTGATCTTAGCCANTTGGTGATCTTAGCAAGAGCGGTTTCAGTGGAGTGAAGGGGGCGGAAGCCAGACTGTAGGGGGTCAAGGGAGGAGTTGGCGGAGAGGAGGTCAAGGCAACGGGAGTAAACAACCCATTCAAGGAGCTTGGAGGCAAGAGGGAGGAGCGAGACAGAACAGTAATTAGAGAGTTCAGAGGGATCCAGAGTGGACTTTTTGAGGCTGGGGGAGACAGTGGCGTGTTTAAAGGCAGAAGGGAAGGAGCCGGTAGAGAGGGAGAGGCTGATGATGTGCAGAAGGAAAGGGGCGACGGTGGAGGCAATGGAGGTCAGGAGGCAGGAAGGTATGGGGTCCAGGGGGCAAGTGGAGGGGTTGGAGGAGGAGAGCAGGAAGGAGATGGGAGGGAAGGACAGGAGAGAGGTTGGGGGAGGGGGTGGTGGTAGTAGTAGTAGTAGTAGTAGTAGTAGTAGGGGGAGAGGACTTGGAAGCAATATCCAGGCGGATCTCATCAATCTTAGAGGTGAAAAAGAGAGCAAGATCCTGAGCGGAGAGAGAAGGGGGAGGAGGAGGATGGGGGGCTGGGGTTGAGAAGGGAATCAAAGGTGGTAAAGAGGTGGCAAGGGTCCCAGGAGCAGGAGTCAATGTGGGAGACATAGTACTGCTGCATAGAGAGGGAGATAGCAAAGTTGAGCGATGAGAGGCAGGATTCGAAGTGGAGGAAGTCAGCGCGGTAGTTGGATTTGCACCAGAGGCATTCCGCAGCTCGTGTACAGGAGCGGAGATGACGAATGGTGGGGGTGAGCCAAGGGCAAGGGTTACGGGAGCGAGCCGGGCAGGAGGAGGGGGGGCAAGGGAGTTGAGGGTGAAGGCGAAAGAGGAGTTGAAGGTGGAGATAGCAGAATTGGGGGAGGAGGAGGAGAGGAATGAGGGGAGAAGAGGAGAGAGGGAGGAGGCAAAGTCCTGGGGCACAATGGCCTGCAGATCGCAGAAGGGATGGGGAGATGAAGAAGAGGAGGGGGGGCAGTGGGAGAGGTTGAAGGAGGCAAGGAAATGGTCAGATATGGGATGGGGCTTGAAGGAGAGATCGGAGACAGAACAGTTTCTAGAGAACACGAGATCAAGAGAGTGACCATCAATGTGGGTGGGGGAGCTAGTCCAGAGGTGGAGATTAAAGGAGCAGGCTTGGAAGAGGGAGCGGGTGATACCAGGCTGAGAGGGTGTGTCAACATGAATGTTGAAGTCGCCAAGGATGAGTGTGGGGATGTCATCAGAGAGGAATAAGGTGAGCCAGGACTCGAACTCAGAGAGAAAGGAGGAGAGGGAGACGGGGGGAGGTGGGCGGTAGATAACCGCAACACGGAGGTGGAGAGGGGAGCTATATTGTGACTGCTGGCTCCTTCTATGCTATAAATGGACACACAAAATTAAAAAAATATTTTTAATTTATTTTTATACCCTGCACTCACCTGCTATCAGCAGCTCGGGAAGGTTCACAAATAATATTAATTAAAACATAAAATACAATATAAATAAAATATAAACTAAAATATAACACAATCAAAATGGCAGAATCTAAGAAAATCGCCCTCCAGCCCTCCCCTCCCCCCAAAGCCTGGCAGAACAGCCAGGTCTTAGCATTGAAAGGAAGCGAGGTCCAGGGTCACAGGCTCGACCTCTGCCGAGAGGGAGTTCCACAGCCTTGATGCAGCCACCTAGAATGCCCTCTTCATAGTTTCCCCACAAAAAACTCAGGGGACTTTGAGAAGGGCGCTCCCAGTTGACTGCAGGGGTTGAGCCAGAGTTCTGGGGGTAAGGCAGTCCGGCAGATAGGTAGGGCCCAGACCATATAGGGCTTTGTAGGTAAGTACCAACACCATGAATCGGGCCCAGAAGACTATTGGCAGCCAGTGAAAAGTACGGAGTACTGGTGTAATGTGCTCATGGCGACCTAGCCCCATGCCGCGTTCTGCACCAGCTGCAGCCTCCAAACAGTCGTCATGAGTAGCCCCACGTAGAGCGCGTTACAGTAGTCCAATCTTGAGGTGATGAAAGCATGGATGATAGTGGCAAGGTTGGAGTAAGATGTACAGCCAAAGCTGCTGCACCAGATGTAACTGGTGAAACACACTCCTCGCCATAGCCCCCACCTGGACATCCAGGCGGAGCTGGGAATCGAGGACTACCCCCCAGATGGTGAACCTGAGAGACCATTGGGGGGGCAAACCCCCTCAATGATGGGGAATGCCAGCCCCACAGCCCTCCCCACCAATATCACCTCCATCTGTTGGGATTCATCTTCAGATGGCTCGTACTCATACAGTCCCCTACAGCCGTCAGACACCAATTAAGAACCGAGACTGCCGGATATGGATAAGATGAAAAAGAAAGGGAGAGTTGGGTGTCATCAGCATATTGATGACACCCAACATTAAACCCCCTCACAACCTCACCCAAAGGCACATGTTGAACAGGAGAGGGGACAGAATAGAACCTTACAGAACTCCATACAAGAGATCCTGGGAAGACGAACAGTCCCCCAGTACCACCTGCTGAGTCCTCCCAGCCAGGAAAGAACGGAACCATTCAAGAACAGTTTTGTCCACTCCATCTCGATCCCACAAGCAGGTCACCAATATCTCACAACCAACAGTGTCAAAAGCAGCCGACAGATCTAACAGAATCAGAAGGGTTGATTGGCCCTGATCCAATTCACAGCGAAGGTCGTCAACCAAGGCCACAAGCACAGTCTCAGTGCCATAACCCACCACCCTTTTTTATCTCCCGCCACCCTTATTTATTGGGTATTTTTAGTATTACCCTAGCTGTGTTTTATTGTTGTGATTTTATGAGTGTTTTAGTATATTTTTATAATTGTATTTTTATGGTTTTGAAATTGTTAGCCACCCCGAGCTGTTCTCAGGAGGGGCGGGATAAAAATTGACTAAATAAATAAATAAATAAATAGCCCAGACAAAAGCCAGACTGCAAGGGATCCAGAAAACTGATGCAGTCCAGATGCTCCTGCAGCTGGCGAGCCACCACCCAATTCAATAACCTTTCCTTAAAAAGGGATGGTTAGAGACTGGCAAGGGAGTCAATGTCAAGCAATTATTTCTTGAGCAGAGGCTGCAGAGGGTATCCACCTTTCCCTATAACCCTTTTCCCCTCATACCCAGCAGTTTGACATTGTCAGAAGACTCTGGATTGTTTATTTCCTTTTTGTATGCTTTAATTCCAAGGTTGTTGGTCAGATCATCTTTATTCTGCCAATCACACCTCACGTAAACAGGGATGATACTGGATTGCCCCATTTATGCTGCCTATAATTGTCTTGAACCATACACTGAGCCTCCTCAGCAGCCAACACTGCAGATCTCGCCTGCTTTAAAACATGATTTTAGCAAAGCCAGCAACGGCTTGGCCCCTCTATTAAACCTCAGAACTGTTCTCAGCCTGTTGTGTCACACGGCTGAATGCCTTTCAGAAGTCAATGATGCTTGACCTCTCTGTACTTTTCCGCTTAGGGCATGTATGATGGAGATGTGGACCCCAAGGAAAGCTGGCAAAAAACAAAATTATAGGTAAAGTGTCACAGAAGGCTACTGAGAGTGAGCTAGCAGGATGTCAGGAAAAAGCTGATTAGAAAGATGGCTGGGGAAAAAAAACCCCACAAAGCAACTGTTGCAGTGGTGATGAAAGTACCTATAGCCAAGCAGTGCTGGATCAAAGAAGATTGCTTGTTCGAGACTGTGGTCTTCAAGTTGCTGAAGAGCAGCAGGCTGAAAGTCAGGTCAGTGGAGAGATACCACAGCACTCCATGATGTCTGTGATCGGAAGGTTTACAGAAATGGACACGGCAAAATAGATGGCAAAATAATAATGGAAGAGGTTGCCCTATCATAATACAAAAATAAGAGCAAGGACACATTATTTGAGAAGTAGCATATGGTCATGTAGTTTAAAAACTGGACAGCCATGGTAAGTGCAAAGAGGCAGAGTTAAGGTTGTGCGTTCAGACTCCCCTACTTTTGGAATGCCCAGAATTGCATTCTTCACATTCAGAGAATGTTTGGGCAAGATGTATGAATATCTATTGTAACTACTCACTTATGTTGTGCACTACTGTACTCACTGGAGTTAGTAGTGAATTTGTCTTTCCTAAAATAATATGCTAAGTGGGGAAAAATAAATAAAATAGCTACATATGTTCTTCCTTACCTGTCACTGTGTAGCAAGCAATATTAGCATTTGTGTTCCAATAGCCTCATTTTTCCTATACATCTCAAGAAGAAACCTCGGGTAATCATTTGATAAAGTAACAATACTTATAGAGTGAAACTGATGCAAACTGTACAAAGGAGAACTCTGTGCAGAACAAGTAGTAACTTCTATTGCAATCACCATGCCCATATTTTCTAGACAGGAGTGTGCCTCACCTCAACTGGCGGGTGCTATTTCACTTGAGTAACACATTGAGTGGTTAGCTGACAATCATAACAACTTTTAAAAACAGAATTTAAACTGAGCAAAAATCATCCGTCTCTCTTTAATTGATTGCCAGTACTCTGATAAAAGGAATGTTGTCAAGAAAAAGAACATTTTCCTAGAGTCTAGAAACAAACTTACTCAACACCTAAGTTTATAAAGGGGATAAAGAAAAGATTAATAGCTATCTAGTGCAGGATTATTCTTATTGTTCATTTGGTAGCATTGTGTTCAGACTTATTTAATATGTCCCAAGTGATGACATTTCCATCTCTCCCTGTTGGAGATTATGCCATATCTTGACAGAAGTCCTCATCAACAAGTTTCTTTTGATATTCATTTTAAATTCTCCTTTCCTTAATTTTCTCCCATTGTTTTCAATTATCTTTGTATCAACACAAATAATTCCTTTCCAGTCTTCATATATTTGTAGACTATGATCAAGGGACTTTTTTTAAGGTTCAAGCGAATGGTTCTCTTTTCATCATCTACTCCTACACAAATGAACAAGCAACTAAATCTTTTCTCTCCTGTGACTTACATTAACAGGCAATAGTGACAAAGTAGTAGAGTGATATCTTTTATCGGACCAATCAATAAAAGAAGGACACTGTGAGGTCCAAAAGCTTGCATACCCCCACCAACTGGAGTTGGTCTAATAAAAGTGGCGCAAACCCACATTCAATAAGTGCGATCCATCTCCCATTGAAGTCAATGGCTAAACTTCCATTGACTTATATGGAGCTGGATCGCGCTCTAAGTTTTGTGCAAAATCTTTACATTTCCTATGCTCTTTTATAATTTCTTGTTCTCTACCACCCAAAGCAAGAATCTAACTTTATCTAGAGGCCAGTGGTGTTGTGTGATTTGATTAACCTGAGTCAAGCTTCAATTCCCAATATATCATTTGCTGTTTGTCATTTCCTAAGTTTAAGTGCCCACGCAGGCATTTCCTTCTCTGCTCCATGCTACTTCTGCAACACTGCATGTAGAAATGGACATTCACAAGGGCATTCCTCCATGTCCTTTGCAGTTTGAGAAGTACCACAGGAAAGAAGGGAAAAGAAGAATCCACAGCAATGCAAGGGAATCAGCTGGTGTATTAATGCATTACTTCTAGATAAGGCAAAATACTGGTGACAATAGTGCAAAGGTAGAGGGTTCTATGTAAATGAATCCTTAGTCTACATATCATGTACCTATTTGGTGAATGTAAAAGATGACTAGCTTTTTATGATGAAAAAAGTCTAGGGACAAAACTTAGATGGATTCTCCCCAAAACACACAATGGCCAGCTAATGGCCTATCTCTAACCTTTCCTTTTTAGGAAAGGCTACTGAATGGGTGGTTGCCCTACAGCTCCAGGTTCACCTTGATACCACTGGATTTCTGGACCTGTTGCAGTCCGGCTTTTGTTCTGGATATGGCACGGAGACTGTGCTTGTGGCCTTGGTCAATGACCCGTATCTGGAGATTGACATGGGGAATTCCAGCCTGTTAGATCTTTTGGCAGCATTTGATACAGTTGATCATGAGGTGTTGTTGACAAGACTGTGGGATCTGGCGGGGGGTGCGCGGGACCATTCTTGAGTAGTTCCACTCCTTCCTGTTGGGGAGATCCCAGAGATTGGTGATGGGGGATTGCTTGTCGTCCTCTCAGGACCTCCCCTGTGGGGTCTCACAGGGTTCTGTCTTCCCTTTTGTTCAACATGTATACGAGATCGCTGGGCAAGGTCATTAATAGGTTTGGGGTCAAGTGTCATCAGTATGTTTTGACACCCACCTCTGCCTCTCTTTTTCATCCAACCCATGTCCTGCAGTCTAGGTGCTTACGTGATGCCTGGCTGCTGTCAGGGACTGAATGAGGATGAGCTAAATTCAGACAAGACTGAGGTGATGGTTGGCTGGCCTTGTGAACTGAAGGGGATTAGGACTCTTGTTGTTGATGGAGTCGGATCCCCTCTAGTCAATCAGGTTCACAACCTTGGCGTTCTCTTTTCGGGGGCGAGACACTGGAAGCACGTTACACCGGTGCTCCGAAGACTGCACTGGCTTTCTTTAGTGTTCTGGGCACAATTCAAAGTACTGGTTTTGACCTTTTAAAGCCCTAAATGGTTTGGGATCCACATATCTGAAAGACCGCCTGTCCTTCCATGCCCCACTGCAGCCTCTGTGATTAGCCGGGAACACCTCCCTGTACGTACTATCTGTTAGTCTTGTTCGTATGACAAGAGGTCGCAGAGAGGTGTTCTCAGTTACTGCCCTGGTGCTGTGGAACTCCTTTCCCCCGAAGGTTTGTTTGAGCCTGAGCATCTTCAGGAGGCGGTGTAAAACCTTTTTGTTTAAAAAGGCATTTGGTGGGTGGGGATAGGGGTTGGTGGGTGGTTTGAGGTAGGGGTGTGGGAAATGGGGAGTTGGTATTTGGTGAGTTTTGTGGGGGGTTCTGGGTGTGTTGGGAGGTTCTTTGGGGGATTGTTTGTGTATTAATGTTTTAATCTTCTGTATGTTTTTATATATGTTTATGGTTTGCTTATATTTTGTTTTGTAAGCAGCCCAGAAGCTTTTGAGGAAAATAAAATTTTAAAATGGCAAAGAATTGACATTTTTGGTCAGGATTATTTCAAAATGGTTTTATTCAACACCCAATCGATAAAAAACATCCTGCACAATAACCTTCTCACTTCTCCCTATTTTCCCACTTTCCTATCCTGAGCAATTGGAAGCAGAAGTACTTATTGAACCAAGCATACAAATCAGTACATTGGACATTTATATGCACAAGACAATTGAATAAAAAAATATTCTTTGCTTTTTCAGTCTTAATATTGCATTAACACAGGAAACTAATTTGTATTTAACTTATTTTTTGATGATGAAAGACACTCAAGTTCTTTTCATCTTTTTAATAATGGCTGGCTCAGTTTAGGGGCACGTTTTACTATTTCATATTCTTAGGTGGTGATAAACATGATTTGGCACACATTTTGGCCTTCCAATATCAGTCATGCTTTCTTTGGATTTTAAGCGTGTAATGTGATGTTCTAACCCCTTCCAGTCGGTCTTCTGTTTTGTTCTAAACTCAAAAATTGTACTATACTTGCCTACAGTAGGCACTTTTTTTCCTTTCTTGCCTGAAATTTCTTCTTGTGGCTACCACTGGTGCAGTTCCATGTGTGGCAAAACTGAAAGAGCATCTGGTGTAGTCAGGACACCAAGGAGTTACTGTAACTTTTCCTATGGTCTAGTTCTCACAATTACTATTACTATGGGAGTCGCAACCCATAGTAGCAACAGTGATAATTTTTGGCAACAGAAACCTATAGTAGAGAAGCTCTTTGAGTGTAGTGTTTTTTTAAATGTCCAGAAGGAACTACTATTCAGAAGTAGTGAAGACGACAGTCATGCTACACATGCTTTTTCACTTATGCTACTAAAGAAATAACCTACACATTATTAATGTTTGGAGTGTTGCCAGCTGAGTAACTTGAATATCCGACCACCAACTGTCAAAGTGGTGGGGCTGTGAAAGGTAGGGACCCACATTTAATTTTTACCCCTATCCCTACAAATTCTAAGGATGGCCCCGAGGATGCCCCAGGGACCCTCCTTTTAAAGTGTCAGCACAGCCACTAAAGGCCCCCCCACCTGATTTGCTGCAGCTGCCTGACAGAACAATGTCTGGTCGATGCGAGCTAGTTTGGGGCTGATGTGGATGCTGCATCTCTGCCACATGTCAACAGCAGCAACTTCTACTCCTAGCTGAGTATCTATTCAGGTGGGTGGTTGCAGTGTGAGGTAATGACACAGCTACTAGACTCGAATACAGGCTCAGCTGCCAGGGAGAACAATTGTACTGGGGTTGGAGGATTAAGCATTTGCCACCCCAAAAGCTGTGAGGGATTTTCCTCCTCAAAAGCTGGTATGATGTAGCGCTCTGTCCCGTTATGTGTAGATCATGCTTCCCAGCATGAAACTGACTTTCATGCCTCATAAAGGACCTTTAAAAAGAAAATGGAGCTTGTTCTCATGTGGCGGTAAAGATTTGGGGCTGTCAGGCATGTCAGTATTCTTGAGAGTATCCAGCTCTGACACAGCAAGTGTTTTAATAGCCATATCCAGTCCTGTTACATTTTGTACACAGCTTTCAGTAATATCTACGAGACATTAGGCTCGGATTCCAGAAGAAATAAACTCAACACAACTTACTCAGATATAATCAACTGACAGTCTGTCTGCATTTCTTTCTTGATTACTTCATATTTTCCACTCCAGTCCTTTCAAAAGACAGAGAGCATTGTTGGGAATGCCACAAAGTATGTAGGGCACAGCTTGATTTAATAATCTTCATTTGAAATGGTAGTTTTAACCTTTTACGCATTTTTAGTGTTGTCTTTCTTTTATAAAAACCCACAGGCATCAGGCAGACAGGAGGAGAAAGAGTGTGCAAGTGAGAGAGACAGATATGCCCCTTGCCTTCTTTCTGAAACAAGGTATGTTTTTTAAATGGTTTAATATATAATCATCTTACACTGCAGCAGGGATTACTTATAAATAACTTTTAAATTAAAGTACTATTTTAGTGGAAATAGTTTGTATCCTTTTTCTCCATGTCTCACACAAAATTCCATTGATAGTAAAACAGAGAAAGGTAACATTGCTGACTGGAAATGCCAAAAGATCTATTAATTAAAGCACTGATTTAGGAAAGTATCATCCGTGCTCAAAAGAGTACACGCACATGTATTTAAATATATGCTTACTTACCCCATAAGATGGGCTTAACATATACGCTGAACTGGGACCAAGGGGTGAGACTTTCAAAAGAGCTTCAGTCCAGAGAGTGTGGTTGCTGTGTTGGTCCCAAGTGACAGACACACAAAGTGGTTTGAATAATATCTTTTATTGGACCATTGTTGTTGGAAATAAGCAAGCTTTTGGGCCACACAGGGCCGTTCCTCAGGTATGTAGTATAGCCAGTAGAAATATATAAACTGAGCAAATGTAGAGCAAGTATACACGAGGGGGTAGAGATGGGAATATCGGTATCGGATTAATCCGATCAATACGATTTTTGGGGAAAGAACCGATGCACCATTGATCATTACATCTGTTCTCTCTGTTGTATTGGTTGGCAGTTTGGCACGGTTGTTTTGGCGCCAATGAAATTGAGTTCCCTAAGAGTTGGCTAACAGGAAGGGAGGGGGGAGTTTGGGAGGTGGGAAGAGGATCTCTCTGCTGGCCAATTTCAAGTCAGATTTGGCTGGCAATCAATCAGCAGGGCACACTGAAGAGTCTGGGGCAAATACTTGGGTTGTTTTCCCCCTCTCCTCAGTTGCACTAACAGCTTCAGTGTGAGGAGTTAGTTGTGCTCTATGTGCCACAGACACAATCCTGCTGCTGCTCCTTTGATCTGCCATTTTGCTGCTGTTGTCAGCTCTTTTCATTGCACTGCCCAGGGTTGTTGGACCAGGACAGGACCATCAAAGCAGGTAGGTAAAAGATATGGGGTGACTGGGTGGTGGAGGGCTTGTGCACAGGTGGGAGGGGGGCAGGGGCAGTTGCCAGAATGCTGTGTAAGCTTGCTAGGTTGAAGGCTCCTTGCTTTAATGGACTCGTGTAAACAGGATATAATGGATTGTCTGTTGGGGGTTGGTGTGGTATGGGTTTTATTGTCCCTTTTAAATTCATCTTTAAATTAAAGATTTAATTCTTTGGTATGGGTTTTGTAAGTTGTCCCTTAATTCTTCTGGGAGGCAATTCTAAGGGTTTTTCTTTGTGCACTGATTTATTTTCTTGGCCTGGCTTGGCTGGCAAGCTCTTGTTGCTTCAAAGTCTTAGGTTCTGGCTGTGTCCAGTGTTTTTTTGTGGGGTTATTTTTGTGGGTTTTGTGTGCAAGGTGCCCCTGACTTGGTCACTTGGGGAGGCGATTCTAAGGGTTTTTCTTTCTGCACTGATTTTCTTGGCCTGGCCTGGCCGGCATTGGCTCTTTCTACTTCAGGGTCTTGGGTTCTGGGGTTGCTTTTATGGGTTGGTTTCTGTTGGTTAAGACCTTGAAGCAGCAAGAGGCAACCATCCAGAACCTCTAAGCACTAAAAACTCAGTGCTTAGAGGTTCTGGCTGTGCCCAGTGTTTTTGTTTGGGGGTTTGTGATGGGCCGGGTCTGCACTATTATATAGAGTTCAATTGCTGAACCTGCTGAGTTATATTTCTTTTTTGTTCTCTCCTAGATTGGATCTCATCATTTGAACTTGTCGTAGACTCTGACAGCCAGCTCTTCTCAAACCGTGTCACAAGGGTAGTTAGTTAGTTTGTGCAGAACTCCCCCACCCCATGAACTGCTGCTCATTTGGGGTGGGCCTCCTTGCCCTGTTGCCCCACCCCCGTATCACCTCCACCTGCCTCGTCTCTTTTAGGGTTTCTCCACCCGTCTCTTTTAGGGTTTCACTTTCTCTTTTAGGGTTTTTCTCCACCAGTTTCTCCTTTCTTTTCATTGCATCATTATCTGGCCGTGGAAAGAAGAATGGGGAAAAGGGCCAGAGTGGTCCTCAAAGGAGGGGCAGGCCACTGGCCAGCAAGGCCACTACTTTTGCCCCTTTGACCCCGTCTGTGCTGCCCAAACAAAACAGTTCTGGATGCCTGGTGAAGCCGAAGCAAAGACTGGTAGCGGAGGAAACATTTTCTCCTTGTTGAGGTTGTCTGGCATTGGCAAGAGGAAGAATCCTTCTTCCTCTGTCACAGTGTAAGCAACCCATCCCTCTTCCTGCACTGCTGATGATCACCAGCTTGTGGTTGCGCCTGCACCCATGCATCCCAACACTGACCCAGCACATTGCCCTGCCACCATGCATGCTAGCACAGCACCACCAGCCACTCTACCCGTACCCCAGACTGGTACACATCCCAACGAGCCTGCTCCAGGCCCCTTCACCACCACTAGCATTCATCCTATCACGCCAGCACCACTACCAACCATCACCCCTGCAACTGAGACTTCCCTTTCCCCAAGGTTTCTGTTCTGTTCCCCATAAAGTGCATCATATCGCCTGTGTGGTCGCACTTCACACTTCTCGAAGGGGATGTCATAAGTACAGTGTGCTCGCGCTGCAACGCAGTGGTTAGTCAGGGGAGAAACACCAAGCGTCTCATCACCACTAATCTGCAGACCCACTTGGAGTGGCACCATGGGCACCCTATGGGTGCCAGTGAGCCCATGTCCAAGAAGAAACATGGGGCGGGTGCAGTTGCAGATGGTGAGGAGGAACCCCCTGAAACCGCTACCTCGGGGCCATCTGATGCTGGCACCCTCCCTCTCCTCCCCCCTTCACCCCCCAAAAAGTCTTCTTTGAGGAGCACTGCTTCCTCATGACTCTTGTAGTCCACTCTAGCTGAGTTCATGGAATGGAAAGAGCCCTTCTGGTCCATTCACCCTCAAGCTGCTGCTATCACCAGGGCAACTGGGAAGCTGATTGCCCTAGATGAGCTGCCATTTGGGTTGGTTGAGGGGACTGGTTTTAAGTGTATGCTTCATGTCCTTGAACCCAGATACAGTGCCCCCTCCTGGAAAACCTTCAGCACGCAGGTTGTCCCGTCCCTGTTCGGGATGGTGCAGTCCAGGCTCTTGGAGCACTTCTTCAAGGCCCAATGTTCTGTGGTTCATTTTACCACAGACCTGTGGACTAGCACCACAGCACTGGTGGCAGCTGCCACCATTGTCCCCCTCCAGCACAGTGGGAAGAAGCAGTGCAGGGCTGGTGTCTGCTGGTAAGTGTCGATGGGCCTTGTTGTGTGCTTGATGATCGACACACGGCGGGGGCTATTCTTGACGCTGGACCACTGGGTGCGCAAACCAGATTCAGGTGTCAAAGTCAGTTTCTTTGTGACTGACAATGCCATGAATAGTAGAAGGTCATGCAAGATGGTTCCCTCTGCGACATTCGGTGCAGTGGACACATCCTGAACCTGGTGGTGAAGGATGGAATGGTTACAACTTAGGGGTTGGCAGAGCTACTGTGGGAGGATCACCAGACACTTTCATCAGTCCGTCACAGCTACTACTGCGTTAAAAAGAATGCAGGAGGAGATGGGCGCTCCCGAGCACTGCCTCATACGGGATGTTGCCACCTGCTGGAATTCGACATTTCTCATGCTGGAGCAAAGAGATGTTCTTCACCGCTTCACCCAGCAGGATGACAGTGGAGGTGAGCTGACTCAGGACAACTGGTTGGACATAAAGGAGATGATGGAGGTCCTGCAGCCGTTCTATCTGGCTACCAACAATCTGAGCGAAGAGCGGGTGACACTCAGCCAGGTGATCTCATTCTTTGAGATCCTGAAGAGACATGTCCGAACGTTCCTGTCCTGCGGAGACCTATATGACTGGACGGTGAAGCTAGTGAGGAATCTGATGGGAGGAACTGTGTGCCCACCACAAGCAATTGGTGGAACATGAAGACGCCTACGCCCTCGCCACGGTTCTGGACCTCCCCGTGTCAAAAGTACCATCTCTTCAGATGCTGCCCTCTTTACACGCATCAGAGTTGTTGTTTTACAGGAGGTAAGAGGTTTGGACATCGCAACCAAGGAGCAGGAAGCCCCAGCGACACAATCAGCTCCTTCGGAGGGTGATGCAGCATCAGCCAACTCAAGCCTGTGGTGCCAGGAAGTGGGAGCACTGGTGGCAAAGTCTGAGGACTCCTCACTGGCTCTTGATACCCCAGATCTTGCTGACAGTTATGTCATGCATTATCTGCAAGAGCTGGCAAGCAATCCCAAAGCTGACCCCCATGGCTTACTGGTGCAAGCAGCTGGACATCTGGCCACCTACATGTCGCTATACACCCATATTTTAATTTTATTTATTTATTTATACAAAATCTTTTATTCTGCACCCTCCTACACTCCGGCAGCTCGGGGCGGCACACAGCATAAAACCACAATAATAAAACCATCTAAAATACTACAATATATAAAAATGGACACCATAAAAATTCAATAGCAGCTAAGGCAAATAACCCCCACCCCCTTCCCTGAAGGCCCGGCAGAACAACCAAGTCTTACAACATCTATGGAAAAGGGAGAAGTCCGGGGACAGGAGGGAGTTCCACAGCCAAGGTGCAGCCACTGAGAACGTCCTCTCTGCCGTTGCCACCCGGCATACCCGTTAGGAGTCTGCACCAGCTGCAACCTCCAGACCGTCGTCAAGGGTAGCCCCACGTAGAGCACGTTACAGTAGTCCAGTCGAAAAGTAATGAAGGCATGGACGATGGTGGCCAGATCTGAGCCTGAGACATAGGGCCGCAGCCGTCGCACCAGATGCAATTGGCGAAATGCTCCCCTCGCCACAGCTTCCATCTGACAATCCAGGTGGAGCTGCGGGTCGAGGAGCACCCCCAGACTATGAACCTGAGCGGCCGGGGGGGGCGGCAGACCCCACCAATGACGGGAGCCACCATCCCCTCAGCCCTACCCACCATCACCTCCGTCTTGTCAGGATTCAGCCTCAGACGGTTCATCCTCATCCAGTCCCCCACAGCTGTAAAGGACGGGGTAAGCACTGAGACTGCCGGACCTGCGTCTCCAGAAAACGAGAGGTAGAGTTCTGTATCATCGGCGTACTGATGACATCGCATGCCGAACCTCCTCATGACCTCATCCAAAGGTTGCATATACACGTTGAACAGGAGAGGGTACCGAATAGAACCCTGCAGGACTCCATACGTGAGATTCCGGGAAGATGACATACATTCCCTGAGAACCACCTGCTGAGCTCTCCCTGCCAGGAAGGAGCGGAACCATTCAAGAACAATTCCACTCACCCTGGCCCGGACCCACAGCCTCGCCACCAACATCTTGTGATCAACGGTATCAAACGCCGCCAACAGACCCAGTAAGATCAAAATTGAGGATCTGTCCTGATCCAATTCATGGCGCAGGTCTTCGACCAAGGCTACAAGTACAGTCTCCATGCCAAACCCGGGGTGAAAACCAGACTGCGAGGGATCAAGAAAACTGACCCGGTGCAGATGCCCCTGTAACTGCCGGGTCACCACCCTCCTGTTGTTTCGACATTTGTGTAAGATCTGGCTGTTCTGCCAGGCTTTTGGCGAGGGATAGGAGTAGGGTGGGGGGGGTAGGGTTTGGGAGGGAGGGTGAGTTTTATGATTTCTTTTTTTTAAAAAAAATTATTGTTAAATCTTTTGTGTTGCTTGCCGCCCCGAGCTGCCTTTGGGCAGGAGAGGCGGGATACAAGTTTTTTGTTTGTTTTTTGTTTTAATTATATTCTTATTGTTTTTTCATAACAAGTAGTAACTCACTCTACATACAGAAAGGGGATACACGTTTTAAATAAATAAATAAAATTTTAAAAAAATAACCTTCCCTAAAAAAGAAAGGTTAGAGACTGGCCGATAGCCGGCCAGGGAGTCAACGTCCAAAGATGGCTTCTTGAGCAGAGACCGCACCACCGCCTCTTTGAGACTGCGTGGCACCCTGCCCTCCCTAAGGGAGGCACTGACCACCCCCGCTAGCAACGGCCCTAATGTCTCTTGGATGGCCTTCACCAGCCAGGACGGGCATGGATCTAATTCACAACAGGTGAACCAAACCGTCTCAAGGACATCCACCGCATCAGCGGATGATACTCACTGAAACTGTTCCCACAACAACAGACATGGTGGGGCTTTCTGTACCTCTGATTCACCCATGTCATAAGTGCAGCATCGAGATCGTGGTGAATCTGGGTGATTTTATCTGCAAAAAAGTTAGCAAACATGTCACAGCGGGCACTGCAAAATTCCAGCTCGAGGCGGAGAGAGGCCAGACTGACCAGCCTCTGCACCACCTGGACATGACTTTGCAGATGCAATGAGGGCAGCAAAGAAAGAGAACTGCAACAGCATAAGCTCTTAAATTAGCTTTATGCTGCAATCGGGCAGCTTCAGTACGAGTTCGGCGTCACCGTCACTCCAACCTCGTGCTCTCCCACTAGTGTGCCACCCAGGTGAGTTTTCAGCCCCCACCTCTTCTGCATGGACTCCAGGAGGGTTGAGCAGCTGATCTTCCTCAAGACCAATCTGCCCCTTCTTGGCTTCCTTGAGGATGTCACCATCAATTTCTCTTGAACTGAATTCTCTTGAACTGATTTTTTTAATTCTTCAATTTTTCACAAATTGATGTGTGACTCCGTGGAAGAAGTGACCTTTTGCACCACCACTTCTAATGTGAGTGGCTGGGTTGAGCAGACAGCCGTGCCTCAGCGATGAGGCTCAGCAGCACCATCAGAATTGCAGAAGAAACAGAGTCCATATGTTAGATGCCAGGATGGAAGACAGGTCCAGGAAGCCACCTCTCCACGGGACACATGGACTATACAGCATCGAAGGCCTTCCCTGGTCTCCTGCAGTCGTTTCCATTCCACAAGTGCTGCACCAGGTGGTATCAGTCTACCAGTCAGTCACAGCTTGTAGGTGACAGGCAGTACATTGTCTGTACTTCCCTCCCCTCCTTTTCCCTCCCCTATCAAGTTTGTAGAATACTAGAAAATGGAATATGATGTGCAGGGTGTGTTTTGTGGTGCAGTCTTGTTTGAAAGATTATGAGTCTGTGCGTGCGCTCAATACAGAAGTTTAAGTTCCCTACATCCTCCCTCCCCACCCCAACCCAAGTGCTCGCAGACCACCACATCCGGCTTGACTGGTCTAAGAGGCTGTTTAGGGGCCTGCACTTGTGGGAGAAGCCCCACAGCAAGGAGGACTGGGATCATGGCTGTAGGGGAGTGTCTGCAGGCCATACTTAACAGCTCCCAGCCCATCAAGCTGGGGTGAGCCTTGGGGTTCAAGGGCAAACTTTCATTTCACCACATCCGGCTTAACTGGTCTAGGTGGCTGTTTGGGGACCTGCACTTGTGGGAGAAGTACAGGTCCCCAGACAGCAAGGAAGACTGACATCATGGCCTTGGCTAGCTTGCTGCAATAGTTAATCCTCCTCTGGATTCTCGTGGTAGTATGATCCTCGTGTATCCATCGAACTTACATCGAAGTCATGTACCCAACCTATCTAATCAATCGCATCAAAGTTGTGTAAAGGAGCAGGTTGGGGATGCCTGTCGCCTATTGCCCAGGCCTCCCCACCCCCAAGAAGAGATGCAGTGGGTAATAGGAGGGTGGAACCTCTTCTTGGGGATGGAGGGCCCACACCTTTTTCTCCTGAAGACATCTGATAGGGTTTCCTCTGTAAGTTTCCTTCCCGCTCACACTGAAATTGTGTACCCAATCTATCTAATCAATCACATCAAAGTCTTGTACTCATCCATCTAGTCAATTGCATTGAAGATGTGTACCCAATCTGTCTAGTCAATTGCATCAAAGTCCTGTAAAGGGGCAAGCTGGAGTTGTCGGTCACCTATTGGCCAGGCCTCCCCTCCATCCCCAAGAAGAGGCGCAGTGGGCACTGGGAGGGTGAAATCTCTTCTTGGGGATGGGGGGCCCTCATCTCGTTCTTCCACATGCATCCTATAGGCCCTTCCCCCGAGCAAGAGAGCAACCTTTCTAGGCTCCCCTCCCTACTCCTCTTTCTTTGCAGATGTTTAAAGGTTAGCGGGTTTGCCCTCAAGAAGACGTTATTGACCTCTTCTTGGGGGCAGTGAGCCCCTTGCATTGTTCCCCTGGTCGTGGTGCATGCTGCTTGGAGGACCTTCCCCAGAGCATCCTCATTTCAGGGCTCCTTCCTCCTCTTTCTTAATCTTTGCAGGTGTCAAAGGCAGGTTGGAGGCACTGGTCAGGCTTCCCGATGCCCCCAAGAAGAGGTGCAGTGGGCACTGGGAGGGTGGAATCTCTTCTTGGGGGTGGAGTGGGGCCTTGCCTCATTCACATCATAATGAACTGTGGAGATCGAGAGTGGAAGAAGTACTAGGCAGCACGCAGTAGCAGCCTGGCAGGAAGGAAGGATTTGTTTTTGAGGAAGTCTAGTCAGGCTAGCTTCAGCTATGAGAGACACTGAGAAGCGAGTTCAGGAGAGAAAAGTACAGCAGAGCAGAGACATAGCAGCAGCACTGTACGCAGCAGCAGCATAAGGTCGAAGACAACAAAGAGTCCTCTTTCCCTGTTAAACACTGAGAACAATCTTCCCCTTCCTGTATAGCTCCTACCCCCAAAAAAACCACTTTCCCCTCCTATTCCTCCTCCCTTTCATCTTTTCTGATTTGGCTTGTCATAGGATATGTGGGTGGCAAGCTAGCTAACTCAGTCCTCCTTGCAGTCCACCAAGCCAGAAGGAAGGCTTGTCCCCAAAGCCTACCTTCAGAAGACTACAGGTGGGGGCAGCCCCGTGGGCATGAAAATTGAGGTATCGGAAGTTCAGGATAAACTAAGAGGACAATCCAATGGCCTGCATACGCCGACCCCAGCACGCGGCACACAGCCAGAATGTGCGCAGCACAGACACACAAGGCAAAAGTGAAACCCCAGTCTATGCAACCCGCCCCACACAGCACCACACAGACATCTGAGTCAGCATATGCAGGTCGGTGGATTGTCCCCTCTTGTGTGAAAAAATGAACTATGTTTTTCTCATATGCTTTGGTTTGCTAATGCCTTTTTTGGCTCATTCATCATTCTAAGATTGTGGCTCAGATGAATGAACATTAACAATGGCCCTTTGAAATGAACAGGTTAGGTTTCCCATTGACTTCAATGGGAAAATGTCCCCATTTTTCCACTGAAGTCAATGGGGGAAAAATACAATACAATTCAAATACGATTATAATAAATATACCAGTTTTTATCAGATTCCAATTATCAATATGATTTCTCATTCCTATGAGAGGGCACTGAATGGATGGGAGAGGAGTAGGTTTGTCACCTACTTCGCAGACAAGATCGCTCAGATCCAGAGTAACTTTGACACTGGATTGGAAGCAGTAAGCGAGGGGCATGAGGTTATGGAGGTCCCGTCTGGTCGATCTTTCTGGGATGAGTTTCAGGAAGTGACGCCGGCCGATACGGTGAATGTCCTGGGGTCTGCTGTTAGAGCCACAAGTTGTGAATTAGATCTGTGCCCGTGAAAGCCTCCAGGGAGACTTTCGGGACAGTGCTGGTGAGGGTAGTGAACGCATCCCTTCGGCAGGGGAGGTTGTCGCCCAGTCTCAAGGAGGCTGTGGTGCGCCTCCTGCAGTAGAAGCCATCTTTGGATGTGGACGCACTCGCCAGCTACAGCCCCGTCTCTAATCTTCCCTTTTTAGGGAAGGTTATTGAATGGGCAGTGGCACTGCAGTTTCAGGCACATTTGGACAGCATCGGTTTCCTTGACTCTTTTCAATCTGAGTTTCGCCACGGCTATAGTACTGAGACGTCGTTGGTGGCCTTGGTGGATGATCTCCGCCGGGAGATGGACGCAGAATGTTTGACCTTTTTGATTCTGCTAGATCTCTCAGCCGCTTTTGATACCGTGGACCATGGGCTGCTGTTGAGACGGCTGCGAGACTTGGGAGGTCTGGACGGGACTGTCCTTGGATGGTTCCGCTCATTCCTCTCGGGTAGAAGCCAGTGGGTGGTGCTGGGGGCTGAAACATCTAGCCCCCGGGCCTTGACCTACAGCATTCTGCAGGGTTCCATTCTGTCTCCACTGTTGTTTAATGCGTGTATACAGCCCCTGGGGGAGATCGTGAGAGGGTTTGGGGTGCAATGTCACCAATACGCTGATGATACTCAGCTGTACCTGATACTTGTTTTCAACTGACCCAGGTCCTGCTGTCTCGTTACTCCCCCAATGTTTGGAGGCCGTGGCAGATTGGATGCGGCAGAGCAGACTGAAGCTCAATCCCGATAAGATGGAGGTGATGGTGGTGGGAAGGGCGGGGGAGGTGCTGGCCCCTCAGATAGGGGGGCTTTGCCCGCCTGTTGCTCTTCAGGTTCGGAGTCTGGGGGTGGTTTGGGATTCGGGCCTCCGTCTGGATCGGCAGGTTGAGGCGGTGGCTAAAGCCGTCTTTCACCAGCTGTATCTGGTACGGAGGCTTCGACCTTACCTCTCCAGGCCCGATCTGGCCACTCTCATCCATGCCTTCATTACCTTGAGGCTAGACTACTGCAACACGCTCTACATGGGGCTTCCCTTGTTTATGGTTCTGAGGCTGAAGCTAGTGCAGAATGCGGCGGCCCATCTCCTGATGGGGAGGTGTGAGCACATAACACCGGTGCTCCGTGCTCTGCACTGGCTGCCTATAGCGTACTGAGTCAGATTCAAGGAGTTAGTATTGATTTACAAAGCCCTGCACGGTCTGGGCCCCTCATATCTTGGGGACCACCTCGTCTTCCACACCTCAGAGCGATCCCTTCATTCCACTGGGGGAGCCTTTATGGAGGTCCCCTATGTAAGATGGGGAGCCACAATGGAGAGGGCATTCTTGGTGGCCAGGCCACGGTTATGGAACTCCCTCCCGGAAGAGGTTCGCCTGGCCCGGGGCCTGTTGGCCTTTCGACATGTCTGTAAGACTTGGCTGTTTGCCCAGGCCTTCGGAGGGGAGGGGGAGGGGGGTTGGGTTTTAGTGATGTTTTTAAATTGCTGGGGGTTGATTTATTGTTGTTTTTTATTGTTATATTGGGTTTTATAATATTGCACGCCACCCTGAGATGCCGTAGGCATGAGGGGGCGGCTAACAAATGGAAGCAAATAAATAAATAAATAAATAAATAGAGAGGGAGATGTGCCAGACATTTAAAAGACAGCTGTAAAATTATATATTGGTGTAGGAGACAAAGGAACAACAGGTGGTGGTAAACACAGAGAGATGGTAAACGTATAGTTTGGGGATATAGTGGGAAACAGATTATCAGGAGAAGGGAGTATGCATATCAAAGGAACTGGATTCACAGTATGTGAATTCCCACAATGGTTGGGTATTCAGCTGTCAGGGTCAGTTACACACAGGGAGATAAAATGGTTAGGATAACTTAGGAACTTGGTACAGAGGATAATAGAAACTTAAAATGCAGTAAATAAGGTATAGCAGATATTTGTAGTGGCTGGAGAAATATAGGTCCTTGTTGGGTCCATTGTTTCTTTTAAAAAAGTTTTTATTTTACAAAGAATATTACAGTACAAAGCTGCATACAACCTTAAATCTTCAACACAACAAATCCCCAACACCACCACCACCACCTCAGATGAGCTGCCATAGCCAAGCAGTCCCAATCACATATCGATCTGTGAAACCAAACAGGAGAAACCATCTTCAGGTAAGTGTTGTCTTATATTTGATGTAAGCGCCTTTTAGCCTCTTGCGTCGAGTGTAATAGCTCTTCCTCGATCAAGTGTCAACAGGGTGTCCAAACAGCATAAAAGATATTCAAATCATCATGCATATCAGCAGCAATACGCTCCACGGATGTCATGTACCAAAGGCGTTGCAATAGATCTTTTTCTGTTAAAATTATTTGCGATTTCCAGTTACTTACAATTACATGTAAAGCAGCAATTCTGATTAATTGACAAGCTTCTTTTTTCTTTCTTTGATTATAGGACAGTGTGGAAACCACCCAACCAAGGCCATTTTAGGCAAGAACAGTATATCATAGTTACAAATTTCCTGCATATACCTCCATACCATTTGCCATAGGAGCTTTACCACCTCACACTCCCACGAGCAATGGAGGACCATGCCCTTTTCCTGACACTCTTGACAGCAACAATCCGGTATGGACTGATCCATGTTATGAAAAGTCATGGGTGTATAGTTGCACCTCATGTTTAGTTTTACCTGTACCTCCCGAACTAACAGAGACCTGGAGCAGACATTCATGTTGTTCCATATAATCTGGAAATCCACTTCATCCATTATTATTCCCAAATCGTCTGCCCATTTGCTCAAATATCCACTGTCAGGAGGCACAAATAAACCCTTGATAGCCCTGTATATGTTAGCAAATATACCTTCAGACAAGCCATGCTCTAATAGATAATACTCTACATTGAAAGGTTTTCTATCATGTTGTTTATGGTCCGTTGGATTATTGAGAAGTCTATGCTATCTAGTATATAAAAATACATCACTTTATTTTTTAAAATATTTTCTAAATGTGTCACAGTGACAAAAGTTTCATTTATGAATAGATGTTGGCCATGGTGATGTTTATAGTATGGAGTTTGGCAATAAGAGAATTAAGCTCAATCAGCCTTATCACTTAATAAACTATTTAGAGATGTATAAGGCGACTTACCTCTCACTATATCCACTCTTCTCTGTATCATTTCCCAAGTAAGGATTGCATGAGGTATAAATGGGTGATCCTCAATCTTACACATTTTAGTTTTTTGGAGGCCCATAAAAAAACACCTAAAATCCAAAACATTACACATATCTCTTTCTAATCTAGACCATCCAGCTTCAGAGAAGTTTCCATACCAGTATCTTACAGCTCTTAGCACTGAGGCATAATGGTAAGATTTAACATCAGGAAAGTTAATCCCTCCTTTATTTTTATCTGTAATAAGTATCAATCTCCAAACCCTGGCCTTTTTTTTTGTTTTCAGACAAAAGTTAGAAGACGTTATTTATTTGAACAAAAAATTCAGCAGGTAATTTAATAAGTAGTGACAAAATAAAGTAATTTTTGGAGTAAACACATTTTAATTGGGAACAATTGTGACATTTCTTTATTTTGTTTTTAATTTCATATAGCAAAGGCAAGAAATTAAATTTGTAAAGACTACATTTTTTGTTAATGTAATAGTTAGATATGATAATTTATCACAGGCCAGGGTGAGAGCCAGTGCCTTAATAAATTTGATTGCTTATGATAATGTAGCAACAGCAATTGTAAAAGGTATGGTATTACTAATTTGGGTTTGAATGGTAGGGTTAGCACGAAACAACAGAGATTGGAATTTGTGTATGTTAATCTTAAACCCAGATACAGATCCAAACACCTCGGTAACATTTAAAAGGTGAGGTATGGACATAAGCAGATTTTTCAGAAAATCATCATGTCATCAGCATACACTGATGTCTTACGTTGAGCCCCATTAATCTTGACTCCATTAATGTTGTTATTAGCCCTAATTGCAGCCGCAAGTGGCTGCATAGCCAAGTTAAAAAGCAAAGGGGAAAATGAGCACTCCTGTCTTGTGCCTCTATTTAGTACAATAGTTCTGGACAATTGGCCATTAATTAACAAGTTTGCATTAGGGTCTTGATAAACTAATTTTATCCATTTAAAAATTGGCCGCCAATACCCATGTCCAAGGTCTTGAACAAAAAGGTATGCTCTAGACAGTCAAAGGCCTTGTCCACATCTAAGGATACTAACAGGGCGGGTTCCTTCTCTTGTTGAATTTTATAAATGGCATTTATTGCCCTGCAAATATTATCAGTTCCCATTCTTGAGAAAATAAAGCCCATTTGGTCAGGCGGTATTAGGGTCTGTCTTGGGGTATTTTCAGACATGAGCCTAACCCCGGTTTAACCACACTTCAACATTTCTTATGCATGTTGAAGGGCTGCATAGAGCACCAATACAGCCCTGCAACATGCATAAGTAACGTTCAAGTGTGGTTAAACTGGGGTTTGCGTCATGTCTCAACACACCGTTGATGACCATACACAACCTTGTTGTAAATATTTTAGTAAATATCTTTAAATCTGTATTAAGCAAACATATTGGTCAAATCCACTGCAGTCATCTAAAATTTTGTTGGATTTAGGGCATAAAGTTATAGTTGCCTAATAAAATGTATAAGTCAAGCAATCTTTAGTTAGAAACAAACTGTATATGTGGGATGAAACTGAAGCTATTACATTAAAATATTGCTGAAATTGTTCTCGGTGGCTGCGCCATGGCTATGGAACTTCCTCCTGGTGCAGATTTGCCTCTTTCCAGTTCTCCCTTCTTTCTGTAAAAAATGTAAGACCTGGCTGTTTCACCAGGCACATGGTGAAGGGGCCGGGTAGTGAGTGGGGGTTTAATGGGGTTTGTTTTTTTATGGGAGGGGGGTTCACCGGCCTCTTTTGGGGGGATAATAATGTGATTTTATAATATGGGTATTTGTTTAATATATTCCACAAAACAGGACAGGATGGGGCATCCATAGCCCCAAGATGATCCTCTGCAATAACTGCGGAACCGAAATCGTGGCAGATGCGAGCAATCTTATCTACAAAGTACTTGATAAACTGGTCACGGTGGTCACTGGATTGCTCCAGGCCCAGGCGGAGACAGGCAGGACTGACCAAACCTTTCACCACCCGGAAAAGCTCAGCTGGACGTGACTCTGTAGATGCAATAAGGGCAGCAAAGAACAGCTTCTTTGCTGCCTGCACCGCCACAGCATAGGCCTTTAAACTGCTCTTATGCTGCAATCGATCATACTCATCGCAAGTCCGGCACCTCCGGCGCTCCAACCGCCTGCTCTCCCGCTTCAAACACTGCAGGCCCTCAGTAAACCAAGGAGACCTGCGGGAGACTCGGGAGGGCAGCAGACACCTGGGAGCCACTCTGTCAATGGTCTCGGCCAACAAGGTGTTTCTGAAGGCTACGAGATCATTGACCGAGCAGGTGTCAAGGTCCAGGGGAAACTTCCCCAGAGCATTCTGGAACCGATCCGGTTCCATAAGTCTCCAGGGGTGGACCGATCTAATAAGTCCTACACCCCGTTGGGGGCTGACATGCGCCAGGATGCACGCCTTAAGGAGGTAATGGTCAGACCATGACAAGGGCTCCATCCCCCTGACTTCTACTAACTGACCCCCCGTCTCAAGGCCAGTGCAGAAAACCAAATCCAGTGTATGCCCCTCCTCATGTGTGGGGCCACAGATGATTTGAGACACGCCCATGGTTGTCATGGAGGCCATGAACTCATGCCTCACTCCTCCAAGATTGATGTCAGTGTGGATGTTAAAATCCCCCAGGACCACTAGTTTCGGGGTCTGGAGGATCACATCAGACACCACTGGACTATGTTGTACATCACCCTGGGCTGCCATTGGGCAGGGGGCAATATAAAAAATTTTTTATTTATAAATAAATAAATAAAATTCTGCGCAATACCCATCTGAGCCACCAGTTTTGTTCTTGGGTAAAGATTTTATAGCCTCCTCACTTTCCTCTGCCAAAACAGAATTATTCAGCCTGTTATTTTGATCAGCAGGCAAATGTGGCAAATTCAGTGTCCCTAAAAATGTTTGAATGTTGACAATAGATGGGTTAGTGGTTTCGTATAGTTTCTGACAGATATTCACAAACTGTTCTGTAATTTCTTCTTCGTTAGTAGTCAGAGAGCCATTGTCCTGCTTTATTTTATGTATGGATGTCTTTGTTCTCTTTTTTTTTTTTGGACAAGCCACGAAAGTTTTTTATCAGCTGTATTAGACTTGTAATAAAAGAAAATTGTATATCGAATTAATTTGATCGTGGACTCAAGTTCTAATGTGATAAGTTGATACACTTCAACTATTTCTTTTGTGTTGTAGGCCGAATAGAATTTTCAACAAATCATATCACTTTTCTCTTTTTTCTTTTATTAGAGCAGAGATTAAGGATATATACCTGCCGCAAAGGAATGCTTTTGCTGCTTCCCATAAAGTATGTGGGCATATGTCTTCCACATCATTAAATTTAAAATACTCCACCAGTTTTTCCCCGATTGTATCTTTTAGTTTCAGGTTTAGTAAATGGGACTTATGTAACTTCCAGCTTCCATATGTTTTATTTATGTGGCTTTGTTGTGAGTATTCAAGCACAATGGCATTATGATCTGAGAATACAAGATGACTCCTATAACACTTGGCACAGTTGTTAATTTGCTCTGGACTTATTAATATGTGGTTAATTGTGGAATATGTATTATGTGGAGATGAATAAAAGGAATACTCCTGGGCAGAATTCAGCTCCCTCCAAGTGTCTGCTAGCGAGAATCGTTCTAATAGGACACTACGTTTTTTAATATTGGAATCTGTCGCCACCTACTGATTTATCACACGGGGATAAAGGGCAATTTAGATCCCCTAGTATAATTATTTGACCACGAGCCGCCTCTTTTACAGCTTGTAAATATTTCTGTAAAAAAGTTATCTGGTCCTTATTGGAGGCGTAGCAACAGGCACTAGAGTACTCAAGCTCCTCAATGTATCCGGTGACCATGATAAATCATCCATCCTCATCCCGCAATTGTCTAGTGCATCTGCAATTAAATCTGAGTAATACTCCTGCTTTTTTACTATTTACATTTGAGAAATAGAGTTGTGAATAAAATTTATTTTTAAACCACACATTGTTACTTTGAACTAAATATGTTTTCTGTAACGTAAAGATACATATTTTGTTTTTACCCAGATATTGTCAAACATTTTTTCTTTTGATTGGACAATTGAGGCTTTTCACATTTAAAGTTGCAAAATTAATAGTAGCCATCAATGATCCAACTCATAACCATACACTTTATTGAAATTTGCCAGTTTGATCTGTTAGTAGATTCTGTTTCTCCAGTTTCTTCATAGTGGACTATGCTATCTGAGGCCTGAACCCCACAATCCAAAATGAAACAACAACGAAACAATAACTCTAATAGCTAAATGAAGCCATGGAGGGGGAAATCTTTCCAGCAGTTGCGTATGATTACTGGTTCTGGCTTCTGCAAGGCCATCAACATCACAAATACATTATACAGTTTCAACCCAATATCTCACCATTTACATCATGTGAGTGTATCAGAGATTTTGCTTTTGGGGAGTAAAAACTAATTTAACACTGAAAGGTTTAGGCCCCTTTGTTAAGTCCATTGTTTTTGGTGTCCAATAAAGTTATGTATTTTAGTTCCCAGGCCTGTCTTCTGAGGGTGTTGTGAAGGTTTCCTTTGAGGAGGAGGACTGATATGAAGTGGTTGTGCTGGAAGAAGTGATTGCCCACTGTAGAGTCAGTGACTTTGCTTATAATTGTATGTCTGTGAGTTCATCTGTTGGTGCAAGGATGAAAGCTGGTGAAAGTTTCAGTGACTTTCAATGGGCCCTGTGCAACTAAGTCAGTAATATCACCATAAGCCCTGCTGGGGATTTGCATAGGGGCTTGTCACCACACACACACACATATGGACGGTGTGCCCAGCCCTAGGTACTATCAAGACCCCTCCCCCTTTGGTGGAGATGGGGGGCGGGGTCAGGGCACATGAGCAGGACATCCGACCGGGCGTGGCTGAAAGTGGCTTGCCGCCCGGTGGCATTACAGATAGCGCGCCTAAGGGCCATGCCAAAGGGCCCTTAGGGTTGGCCCTTAGCGGGAGTGGGAGTGACGGGAGAACAGCAACGCAAGTGGGTGGTTATTTTGGGAGAGGGGATAGGGGTGGTCTGAGGGGGCTGGGGAATGTATTGTCCAGGTGGCAGCTGTGGCAAGGGGGGGGGCATTTCGCCAATTACATCTGGTACGTCGGCTTAGGCCGTATGGCTCGGACTCAGACCTGGCCACAATCATCCATGCTTTTATTACCTTGATATTAGACTATTGTAATGCACTCTATGTGGGGTTACCGTCGGTGAGTGCAGCTGGTGCAGAACGCAGCGGCCTGTCTCCTGAAGGGGTGGGCCAACGCGAGCACATTACTCCAGTGCTCCGTTCTCTGCACTGGCTGCCAATAGTCTTCCGGGCCCAAGTCAATGTGTTGGTATTGACCTCTAAAGCCCTAAACAGCCTGGGTCCCATCTACCTGCAGGACTGCCTCACCCTCCAGGTCCTGGATTGACCTCTGCCGTCAAGCCAGGGGTGCACTTCTTGAGGTTCCTCGGGTTTCCCAGGTATTGACCATGAGGAGGGCAGTATCGGTGGCTGCACCGCGGCTGTGGAACTCCCTCCTGCTGGAGGTCCGCCTGACCCCTGACCTCCCCACTTTCTGTAAACAATATAACACTTGGCTATTCCACCAGGCCTTTGCCGAGGGAGATAGGATGGGTGGGTTGGGTTAGGGTGGGTTTTATTGTTTCTGAGGGGGGTTTTAACTATGGGGTTAGGAAATGTTGATTTTAAAGGATTTTACTATAGGTTTTTAAATGTTGTTAGCCACCCTGAGATGCTTATGGCAGGAGGGGGCAGCATATAAATGTAATGTAATAATAAACGCTTCTAGGAACATTTTCAAAGGCACAAATGGCAACTAAGAGAATTTTAATGGAATTTAGGCACCTCATTGCTATCCGTGCCTTTTGAAATTATCCCTGTAACTTTCAGCCACTACTACGAACTTTTTCTGGCTTCTGACTTTACATGACTGAGGAAGGTCCCTTTATGGCCAAAAGCTTGCACACTCTCACCTACTGAAATTGGTCCAACAGCAAATAGCATCTGAACTGCTTGGGGACCATTTGGGAGTCGGGGACCAGCAGAGCAACCACAACTTCCTGTCCTCTAAGCAACTTTCAAAAATAAATGAGGCAAAAAGCTTCTAACGAAACAGTATACAGAGGCAGAAAGACAACAGATTAAAACAAAAAACCCTGATATTTAATAAGCCAAACTGAAAAAAAGATATAGCTTCGAACATTTTGAGAAGTCAAGACAAGAGATCTAGTCTTTGATGGAAGATTCCAGGATTTGAAAGATGGAAGTCCCACCTCCAAGAAGGCCCACTTCCCTATTCTGGCACTGGTAACATCTGCACTTGGTGAATCACAACCAACAAAGACAGAAAGAAGAGGAAAAACGTTCTTGTAGATGTCTAAGTCTTAAACCACTTACTTAGGGTTTTATATTATTTAATAATTTATTTATATTTATTATTTAATATATTTTAAAGGGGTTTATACTTAATAATTAACAACCTCTCAGAGTTTTATATTTGATAATATTTTTAACAGAATGCGATTACAAATAGCAAGCTAGGATATAAACTAGAACCACATTCCTGCAAATATGGAAGAGTTTAGGTTTACAACTATGGGAACAATTAAGCATGCACTGAAGTGTTCTTCAAGAACATTTGCCTTCGAGAATAACGTTAACATTGAAAAGGATTATAAATCTTCAGATAAGACTTTCTCTTTTCTTTGCTTAACAGAACTCTGAAAATGCAGAGCAAGTGTGAAAGAGACCCCAAATAATTCAAAATCAAGACCTAAATTTGTTTTAATCTTTGAAGGGACAAAGTTAATTTCTTACTTGGCTGATCCAATCATGAAAATTAAAAATGTACTTCTACATTAATACAATATTTAGGAGAAGTAAAGAGAACTACTGGAAAAGCACCAGTTCAATTAACCTACATAAACACACGGTCTCCATTTTTCTAACAATTAGCTATGGTCACCAGAACAGAAAGTGCTCAGTGAACATAAGAATGTTCTTAAGAACTGCCATACTGGGCCATCTGATATGCAGAATGTCAGCAACAGTCATTTCTAACAAGTGACGTATTAAATGGGTAAAAAGAATGAGATGTTGGCCTGCTGCAGTCCCCACTCATGTTTTGCATGTCCAGCCTAGTAAGCGAGTAGCCCCTGGTGTGTTTTTCATGTGCTTGCAGGCAGTCCCCGCTGGCAGTGTCAGTGACAGCAAAATAAGGGGCAGGAAGCGGTCGCTCCTCTGACACTCTAGGATTCCTGCCCTCAACTCGTTGGTTCTGGTGGATCTGTACATGCAGAGGCTCTGCCCGCAACCCAATTGAAGGGACACGGACGTGTGGGCACACCTTAGCCAGCATTCATCTGCGCAGAGCACACAACATTCTTGAAGACCACGCTGTGAGTGGGGGCTGCGGGTCCAGTGGGTGGTGGCCCTGTGTCCGGTGTGGGCGAACACATAATAAACGGGTAGGTGGACATGGTGAGGGCAATAGAGGGCAAACATCTTGCTTATTAACACCCAGTGTGACATTTCTTCAAAAGAAGAGCAACTGGATAGACTAATCCACACATATGTTCTCTCCTGCTAAGATAACTAGGAATTGGGAAGTCAAGCACTAAGTCCATTTAGGGACTTCCTTTAAAAAAAAGAAAAAAACAACAACAAAAGCTAAATAGCTAGAGTATGGCAATTCTTTCCCACCACTGTCAAAGCAAGTTCATTTTAAATGAACACAGAGAAAGAAGAATAAAGTCCTCTTAAAATAGCTGAGGGGAGTCTAGATAATATGAATAGTACATGTAAAACTGAAGGTATCTAATGCTATGCAGCTGTAAAACATGAGAACCAGAATTATCTGATATCCTTTTTGATTTTGTAAGCTAACTGCATATCCTGTTTACTACTTGTATTAGTCCCTTTCGATTGTACATTCTTCCTGAGAAGTGAACGAACCAATTGTATTGCATTCCTTTACATTCATTTCTTTCTGCTAGCCTTTTATTCCTTAGGGGAAAGTGTCTGCTGCAAGATATCATAAACACAACAAGTATTTCTCATATAATACACATCTTAATAATCTTAGGTGACCTTTCTGATTTAAAGGGCATTTTGGAAATAATCTTGCCATTCTCACAGGCAGAACTGCCCACACATTAAAATCTTTCCATTCCTTGCTTGGTCATTTAAAAACCCCACAAATGTGGAGAGCTTTGATCAAAATGAAGTCATGTTGTACCAACAGTACTGCTAAAGACTGGACCTGTCATAAAAAGTGTGGGTGACAGCTAAACCTATTGCTGACTCCCAGTAAGGCTTCAGAGGAAAGCAAACGAGTGTGTCAGATCAAGTCAGTGTGTCAGTCATGAGTGTTTAGTCTGAATGAATTAATTTATTAATGGCTTAAGCCAAAAAGGAGTGTCTAGTCATGAGTGTCAGTGGTAAAGAAAGCCAGATTCCAGTTTTCCATTTCCATTCAGCTCAAAATCCAAAAAGCATGTGGGTCTGTGCCTGTATCTTCCATGCCATTTTCACAGCAACTTTAGACAGTTTGAGAATGAATTTCTGCATGCAATTATCATTCCCTACATTGCTTAAATAAACCCTAAGATACTAAATAGGAAGAAGCCCTTTAAAAATATCTTCCTACGCTCATGTTGAAACATTCTTAGTTTAGCAAATGATCCTCAATTCGGTCATGATCCGGGGCTTAAACCAGTGCCCTTTGGACCTTGGAGACTCTGCAGCACTCCTGACTCATCCTGGCCGGAGCCAAGGATTGGCCAAGAAAGCCTACCCACAGCACTGGTCAAACCACACCTCTCCTCAGCCTCACTCCATACCCCCAGCTTCCTGGTTGGCTGCTGGCCAAAGCCACAGCCAGCTGGGTGGATCACTGGTCAACTGCCTGATTCCCAGTCATCTTCTTGCCTCTGTCCAGCCAACATCCTGGTTCCTGTTCCGCTTGTCTGTGTCTTCTCTCCCATCTCTATGGACTGGCTCTGCACTCTTCTGATCCCCATTCTAAACTTGGTCCTTCTTACCCTGCCTTGAAGCTCACTCAGCCCCTGCCCTGGCGCTGGCCCAGTGCGTTTGCTTTGATGTACGCACTGTAGCTGACAGGAGCCTGAACTGTGACTTCCAAGTGCATCTGCTTTAAAGCTCGCTCCGCAGC
The DNA here is from genome assembly GCA_003113815.1 of Sphenodon punctatus. NCBI lineage: Eukaryota > Metazoa > Chordata > Lepidosauria > Sphenodontia > Sphenodontidae > Sphenodon > Sphenodon punctatus. Next base: position 10,703,084 of record QEPC01012913.1, read on the forward strand.
TGTCTTTGCATCTGCTCTGCCGCTGGCCTATCCAACTGCCTGTCTCGTCCACTCACTCCTGTACCCTAATCCTGCACTAACTCTTCTACTTTGGAACTGATCCTGCACCAATTCTGCACTTACTCTCCATGCAGCCTAGGTCCTCAACACATTCTCTAGAAGAGTCATTTCTTCTAGAGAGCAGAATACTGGTGATCTTCACAGACATTATAATTGTTATTTCAGTTCATATTATGAATTACAAAAACAAGCAGCCAAAAATAGTACAGTTTTCCTGACATTAGATTTTCCACCTCCTTAGCACAGGTTACTGGAAATACTATGGTTTGTGCAATGTGCCATTTAATAGCATTCAGAGCTCAGCTTAAAGCTTCTAGTAGCCTGGTACAAATCCTCTTCAAGTCAATAGGAAGCATTTGGTTGTGTTCAGCAGATTGGGCCGAGCTAGACCAGTGCCACTCAGCACTGTCACAAAACAATAAGTTCAAATGGGGACATAAGTGCCGTACTGGGTCTGACCAATGGCCCATCGATCCCAGCATACCGTCTCCAATAGTAGCCGTCCTCAGTCACTTCAGAGAAGTGCCCAACAGGTCATAATGGAGTGATCCATTCCCTGCTGTTCACTCCCGGCTCCTTACAGTGAGAGGTTACATGCCCAAACATACTTGGCTAATAGCCATTAATGGACCTATGCTCCAAAAACGTTTCCAGTCCTTTTTAAAACCCAACTATGCTACCGGCTTTGACCACATTCTCTGGCAATAAATTCCACAAGTTAATTGTGTATTGAATAGGTCTGAAACAAGAAATCTTGGCGAATGCTTTTCTGTTGTTTTTGCGATTTTCTGTCATTTTTTGCAAGTCGAATGGGGCTGCTATGAGATGGTCCCAAACCCCATGTGTGCCCTCTATGGAGGCTGTGGAGATGAAAACATGCTTGATAAGCCCTGGGGAAGTGCTGGTAATTGACATAAAAGTGCTGTAAAACTGCCATAAAACTGCAGTAAAATTCACAGAAAGTGACAAAAGAAACAAACAAAAGAAGTTATAGAAGTGTGGAATCACAGGAAACTGACAAAGTACCCATGGACACTTGCAAGCACTCCAAAAGGCTGGTATTTCCTTTCAGAATGGGAACACTTGCTCTCATCTCAGCCCTAGCATTGAGTAAAACAATACATTTTAATTTGTTTTAAATCTGCTTAGGAAGTCCCCTAGTATTAGTACTATTTGAGAGGATTAATAACTCCCTATTTTCCAATTCCACACCTCTCGTGATTTTAGAAACTTCTATCATATCCCCTCTCAGCTGTCTCTTCTCCCTAACCTATATCAAGCTTCTTTTCGTATGGAAGCCGTTCCATACACTTGATCGTCTTTGTTTCTCTTCTTGGTTGCTTTTCCAGTTCCACTAAATCTGTTTGAGATGGGGTGATGAGAACTGCACATAAAACATTCAAGGTGCAGTTACACTACAGATCTATAGAGCAGCATTAGGATATTTTCTAATTTATTTTCTCTCCGTTTTTAAATATTTTCTAGCATTCTGTTTGCCTTTCTGACCACTGCTGCACATTGAACTGAGGTTTTTAGTGAACTGTCCACAATGATTCCAAGACCCTTTTCCTGGATGGGAAATTTAAAACCCAGATTTAGAACCTAGCATTGTTTAGGTATAGTTTGGATTATTTTTTTCTGTGTGTGTCACTTTGCACTTGTCAGCATTAGAAGACCGTCACATTGGTTCTTGTGTGAAACGTACCTGCTTGGCATGAAAGCTTATCGGCACTACCAAAAAAAAAAAAAAAACAGCAATAAAGATACCAGTAAATAAAATATTAACAAAAATAAAAATAAAAATTTGTGTATAAGTAAAATATTTATGAATCATTTATTTTATTCAAAATAATCAATATAGGTACAATATTTATCAATCAAACCAAATAAAAGATTATTAGAATAAAAGATTGGAAGATTATAAATAAAAAAATTATTAGCTTTTAGCAAGATCATGCTCTGACCACATTGGGACAAAACTATAGCCTCAGTTTTTTATTTTTAAATGGCTTCTTAGACAAGTCTATTGGTTAGCATAAGCAGGGCTGAAGAATTTTATTGGGAGCTCTGCACCTGAAATGAGGGTACAGACATCAGAGTTTTAAACAGTAAAATGAGGATGGAAGTGGAGCAATCTGAAAATCCCCTCGTCCCACTACTGTGTTCCACAACAGCAAAACCTGTATTTGTCCTTAAGGACATGAGTGGTCAGACTGGGTTGAGTTCTTGCAGGACCAAAACAATGGTGACAGGAATAGGGAGGGGCAAGCAGAGCATCAGGTCAGGAGCCAAAACGGATTAAAGTCTGGCTGGGATGCAGAAACTCACTTATTAGGTCAGATTATTGACCAGCTCTCTCTGAATATGGCAGCATAGCCCTAAATAGTTGTGCTAATAATTCTCTGCCCTGTGGGCACACCTCGCCTCTATAACAGACTAGCTGGAAGCTGCTCAGTGTGGTGTTGTAAATGGGTGAAGGACCACTAGGGGGTGTTCAACAGCGAGGCTTATACTGTGCTAACAGGACATAAAGCACTCTCTGGTTTTACCCTCAACATGGCATCCACGCTCTCTGTAAATGCCACATTCAGACTCCCTGAGTGATTACCAGGGTTACTAGTTTTCCTTTTCGCACAAAAACTGCTGAAAAACACAGTTTTTCCCTTTCACCAGAGCATCTCACTGATTTTAATTTTAATCACAGAAAAACGTGGTTTTTTCCATTTTTAATGAGAATTGGTGTTTGTTTTTAATCAGAGAATTTCCAGTTTTTGGTCACAGGAAACTAGGAACCCTGCTGATTACTCAGAAAAGTGTCAACTGGGGCAGGCTGGTCAGCTCTGCAGTTGGCCTAAGCCTACAAATCCTGACAACCTGTGCTAGTGTTACACATGTAATCTCATACATGCCCCTCATGCTCAGATTATTATAAATCCACACACACACCCTTCCCCAATTTCCTGTGCCTTGAGGAAACAAAGAAAAGATCCATGCAATCACAGATCTTTAGATTTGGGCTATTCTGAAATAAAATGAGAGATTGAGTAGCATTGCTGCAGGGCTACAAGAGATAACCTCCTGCTTCCTTCTTACATGGGATTTTACCTCTAGCTTCTCTGCAGACTACAACGATGCTCCTGCAGCAGTAATCAGCATTGATACAGAAGAACTCAAGAAACAGAACTCAAAAAGCTACATGATTACCACTTATGATTAATGATTTTTCTAATCACTAGAAAAATTGCTCAGAAAACCAAGCATATCCATAAATTTTACATTTTTATTAAGACTTTAAAGGCATGTGATTATTAATCAACAAGTCTGCTCTTTACTGGGCTACCCATTACATTTTGTAATTGTAACGAAGGGTGATTTCAGACGTTACGAGATCACAGTCAACCACGCTCGATTCCGCGTGGTGGCTGTGATCGCGTAACGTCTGTTGGGGGAAACGGATGTTTCCCCCCAGATGTTACCACGGCATGGGATTACATTCAACACTTGAGCGGCCAAAGCGGCGGGACCGGAGGCCGCCGCGTGTCAAATACAATCCCATGCCGGGGTGAACCCCGGCGTCTCGTCTGGTCGGGCGCCACGGTCCGGGATCACCGGCGGGACCCCGGGCCGTGGCGAATCTGGCCCAACGCGGCGGCCGCATTGGCCCCGCCGCCATGCCCGTCTCCCCAGAGGGCGGGGAGCGGGGAGCGGGGAGGGGGTGGGGCCATGCAGCTGCACGTTGCACCGTGCGGCCCCGCCCCCTCCCAGATTCCCCGCCGGGATCCCCCGGCACATCTGATATGGCGTGACAGGGTCACCCCGGCGGGGAATTAATAGGGTGATTTCGGTACGGGGCCAAAGGGCCCCAGAACGTCTGAAATCACGCATAGGGTATTTTCAGACATTACGAGATCACAGTCAATCCCGCGGCGGGGCCAAAGCGCCCTGAACGTCTGGTTTCAGGGGCGCCAGATGTTCACCACAGTCGATCCCCACCAGGGGTCGAAAATAACCACGCTTCCAGAGCTCCAGCCCAGACCATCTCCAAAAGCGTGGTCAAAGCGATTCGCACTGGGAAACAAAAAAAAGTAACGACTGAATGGCAACCACCGGCCGGAATCAAGCAACATGATTCCCAGCCGGGGACAAAACACGCAGTGTCGGTGCCAGGCAACGAGCAACACAGGCCGAGGAGGGAGATTTAAAGGGCACACAGCAGCAGCCAGGACGAGCCGCCCCGGTGCCTTCCGGGTGCTTTGACCACGGCCCAGCCGGGATCAGCATAACGTCTGTTGCACTGCCTCGGGCCGAGGTCTGCCGGTCCGATTCCCTGTCGTGGTCCCACTCCTGTCACGTCTGTTTGGGGCCTCTCTTGCCCATGAGGGGTGGTTAGCCGGTTCGCCACCGCTGGGAATCTACTGTGGTGAATCGGGCACCCGTAACGTCTGAAATCACCCATATAGATCGAACTTTCTTCCCCCATTTTACATTTTATTCCTGGTCAATTAAAGTTATATTATTATTGTTCATTATTATGGACTCAAAGGCCATGGGTGCTATGACGGCGTCTGTCCCATCCAGGAAAGGGGGGAGGAATTCCCCCAGCCAAGTGAGCTCTGGCCGCGGGAACAAATATCGCCGTGGCCTGACCTGGCTGGATAGAGGGGGTGAGGAACAACGTACAGCCGCTCAGCCATGCCCCTGCGTTCCCGGCGTCGTCCTGCCCCCTCACCATGACAGGCAGCTATGGTTGGCATGCCAGGAGGAGCCAAGGCTAGGAACAAACATTCCCACTCAGTTTTGCCTGCTCTAGCCCAGCTGGGCCATGGCTAGGCACGGACTGAGGGCCCACTTTGTTCTGGGCTCACATTTCTGGCCCAGCCACCACCCTGGGCAGCGTTAGTTCCGGGGCCACATCTAGTGGGCCCACAATGAACATTCAGGCATTACGCTGGCTGAGTCAGGCCAAAGTAGACCGAACTGGGCCAGTGTGATGTCTGTTAAACAGACTGAAGGCACAAGAGAGGGTCTCTTGTCTGGAATTAAAATGGGTCTCAAGCCTAGAAATTCAAGTTTTCCAACTATTGTATTATTTTAATTGTAAACAAACATTTATGAGCAGAATACAAAAAAATACCTTAATCTAGTTAATATACAGTTTCAATCACAAACAAACTGATGTGACACTTAATACCAAACCAGGAGTGAAAAATCACGATTGCTTTAATCTCTCACCTCGCTAAACTGTCTTTCAAGAGAGTGTGGTAAAAATATAATCAGAAATGACTAAATGCAGACACATGTTGCTGTTCCTCTTGAAGTATTCACCTTCTCTAAACTATAGTGCCAAAATTTCACAAAACACAGGCAACACAGATTGAAGTAGGAAGCAAGGGAAGTGGTGATATAAAAGGTTTTGATCCAATTAGATTTTTTATTTTTTAAAGGAGGCTCTGAGTTCTAATTAACTTAACGTAGTCCTCTCTCTGCTCCCATTTCCATGCTGTGCGGTTGAGCACTAAGGCCATAGACCTAAGCATGCTTAGGACTGTGGCTCGGGAGCATAACAGGGTGGACTCTCATGTGACGCTGATTAAATCTGATGTCCACAGGGTCCTGGAACACGTAGTCAAACCACAGAATACCAGAAGAAGCCATTCCACGAGTTTTTTAAACCCTCAGAAATAGGAAACCCTGGAAACTGCACAAGAGGCACCCTTCTCGTGAGGTTTCAAACTTACTTCATCAAACAAAGACATTTAGATATGCATCTTAATTGCTGGATAGCTGCATCTCAACCATGCTGAACCCTGAACATTTTTTTTGAAGTTTATCCATCACTAATAAGAATCTGATTCATTTGACAGAATAAAGCAGAAAACAGGTTTCTGCTTGTCAGAGTACAAATGGGCAAAAGATGAAAGTCATTCATTCATTCTCCTGATTAGGCCGCACACTTTTACAACAGTCAGATCAAATTGCTTTGACAATAAAATGGATTTCCAAAGGTCATTTGGAACTGGATATAAAATTTAAATTATTGCTACTTATTAGCAGTGTTGCAGAAATTAAAGGCTTAATTACATTGCATGTACCGAGTTATAAGGCAGAAGCTTAGTTGATCTATAGGTCTAGTTCTGCTGTGTTTTGTCTGAAGAGAGGTACTCTCTGATGAAGAAAACAAACATTTTCTTTCAGGATTCTAAAGCATGTATTTCCATAACTCACAGAAAGAGACCCGGGGGAGGGCTATTCTCCAAAATGTTATACCTATTTTATTTCAGTGTACCGTGACACCACTGACCTAAATGGAGTTTCACCAGCATAGAAACCACTGTAGCAGAGTGAAAAATCAGGCCAATAGCCTTAAATTTCATTTCATGCAAGGAATCTGATAATGTTATAAAACTGCAGTTTAACAATTTACCACCGTCTGCTAAAAAATATTTAAAAAATAATAATAATCTGGTGTGTTGGGGTTATTAAATTTCACTCAGCATTTTGTAGCTGACTGAAGCAAAGAGGCTAGATAGTAATCAAAATCTGGTCACACACAAAAACAGACAGGGAGTCCAAGCTAAAATACAGTGGTGCCTGGTTATCTATGATCATATGTGCACTACAGCTTTTCCACCCCTGGCTCTCTGACTTATAAGAACTCAGCCCCTTGCAGGCTGCTGCCGAAGGTTGGTGCCCCGCCACCAAAGGCTTCCATTTGGCAGCCGTTCCGCAGCTGGAGGACTGGGGTCTGGTTTGTTCTATTTTATTTATTTTTCGTTTTAACAACTTTTAGGGGGGACATGGAATGGGGGAAACTTAAGAACATAAGAAGTGCTATACTGGGTCAGACCCATGGTCCATCTAGCCCAGCATCCTGTCTCCGACAGTGGCCAATCACGGTGGCTTGGGAGAAGCACCCAGCAGGTCACAATGGGGGATCCATTCCCTGTTGTTTTCCCCCAACTCCTGTCATGTTCCCCAATCCTGTCTGGCTAATAGCTGCTAATGAACCTGTCTTCCAGAAACTTGTCCAAACCTCTTTTAAACTCAGCTATAATACTGGCCCTGACCACAGCCTCTGGCAGTAGATTCCACAACCCAATTATACGCTGAGTGAACAAATATTTTCTTTTATTTGTTTTATACTTGCCACCCATGAGTTTCACAGAGTGTCCCTGAGTTCTAGTACTAGCTGAGAGGGTAAATAACTGCTCCTTGTTTATTAGTTCCACCCCACTCATGATTTTATAGATCTCTATTGTATCTCCTCTCAGTCATCTCTTCTCTAAACTGAACAGCCCCAACATACTAAGCCTCCTCTCACATGGGAGACCTTCCATGCCCTTGATCATTTTTTGTTGCCTTTCTCTGTACCTTTTCTAGTTCAGCGATGTCTTTTTTGAGATGGGGTGACCAGAACTGCACACAATATTCGAGGTGCGGTCACACCATTGATTTGTATAGAGGCATTATGACATCCTCAGTTTTATTCTCTATCCCTTCCAAATAATTTCTAACCTTCTGTTTGCTTTTTTTACTGCTGCTGTGCACTGCGCTGTGGATTTCATTGTATTGTCCACAACCACCCCCAGATCCTTTTCCTGAGTGGTAACTCCTAGCTTAGTACCCAGCATTGTGTATGCATAGTTTGGATTATTTTTCCCTACGTGCATCACTTTGCACTTGTCCACATTAAATCTCATTTGCCATTTAGATGCCCAGGCACCCAGTGTCGTAAGATCCTGTTGCAGTTCCTCACAGTCTGCTCGTGTTTTAACTACCTTGAATAACTTGGTGTCGTCTGCAAATTTGATCACCTCACTCTTAACACCCTTTTCCAAATCATTAATGAATACATTAAACAGCACCGGTCCCAATACAGATCCCTGAGGCACACCACTTTTTACATCTCTCCATTGTGAAAACTGACCATTTAGTCCTACCCTTTGCTTTCTATCTTTTAACCAGTTTCTGATCCATAGTAAGACACTACCTCCTATCCCATGACTTTTTAATTTTCTCAAGAGTCTCTCATGAGGGACCTTATCAAATGCTTTCTGGAAATCCAGGTACACTATATCTACTGGGTCTCCCTTGTCCACATGCTTATTTACACCCTCAAAGAATTCCAACAGGTTAGTGAGGCATGACTTACCTTTACTAAATCCGTGTTGACTCTTCCCCATTAAGCCATGTTTGTCAACATGCCCTGTAATTCTGTCCTTAATGATGGTTTCCACCATTTTGCCCGGCACAGACGTCAAGCTTACTGGTCTGTAGTTTCCAGGATCGCCTCTGGATCCCTTTTTAAATATCGGGGTTACATTTGCCACCCTCCAGTCCTCGGGTACAGTGGCAGATTTTAGTGACAGGTTACAAATTACTAACAGTAGGTCTGCGATTTCATATTTGAGTTCCTTCAGAACTCTGGGGTGAATGCCATCTGGCCCTGGTGACTTGTTAGTATTCAGTTTGTCAATTTGCCCTAGAACATCCTCCAACGTCACATTGATTTGTAACAGCTCTTCCAATTCCTCGCCCACAAAGCAAGGATCCGGCGTGGGTACCTCCCCAAAATCCTCCGCAGTGAAGACCGACGCAAAGAACTCATTCAGCTTCTCTGCAATGTCCTTATCCTCCCTGAGCGCCCCTTTTACTCCCTTGTCATCTAATGGCCCAACTGACTCCCTAGCAGGCTTCTTGCTTCTGATGTATTTGAAAAAGTTTTTGTTGCTTGTTTTTGCCTCTTTAGCAAGCCTCCCTTCAAAATCTCTCTTGGCCTGCCTTATTAACACTTTACATTTACGTTGCCAGTGTTTATGCTCTTTCGTATTATTTTCATTGGGACTAGCCTTCCATTTCTTAAAGGATGCCTTTTTGGCTCTAATAGCCTCCTTCACCTCCCCATTTAGCCACAGTGGAAGACTTTTGGTCTTCCTGCTTCCTTTTTTAACTTGCGGGATGCATTTAATCTGGGCTTCCAGAAGGGTGCTTTTAAACAGCCTCCATGCCTCTTGCAAACTTGTAGCCCTTGCAACTGTGCTTTTTAGTTTCTTTTTAACTAGTTTCCTCATTTTGTCATAGTCTCCCTTTTTAAAGTTAAATGCTACTGCTGTACTTTTGTTTGTCTTTCTCACTCCACAAATTATGTCAAATGTGATCATATTATGATCGCTATTGCCTAGTGGCTCTGCCACAGTTACTCCTTGCACCAGGTCCTGCGTGCCACTCAGGACTAGATCTAAAATAGCTCCTCCTCTCATTGGTTCCTGAACCAGCTGTTCTAGGAAGCAGTCATTTATAGCATCCAGAAATTTGACCTTCACGTCCCGCCCCGAGGAAACATTCACCCAATCAATATTAGGGTAATTGAAGTCACCCATTATTATTATTATGTTGCCGACTTTTGTAGCCTGTCTAATCTCTTTTAGCATTGCTTTATCAGTCTCTTCGTCCTGGTCAGGGGGACGATAGTATAGCCCTACTGCGATACTCTTCCCCTTTATACCTGGAATTTCTATCCATAGAGATTCTAGGGAACAGTTTGCATCCTTTAAAATTTTAATTGTACTTGACGCAATGTTGTCTTTGGTGGGAGAGGGTGAGGGTGGACAACAGTATTATGGCCCCCCAGAGAGAGAGGGGGTATGGGTATGAGGGATTAGTGGGGGGATGGTGCTATGTCCCCCTGATGAGAGCGTGCGTGTGTGTGTGTGCGCGCATGTGCATGTAAGCAGGTGTGGGAGGAAGGGTTGATATGGTCATGTCATGGGTAGGGGACTGAGACAGCCCCCTGGTGTGAGGAGGCAAGGGTATTTAGGGGGGAGGATTAGGTTATTTCCCTGTCTGCCTCCCTGGCCAATTTTTCTCTGGAATGTTTGGGGCTGCCCACAAGCTTCTTGTAGAGTCGGGAGAGGGGAGATCTCCTTGGGGGGAGTTTTTGGGGAGGCTGCTGAACCAATTGGGGTCATATGGGGCATGGGGAGGTATGGCAAGGGAAGTGAGGAAGCATCTTCACAGGTACAGGAGTAAATACTGGATGTCTGTTCTCCTGTCTCGAGGTATTTGGGGGCTGAGGTCAGTGGAGCCTCTGATCTGTCATTGATGTTGCTTAGATGTTAGGTCAGTGGTTAATAAGACAACTACCAGCCATGATCTCATTCAGAATGAGGCCGCTGACCTCATATGCATTACTGAGACCTGACTGGACAAGGTTTCTGGGTCTGTGTTGGCCCAGATGTCGCTGGCCAGGTACTCGGTGCAGCATCAGCCTAGAATTGGGAGCAGTTGCGGGGGTGGAGTGGCAGTGGTCTGTAAAGACAATCTGGTCTATTGAAGGTATTTGGTGTAGGATGTATCCAACATGGAATGTATCTATCTTTTGCTCGAGGTCCGGGATAGACTGGGGATTCTGCTGGTGTACCACCACCCACCCCTGGAACAGCAAACTCCCTGACCGCTCTAGCCGAGTTGGTCTCAGAAGTGGTGTTGAGATCGCCCAGACTTATTGTCTTGAGTGATTTCAACATACACAATGTGGCTGGCCTTCCAGGAGCAGAGTAGGATTTCGTGGCCACCATGACAACCATGTGTCTCTCCTAGATAATATCTGATCTGACACATGATGCTGGACACACATTGGATTTAATGTTTTGCAACAGCTTGGAAACAGTGGTTCCAATTATCAGGGGTGTAGTTATGACACAGTTGTCATGGTTGGACCATTACCTTCTGAGGGCCTAGATTCCTGCCCTCCTTTACCCCCGCCAGGCTGGTGGACCAATTTAGCTGGTCTTCCCCTGGAAACTAATGAATCCCATAGGATTCCAGAACTCTCGGGGGGGGGGGGGTGTCACCGTCTGACCTTGAATGCCACTCTGTCGATAGCCTGGTTCCATCAACACAATGACACCCAGGTATCTGCTGGTGAATGCGAGGTCAGTAGCAAATAAAGCAACACTGGTCCAGGAATTGATCCTGGACCATGCGGTCGACCTCGTGTGTATCATGGAAACCTGTCAGGACACGGAGTCGGGGCCTATTTTGGCTGACCTTGTTCCAACCAGGTATTCCGTGCAGCATTAACCACCATCAGAGGGACGGGGGAGCAGTGTGGCCATGATTTTTAGGCAGGGTTGTGCCGTTTGGAAGTATCCGGTGCAATCCATAATGGGGGTTGAGGGTCTCCATCTGGTGTTTGATGTGGCAGTGGACAGTTTGGGAGTGCTGCTTGTATACCGTGCGCCCACCTGTACAGCAGCCTCCCTGCATGCTCTAGCGCATCTGGTGTCGGGAGTGGTGTTGCGATCCCCGAAGACGATAGTCTTGGGGGACTTCAACATCCACACCGATGCCGATCTTGGGGATGCAGAGCAGGAGTTCATGGCTGCCATAGCAACCATGGGACTGTCCAGGAGGGTCAGCGGCCCGACACACCAGGGGGACATACCTTAGACCTTGTGTTTTGCACCAGCCTTGAGGCAGGGAGTCCGTTGGTGGGGGAGATATCAGCTGTGCCCTTGTCATGGACGGACCATTACCTCCTGCAGGACCCTCTCCTGGTGCACGTTTGCCCTCGGAGGGGCGTGGAACCTATTTGAATGGTCCGCCCCCATAGACGGAACCAGAGCAGTTCTGGAAGGCTTTGGGGGATATACCCTCTGATCTGGACAGCTATTCCATCAATGGCCTCGTCGAGCTGTGGAACATCTTGCTGACAGGCCATTCATTGGATAGCTCCGAGGCGTCTGCTCTCCAGGCNGTCCAGCGGAGCCGTTCCAGGTGGTGTGGGGGCTGGTCTGTCCAGCCTCCCTCCACCTTGAAGTGGAGTCATCTAGTGTCCGCTGTGACTTGTTTGTGGATTATTTTGTGGATAAAATCACTTGGATTCACCATGGTTTTGACTCTGCATTTTCTGCAGTAGGGCAATTGGAGGTTATGGAGGCCCCGCCTTGTCCTTGTTAGTGGGATCAGTTTCAGTCGGTGACCCCAGCCAATGCAGAGGATGTTCTTGGGGCTGAACTGGACCCTTGCCCGTCCTGACTGGTTAAGGCCTGCCAGGAGACAATGCGGCTGTTGCTGGCGGGGGTGGTCAATGCCTCCCTTAGGGAGGGCAGGGTATCAGGCTGCCTTAAAAAGGCAGTAGTGTGACCCCTGCTCAAGAAGCCATCGCTTGATGTGGACTCCCTTGCTAGTTATCGGCCGGTCTCTAACCTTCCCTTTTTAGGGAAAGTTATTGAGCGGGTGGTGGCCCGGCAGTTGCAAGAGCATCTGGAGCATGTCAGGGTGCTCCATTAGAATGGCCTGTAAAGCACTGTCTCAACAGAACATATGCTGGAGATTTTTCCTCCCTGAAAGACAAATATTCTAACGTATGGAACCCCTTTGTAAAGATGACCTAATTCCAGTCAAGCGGTAATTCAGAGCTGACCTTACCACAAGGTGATCTTGGGCAGCCAACCCAGGCTTCACTATTTTCTTGAGCGGGTGGTGGCCCGGCAGTTGCAAGAGCATCTGGAGCATGTCAGGGTGCTCCATTATAATGGCCTGTAAAGCATTGTCTCAACAGAACATATGCTGGAGATTTTTCCTCCCTGAAAGACAAATATTCTAACGTATGGAACCCCTTTGTAAAGATGACCTAATTCCAGTCAAGCGGTAATTCAGAGCTGACCTTACCACAAGGTGATCTTGGGCAGCCAACCCAGGCTTCACTATTTTCTTGACTTGCAGGGGCACCCCCAGAGTCCACCCTCCCTTATTTTCACCATGTCAGCGTGTGGGACCCCCCCACTCCCTCTCATCTGGGCCCCAAACACAACCACCTCTAGGGTCCCACACAGCTTGACCCCCAAAGGGGTCCATAGGTAGGAGGGAGGGGTCACCAGGGACCCTACATTTTATTCTCACTCTGGGTCCCACAAATTCTAAGGTTGACCCTGGAAGGTACTCACAGTTTATATAGTTTGAATCAGAGGAAACTGGCTTGTTGTTTTCTTCTTAGCTTCCAAATAAACTGTGAACTGCCACCACACAGGCTAGAGGTTTCTTAGTGACAGCGACTACTTTCTGAGGCTGTGGAGTCACTGATGAGCCTAGCAGAATTAAGTTGGCAGCTCTTAGCACCACCTTGAAGTAGTTTCCTCTCCTCCTGGCATTGGAACCCAGCAATAATGTATGTTGTGAAATCTTCAGCTACAACATGGGGAAGGTCATGATGTCAAAGACGTTTGTATGAACCATTGATAGTATGAGCCAGAAAGAAATTATTGTATGGGGAGTTTGCTCAAGATAGGTGAACCTTAGCCAGGAAATTAGCATTGTGAAACCTCAAAAGCCAGGACAATCAGCTCGCAAAGGTAATAGAGGCCATCTGAGTGAACTTAAATTAAGGCTATACAATAACTAAATGACCAACAATGGAGGTTAATCAAAAATTCAGAGCAAGGTGACTTGAAGAGTTACAAGGCATGCTTAGAAAATAAGACTCTTGACACCATCAGTATGTGAAGATCACAGCTCCAGACTAAGGCTGTTTTTACATGGGACATGCGAGCACAGGTCCATCCACCCCACACACATTCAGACGCCCGTATGAAGGTGGCATGGAGGTGGAGGCACATGCTCTCATGACCCACCGACCGCCCATTACTGCCCATGCACGGTGCATCCGAGGAAAAAACAAGATGCTCTGTGCGGGGGCAGGCCAAATGGTGCCTGGGATCAGGCGAACACCAGCCACACACCCATACCTGGCTGTATGAATCTGCCCTGCCCCATTCACCAGCAGTGCGTGGTCAGTCTGCAGCAGTGCACATGGACCCACCTCCACGCCGTGTCCATTTTAAAATGGCCTAAGATGCGGCATGCCTGTCTGCAAACATGAGACAAGACTTCAATTTAAGTCATTTATTATTATTATTATTATTATTATTAAACATTTATAAAGCGCCAGTAGTAACCTGGCACTGTACAGAACATACAATCAGATGCGGTCCCTGCCTGTGGCTTACAATCTAAAAGACAAGGAGGGGGAGACAAGGAGAGGGGACAGCGGGAGAGACATGGGAGAAGACAAACA
>QEPC01012913.1:10720742-10747934 GCA_003113815.1 Sphenodon punctatus
CTGGGGGCGGGCGTGCACCTTTGGCTTGTGGCTGTGGGGTGGGGCCCTGCTCACCTGGAGGGGATGAGCGCTGCAATGCCTGCTGGGGGTTTCTGGGCGCTGCAATGCCTGCTGGGGGTTTCTGGGCACTGCAATGCCTGCTGGGCATTTAAGACTTAAAAATTTGAAAGTCTTTAAATATAATCCTGTCCTTAATCTTAAAGACTTCAAGATTCAATCTAAGACAGCTATCATTTTTGCAAAGAGTAAAAATCAATCTTGGGAAGTCTCCAACCTCTTCCAAAGCACTGTATTATCTATGTATAACAACAACTTGAAGTGAATTCTTGTCTTTAGCGTTCCAAGTAACATTAGCAGAGATTGATGAGTTCTGGACCGCTCTGGGTGCTACCAGAAGCAACTCGATTTTTTTCAGTAAACATGAAGTTCCCAATTACATTTGTAAATGATAGCTGTGTACACAGCACAGCATTTAATATGAATTAGCACACAAAAAGTCATGGGTTAGGACAAAACTAGGGCTGAACCAAAATAGGTGCTCCAAGTACTTGCGAGGAGTCCTTGGTCATCACTCAGAACTTTTTCCAAGGACTCTGACATCGGAACTTGGACCCTGAGGGAATACTCGGAAACTCTTGGGGCGGGGGACAAGGAGAGGGTCAGAGGCTAGAGGGAGCTGGGGAGGGGGGAGATTGCGTGTGGTGACGCTGCCAGCACCATCTTCAAGGAAGCCACATATCGCTGGAGCCCCTCCGGCGGCAAGCACCCTACTCCCCTCAGCCCCTGCTAGGCCCCCATCGCCTTAGCACGCCACCCCTGAGCCCTTGCTAGGCCCCTGCTCCCACCTTTCCTGGCCCCTGTTGGCATATTATCTCCCTGGTCAGTGGAGGCCAGGGAAGGGGGAGCAGGGGCCTAGCACTGGCCCCTTTCCCTGTACTCAGCTAAGGATTTTCTGAGTTCCAAAGTTTTGGGGGCCATTCCTCGAAACTTTGGAACTTGGAAAACCAATTTGAGTACCGTGAAACTCAGGGTTTTCTATGGAAAACCAAAGACTGAGTTTCAGCACTAGACAAAACTGTTAATTTTGGGGGGGGGGGGGGATGTTGCTAGCATCTCTAGTTCCCGTGCATATACTGGGCACTGTGGTAGTGAGGGACGGAACAGCGCTTTTACAAACCATAATGTGAAAACTTGCCAAATAAAATTACAATTAAACATTTGTGAACAGATTTACTCCTTGGGGTTGCTGCTGTTACAGAGGGAGCTGGGAGTTCACTAAAGTTGGCCTCATTGTACTTCAAGGGACTGACGAACAGTTAGGGATAGGGGGAAATACCTGGGAAGTTCTTCACCAACAGGTAAAGCAATGTTCTTTCTCGTGAGCATTTTATGAAAAGATGGGGGGCAGAGATGTATGGCAATGAAGGGGCGGGGGAACAGTCACAACAATAAGGAGTATTGGCTGTGCAGAATGCAAGGTATAACACCCATGACAGCTTTAGATTAATTCTGCAAGTGTCCTGAACCCTATCCCAGAATGTTTGGTGTGCACATATGCAGGATGTACTGAGTGTCACCCACCAGGTCCACAATGCAGTTTGAAGTTTGTGCATCAAGCAATACTGCGTGTAACAGCAGGCAACAGCTCCTAAGAGGAGACTTTTAAGTAACTAGTCCAACATGCAGCTACGGTAACATCTATGTAACTGGTGATGTGATCATGGCAACATTGCTAAATTAAATAGGTGATGGCTTTGCAACTTACTTATCATTACATCTGGTAACACCCTATAAGTGGTTCCACACATTATATTAACCACGTCCGCATGCTTAAATTCTCCAGTTTTTTGCACATGAAAACATATAAACATGGCTCTTGCTCAAAACTTGGGAGCATATGTAGCTCATATGTAGCTGGTGTGACATATGAGTGCTCACACTTGAAGTCAGAAGTGCACGATCATCCCAGTGATTTGTAAGACATGAAGAAGTGAGAAAGGCAAAACCATGTTCTTCCTCATCCTATTCCCTATAATCAAGGAAGCAGCACCCCCTCCCACACACAAAAGTGTAGTGCCTTTCTGTAGAATTCCATTTTCCTGTGGCATGGTGCTTCATGGGTGGAATGAGGCTATGCCATTTCATAGAACTCCTCCAACCACATTTTCCTGGTGGAGATAAAGAATGCCATGTTGGACAACATGAGCTGGATCACCACTGAAGAGGTGGGCCACTCTGAGCATCATCAATGTCACATGTCTAGACTATGGGGAGGCCTGTAGATTGACCACCCCAATCCCATTCACCATTCAAACCTGTTGCCACTACTTCACAGCTAATAAAGTGGATGCATATATAGGTGCTTTGCAGTAAGTGCATCTCTCCGTCCTTCATCGACCACACACACACACGCATATCCTACCCCATGAGGCAGTGTGGCTGTGCAGTCATGCCATTCCAGGGATAGGAATATATACACCATTGTGTGGCCACACCCAGTCTACGTAACCCTGCCTCTCTCTTTCCTGGCCTCTATGAAGCAGGGCCGTTGCATGGCCATGTCCAAACCTGCACTTCACACCCAAAGTGCACAAATAATACCAATACAGTGCAACATTCCAATGCACAGCAGTAAATTTAGGTGCGACTACTGGCAAAGTTGCTCCAACATGGGATAAACATGAAAGCAAATCCTAGCAATGACACACATGTGGAACTCCACAAAGCATGAGACATTATGTGCAGAAACATTCCCACATTGCCTACCAAGTCATTGAAGCTATTGAGGAGATAAGCACAGTATGTTCCGGGAACTGGTGGAAAGGAATTATGATTACCAGTTAAATAGGATTCCACTGACTCTTGCAAAGATATCGAGGTGGATCAGAATTTTTGAGTATTTGTCTCAAAGGCAGTTAAACTAAATAGGTCATGTGATGGTCAAGTAAATAGGATGCTCTGCTCCCTCTCTCCTGACCTTCAAAATCCCCTCCTAAAAGTCAGGCTTTTCCTAGCCCACATAGATTGCTTGTTTATGCTTCTCCTTCTACCGATTCATTCTTCAGGATCCCCTTCCTCCCCTTGTAACTAAACTATGTATGTGCACCTGCAATTTCTTAGCTTTATTAATGTATTTCTGTCGTCGTTCTATCCTTTTCTCCACTCTAGATTACAAGCCCTTCAGGGCAGGGACTTGTCTCTGCAATGCGCTCTACATGGGGCTGCCCGTGGTGATGGTCCAGAAGCTGCAGCTGGTGCAAAATGCAGCAGCCTGCCTGTTTACAGGGACAGGCCGTAGGGAGCATATTCAACCGGTGCTTCAAGCACTGCCTATTGTCTTCCAGGCTCAATTCAAGGTGCTGGTTTTGACCTTTAAATGCCCTACACAGCCTGGGCCCTGCTTACCTCAGGGACTGCCTCACGCCCTGGGCGGCCCCTGCGGTCATCCAGGAGCGCCCTACTGCGGGTCCCACATTATCGGTGGGTACGGACGCACAGGCGGGTGTTCTCAGTGGCCACTCCATCACTGTGGAATGCCCTCCCGGTGGAGATTTGCCTCAGTCCAGATCTCCTTACTTTTCCCCAGCATTGTAAAACCTGGCTTTTGTCAAACATATGGTGGGGGAGTGGATGGGTTAGATGGGTTTGGGTGGGTAACTGATTTTTTCAGATTGGGGATAAAATGTTTGATGTGAGTTTTATATATTTATGATGTTTATTGTTGGTTTTATATTGTTAATTTGTTAGCCACCCTGAGTCGCCGTTAGGCGAGAGGGGCAGGGTAAGAATTGATTAAATAAAATAAATAAATAACCATAACTGTTCAGCACCAGACACATTGCTGGCACTATATAAATAAAGTTATACCTAATAAGCAAATGCTATTGCTATAGGAGGATCAGTCATCAATCTCTCATTGTAAAGATTGTTTTCAGTCAGCTGTTAGTTTTATAAGTAGAGAACACAGAGGTCTACCAGATGTAGAACGTACACAGTGAATGATTTGCAACCAATTTTTTTAAAAAACCAAAAAAACACCACATCTCTAAATAGCATGCAGGCAGATTTGTATGATTGCTTTACATACAAAAGACTGAGGTAATTACTGGAAAACTGAAAGTAGCTGGCTAGCATTATAATAACCACAAAGCATATTATAGTAAATAATGAGTGTTCTGTTCTGAATTACCTTGTGATACAATCTGTCCCTTTTCTTTGTAAAAACGGAGATTGAAGGTGGCAGGGAACTGAGAAGAGGTTTTTATGCCCATTTTAAAACCATGAAGGAAAACACAGTGCATACATTTCAGGGTGACTTTACACATCAATATAATTACATGTTCAAGACTGCCAACACAAGCAATCCTGAACAGGTAGTGGATTGTGTACATGTTTATACATAACATGCACCTAGCGGCCTTTTCATCACGGCAGGGGGCTGGAAGTCGGTTGGGCTCGCCCCTTAATACCACCTTCCGGAGCTGGCCAGAGGATAGATTTGGCCCAGAGGGCCTCCAGGACTGGATTCTCCGGGCCCCTGTAGCTGTTACCCCCTCCTCCCAGTGGCAGAGGAAGAGGGGATGGGACCAGGGATCTCCCCGGGCGGCATCCGGCCGGGCTTCCAGCCTGAGACATGCTGAAAAGAGGTGTCAAGTCAACATAAATAATTTTCAACTTTGAATTTGTTTCAATATAAAACAGTTCAACCACATTAAGTGTGTTTATTGATTTTTTTTATCTCCCCCCCCCTAATCAAATATTGCAGCTGGCACTTGGCAAGCTACTGGAAAACTTTGAGATATTACAGCATGTAAGATTAATATGGTGAATTGTTTAGTGTTGTTTACTAAAGATATGTCAAACATGCCAAATCACACCACAAACTATCAAAGAGATCGGGAAAAGTTGCATAGAAAAAATTCTGAGCAAAAAAGAATGCAAATTGTATGCAAAATTAGAAAAAAATAGCATGGAAAAAATTTCCAATTCAAAATTTTCTGGAAAACCCACATCACTGGTGCAAAGTACATTTTAATCAAAAACTAAAATTAGAGCTCGTAGAAGGAATATTAGAGCTAATATTCCACCTCTCCAATCCCACCGCAACTCCCCATCCTACCCACCCACCCAATCCAGACCTCCATCTTACCCACCCTCCCAATCCCATCCCCCAGATCCCCATTCTAGACACCCACCGCATCTATCCCACCCCCCCTTCCAGTGTCCCAGACACCCCACTCATCCCCCAACTCCAAAGCGAATAGATTAGTTTAAATACTCACCCCAGCAGCAGAAAAGAATCACACGGTGTGTACAGCCAGCATCAAGGCAAAAATATAATTTATAAATTAAATTCCAAGTTCAAGGCAGCACAGCAGTGCTACAGCACAGCCACACACACACAGTCCAAATCAGCTCAACAAACAAGCCAGTCCAGACAGGGGACCTGGCAGCCAGCAGGCTGAGTCAGCAGCAGGTAAAAACTTTTAAAGTTTAGTTGAACCAGAACCAACTAACAAAATGGCACCAGGAGACTAAAAGCCAGTCCCAGTCACACAGCAAGCAGTGTACCTCCAGCCAGGGTATGGGCGAGAATAGAAAAAAGTTAGCGCTGTGCACACACAGCTCCAACTGCTTACCTGGCAGTGGCTCAGCTCTCTAGACAAAATTTGCATGCACGCAGGTAGTTTGCTTGGCAACAGCAACACCATCTCCCCCTGCAGGTCTCAGAGACAGTGCACTACTCAGCCAGTGCAAAAAAACAAGCTGTTGCATGGGCATTTGGCTCAGCCACCCAGGCAGTCTTTAGTATAGCAAATTTTCTTTTCCCATAGGTGCTCTGTAGATACTGCCTTCCACTGGGCTAAAAGTGGTAATGGCCCCCAGCATGCCTGCAGTAGGAGCAGTGAAAGTAGCCGCCCCTACCACAAATAGCACCAATTTGTCCCCCGTAGGCTTCCTTTCCAATTCCAGGTCTCCTGTGGTTGCCTGTCTATCATCAGCCCTCTAGTCTCCTCCCACAGAGATTAAAGCTAGCATCAGCACTGACTCCTCCCTCTGGCTCCTCCCAGTCCAGCCCAGCTGCGGTGCTGGGCTGGACTGGGAGGAGCCAGAGGGAGGAGTCTGAGGAAGTGCCAGCAGCACTGCTGAGGAAAAAAAAGGAAAACGTCGGCCAGATCAGCGCACCACCGTGTGTTCTCCCACCCCAGCAGACCCGGAAGCGGGGGCAATGTAAGCTGCTTCAAAGCAGCAGTGGCAGCAGCACAGGCCGGTCATACACTGNGACGCAGACCAGTCGCACATTCTTTATTTTTTTTAAAAAATGAATAATTCAGGGGAGGGGGGGAAGGGCATGAATCGGGAGTCCTGGGGACTAGGACAGACGGTGCCCCTGATGCCCTGGACTGTGCACCGCGCCCGAGATGGAACCTGCCTTTCCAACTGCAAAAGTGGCAGTGATGAGGCAGATCCAGAGCCCAGATCTGCCTCATGACCAGCACTTCTTCTGTTGTCCCCCAACCCAGACAGCACTGAGTAGTGCTGCTTATCCTAACACCTCTGCTCCTGGGAAGTTGCATGTAGCTGTTGTGAGGTCCTGTTTAGATCTCACAACAGCTATATCTAAGTGCTTGCTCCTCATAGTGGGAGCTGCAGTGGGCCATGAGTAGTCACAGAGTAGTGCCTATGCACCACAAAATTGGTGGCAATGTTTAGACATTACAGTAACCACTCATTTGTGAGTGGTTACCATTACATCTAAAAACACACACAATAAAACAGAGACCCTGCACTAAACTGGAATGCTCTGCAAATTAAAGTGCCTTCTAACTACACAGTAAATTATGGGAGGAGGAAGAAATGTTGCCACCAGGCATTTAACAAAAATATTGTATTATTATTATTCTATAACACTACAATGCACCTGGTGCTATACAGTTTAGGGACAAATTGAGAAAAATTCTCAAAAGATAAGATTACAAGAGACAAAATGTAAATTTCCTAGGTATACGAAAGTTCTTTTTGCATCATGATTATGCTTTAAAATTAATTAATTAATTAATTTTTAAAAATCTGTCCCTGTAAATTATATTTTTCAGTGTAGATCATGTTTACAAATAGGTTCAGCATTCACCAACCATGATTTTTCAACACGAATCTTTAAAAAAAAATGTACAGGAGCCACAATAATACTTGAAGGTTATTCCTAAAGCATTTTTAAACACGAAAGCCTTTCTAGGCTGGAAATAATGGAAATAGGGTGAAAGAACAGTTGGGGGCTTTTAAAACCAGATTTACAGAATTAATTAGTTGGGATAAACATCTAAACTTGAATAGGTTTATTTGAACACAGCTGCAACTCTAAGCCTTTTCAGGTTCACCTGTTTCAAGATAAAATTGGTTTTTAAAGGACAGTTCACTTGGAAGTATGCCCTACCAACTGAGACAGAAACACAGTTGCAGAATTTCCTTGTTAAGTAAATTCTTTGTATATTATCATCTATTACATAGTGTTATAAGTGAGCATCATGTTTTATAATAGGCACATTGCTGAGTACATAACATATCTTCTCCCCTGGTCTGTAGATTACTCGTTTGATGATAAAAATGCCGTTTGGCTCTAAACATTTCCATAAGGTGAAAAATTTTGAAATTATGGGATGGAACCCCAAAGCGAAGTCACACAATCTGCAGATAGCTTAATGTGGAAAACATCTAAAATTCATAAAATCACCCTAAAAAAGTCATCAAGGCAACCACCACATTAAGGCTGCATTCAAATCTGTGGCGGCGGCAGTAGCAGAGAGAGCGGGGAGGGGAAATGCAGCAGTGGGGAGAAGCCGGATGACCAGAAAAGAGACAGTGCGAATGGGGATCTACTGCGGCGTCTCTTGCGCATGTCAGGGCACAAAATCCTGCCCTGACATGCGCGAGAGAAGCTGCTGCAGATCCCCATTCGCACCGGCTCTTTTCCTGTCATCCAGTTCCTCCCCGCTGCCGCGTCTTCCCTCCCCGCTCTCTCTGCTGCCACCACCATCGCAGATGTGAATGCGACCTAACTCCCTTACAAGTTTCAGTTCCCAGAGGTATCAGTTGATATTCTGGTATTAAAGAGTGATTTTACTAATCCTTTTTGAAATATCATACATTTCTGATGGCGACAGCCTGACAACCGATGAAATCAGGCAGTGAATCTGAATTTACAATTAATCTTGGCAAATAGATTTATCAATTGAAATTTGGATATGATTTATGAAAAATACAGCCAAACACTAGGTGACCAACACCAGAAGGTTTGTCCTCCTTAGCCCTATCCATGAAAGACAGGGCTAAGTTTACTACGTCTTTCAAAGCTGGATCCCCACAAGCCACAAAACAAAGCAGAAAATTAATTGGAAGGGAATGTTTTTGGCTAAACTCGTTCTGATCATGTGCTCAATCAAATTTTCCCTCTGCTTACCACTCAAGCATTAAAGCCAAACCATTGCACAGAAAGAAGTGGTCTGATTAGATTACTTTCCCCCCCACCAAAACATATTAAAAAAACCCAAAGAAAAACCTAAAAACACCGATATAAAAATATAATATAAAATAGTTTTACAATTACATAACATTCTCTCTTCCAAGCCAAAAAGGCAAAAGTGCCCAAAGAATAAAATACAACATCTGATTTTTTAGAAAGCAACCAAATACACTTTTTCTTAGTCTGATACAGTCAATCAGAAATTAATGGTGTACGCCATCTCTCTAGAATTTCCATATGTAAGGGGCAAGCAAGAACACTGGGTGTTAACAACAGATACAACGCTGGCCTGGTTCACCTGCCATGGGCCCACGCCTCATGCCACACATCTGTTTCTAGGCCACCAGGTGTAGGTCTAGTAGAGACCCAGGTGGGGTAGGAGTCTGGTCCAGAAATATGGGCCTGGAAGTAGCAGGCCCAACGGCCGCCAAGGTGTGTTTGTTCCCGCACCAATACAGCCCACTGTAGCCGGTTGCCATCACCCCCAGCCATGGCTGCCTACTATTGGCAGCTATGGCTGCTGGTCATGGCAG
The DNA here is from genome assembly GCA_003113815.1 of Sphenodon punctatus. Classification (NCBI taxonomy): domain Eukaryota; kingdom Metazoa; phylum Chordata; class Lepidosauria; order Sphenodontia; family Sphenodontidae; genus Sphenodon; species Sphenodon punctatus. Next base: position 10,729,797 of record QEPC01012913.1, read on the forward strand.
GTGAGCGGGATGCCTGCCGCAGCATGGGGGTGGGGCCAACCAGCCACATGTCTCCCCCACCCCCTCCCTCCCGGGTGAGGATGGGGACATATTTATTCCGCTCCCCAACCTATAGTTTCCCCTCCCAGAATGTGTATCTGGCATGCTGGCTGCATGTTTGTTTTTACCCATAGTGTTGCAAATCCTCTATTACATTAATCCCCAGGTACATAGTCTTTCTTTATAAAAGTGATTTTCCTCCATCTCCCTTCAAGAACTGCAGTATATATCTGATTAAAACACAACCTAGTGATTGCTTTTCATTGTTTACAATAAGTAATGACAGTTAAATAAGGCTCCAAAACAAAGAGTGTTTTCTTTATTTTAGAAAACGTGAACAAATAGAAGAGGTAGCCACTCCCAGTTCCAAATCAAGCTGTATACTCTCATCTCTGTATCTATGAAAAACTTCATTTTTATCTACAGCTAGCAGTACATCACCACCACAATCAAAGATATATGATAATCCATGTCTGGAAAGACTATTCTTAATATCCAACCACCAAGTGTAGTTAAAAAAATGAGGAGACCTTTGATCTTCTAAAAAGGCACATTTTCGGAAACCTACTAGGATGATAAGTTTTAATTTTGAACCAATAGTTTATAGCTCTTAGTTGAACTAATGTTGCTACATTTAACATACCTGTTTCAGCTTTCATTAAACCATCAGGAGTAGATGACCATAACCCAAGTAATCGCCTTAAAAGCTGATTCAATACCTTTTCAATTGACTTATTTAAAGAGGGGTCTAAGCCCCACAACTCTGTTCCATATAGGAGTATGGACTCAGTCTTCGCTCTAAAGGTCTTAAGTACAACAGAAACTGCCCTTCTACCAGTTTTATTATGAAATGTCAGAATGCCACCAGTTGCCCGCATAGTTTTTGCCACAATATATTGTATATGCCTATTCCATTTTTTGTTATTAGCAAAAGTAAGACCTGAGTATTAAATGATGTTATTTATATTTATTTATTTTACTAATTTAAAATTCTTAATATCCTGCCACAGGCAGCTCACAATATTAAATAAACAAATCACTAAAACTTTATAGTAAAAAGTCTCCCCCCTAACTCACACCCCACACACACCCTCCCCACCCTACCTGTCTCCTTCTCCAAATGCCTGGCAGAACAAGGTCTTACAGAACCACCAAAAGGTGAGCAAATCTGGGCAGAGGCGAGCCTCCTCCAGGAGGGAGTTCCACAACCATGGTGTGGCCACCGAGAATGGCCTCCTTATGGTGGCCATCCGTCAACAATGCGGGACCTCAAGGAAAGTGCTCTCGGAAGACCGCAGAGGTCAGCTTAGGGTCCAGGCAGTCCTTCATCTAAGCGGGACCCAGACCATGTAGAGCTTTAAAGGTTAAAACCAGCACCTTGAATCGGGCCTGGAAGACTACTGGCAGCCAGCGCAGAGCACACAGGACTGGACTTGTGCTCCTGCTGGCCTGGCCCTGTAAGAGATGGGGTGTCACATTCTGCACTAGCTACAGCCTCCAGACTGTCACCATGGGCAGCCCCACATAGAGTGATTACAGTAGTCTAGTCTCAAGGTAATGAAAGCATAGATGATGGTGGCAAGGTCAGAATCAGAAATATAGGGCCGGAGTCTTCTAATCAGATGTAATTGGAAAAAAGCACTCTCAGCCACAGCCGCCACTTGGGCATCCAAGTGCAGCTGCGGATCTAGGAGCATCCCCAGGCTCTGTACCTGAGAACCAGAGAAGGGCAAATCCCATCTATGATAGGTGTCCCTCCCCACCCTAGATCATTGGTCCCACCAACCAGCACCACCGCCGTCTTGTTGGGATTCAGCTTCAATAGACTCGCCCTCATCCAGTCCCCCACAGCTGCCAGACACTAAGAAAGCACTGAGACTGTCGGGCCTGGGTCAGAAGAAAATGAGAGGTAGAGCTGAGTATCAAAATACTGACAGCACCACACCCCAAACCTCTCACAAACTTGCCCAGTGGCTGCATATACACATTGAACAGGAGGGGGGACAGAATAGAACCCTGCGGCACATTACATGAGAGGCCCCAAGGAGACTATGAACAGTCCCCCAGCACTACCCGGTGGGATCTCCCAGTTAGGAAAGAAAGGAACCATTTAAGAACAGTCCTGCTCACCCCAGCTTGATCTCTCAGGCGGGTCACCAATATCTCCTAGTCAACAGTATCAAATGCCATTGAAAGATCTAACAGAATCAGCAGGGTTGAATTTCCATTACCCAGTTCTAAGCGCAGATTGTCAACCAAAGCCATAAGTGCAGTCTCCGTGCCATAACCTGGGAGAAAGCCAGACTGCAACAGGTCTAGAAAACTGATGCCATCCAGATGCGCTCGAAGCTGTTGAGCCGCCGCCCGCTCAAAAACCTTCCCTCAAAAGGGAAAGTTAGAGACCGGTCGATAGCTGGCAGGGGAAATCAACATCAAGCAAAGGTTTCTTGAGCTAGAGCTGAACCAGAGCTTCCTTGAGGCAGTCCGGCAACCTGTCCTCCAACAGGAGGTGTTGATTACGCCAGGCAGCAACGGCCACAATATCTCCCAGTTTGTTTTCACCAACCACGATGGGCATGGATATAATTCACAAGTAGTGGCTCTAACAGTCCCAAGTACATCCCCTGCATCAGCGGGCAACATCAATTGACACCAATCCCATAAAATTGGACAACCTAGGACTTCCATGACTTCTGGCTCTGCAACTGTCTGAAAAGGGGACATCAAAGTCATGATGAACGCGAGCAATTTTATCCATAAAATACGCAATCAACATGTCACAGCAAACACTGGAAATGTCCAGTTCCAGGCAGAGACAGGCCGGACTCACCAAGCCTCTCACCACCCGGAAAAACTCCACTGGATGCAATTTTGCGGATGCTATGATGGCAGCAAAGAAACTCTTCTTTGCTGCCTCCACAGCCACGGCATAGTCCCTTAAATACACTCTATGCCATAATCAATCATCTTCAGTTTGAGTCGACGCCACTGACACTCTAACGGCCTACCCTCATGCTTAAGTCGCACCAGGTCCTCCATAAACCACGGGGACCTGTGCTGCTGCAGCACAAGGAGCAGACGCCTGGGAACCACCATATCAATAGCCTCCACCAAAAGAGTATTACATAAGGCGACTAGGTCATCCAAGGTTAGAGATTAAATCTCACAGAGAATTCCGGAACCTAGATGGTTCCATGAGTCTCTGAGGACGGACCAATTTATAGGCACCGCACCATGCTGGGGGTAAAAATGTGCCAGGACGCACACCTTTAGGAGGTAATGGTCCAACCATGACAAGGGTAAGATGATATCCACACCCCCAATCATAAGACCCCCCTGCCTCAAGGCCAGTTCAAAACACCAAGTCCAGAGTATGCCCCCTCTCATGTGCCGGGCCACCTCAAGCTTATTTCTTTCTAAAAAATCATTCACCATCCAACTTACTGGTTCCAAAAACTATAATCTTTGACTTTGATATTATTTATCACTAAGTGATTGGAATCAAAATAAGCTTGAATCACATTCAGTAGATGCTGTAGACCAATCTGAGTATGTGAACCAATCAAATCATCATCAGCATATAGTTAGCAAGCAATTCTAGTATTTAAAATTAAAGGAGAATGAAAACAATCTCCATTCAAATGACAGTACAAATCATTTATAAATAAACAACACAGGTGCCAATAAGCAACCCTGACAAACTCCCTCACTAGTCCTAAACCTATCTGTTAGCTGACCCTATCCCATAACAAATTCTTGTATAAGTCTCTGAATAATACTGAATGAGCAGTTTTAGTAGAGGAAGATCCACGTTGTACATTCTCAGCTTTCCCCAAAGTTTAGTCCTATCAATAGTGTGAAAATCACCTTTTAAATCCATAAAAGCAGCATAAAAGCGGCTGTCATGCATTGAATATTTTGAGATTCAATAATGCAAAAGAGAACAATGATCCATACAAGAATAGCCAGCTCTAAGATACCTTCCTGAATAACCACATTGATAATTTTTACCAAAATGGGGATCCATAGATCCACAAACGTTTTAAGATCTGGTGGAAGAAAATCAAGAACAGCCCCACATAAACCGATGCAAAGAAGTGTGAGAACACACCAGGGACCGTACTTGTGTAGTATACCATATCAATATATGAGTAATAGCTGAATATTGATGTAAAAACACTCCCGTGTTTTTGCAAAAAAGTATATGGATATATAAAAATATGTCATATTACATGTAATATAATACCCCAAACTTCAAAATAATATATTCTTGACCACCATGAAAGTGTAACAAGAAGCTATTCAATACATCCAAATGTGGGCATGTACATAAATGTATAGCCCAAAACCATATTGGTCTCACAAAGGCCGTTTTTACACAGACACCCCACACCCTGCTGGGAGTGCGGGAGCATGTGAGAAGAGGGGGGGAGGGCGTCTGTGTTTACACCATGGCGGTGGGTGGGGGGGATGGTTGTTCATGTGAACAGCATGGGTGGTGAGTGAGGGGGTGTGTGTGCTCCCAACGCACACCAACCTCTACCCAATGTGGCAGCACACCCATCCCCCCATCCACCACTACTCATGTAGAAAGGGCCAAAGTCATTTCAAATATATCTATGAGCTCCAGGGTTAACTCATTTCAAGTCGTCTTTCTCAAGATAACTGAAAAGATTCTTCTTCTCATGTGAGACACTTCAACTTCAGGAAGTCCTCTCTGTATGTTCTTGTGGCTCTCCAAAACTATGTAGCTCATATAAATACAGATACATGGATATAATTCTGAACTACTATATCAAAGACATAAAATGCAAAAAAAAAAAGGAATTAACAAAAACTAATTCAAAATAATTAACTTACTCATCAACAATGATATTTAAATGCATCTGCAAAATAGCCAATCCTCATAATCTATAAACAAAAACAATAATGTAACCTCAGTATTTCCAAGCAATCCAGTATTAATCAAATTGTGTTTTAATAAATTATATATGGCCCTTTTCAGACTCTTACACTGATACAATGGGTGTTACATTTTATTATACATGTTGCAGGGCTGCAGGTGTGCTCTATGGGTGCCCTGCAACATGTATAATAAAATGTAACACCCACTGTATCAGTGTTAAGAGTGTCTGTGTGAAAAGGGCCTACGTGTACCTGAGACCCTTTGCATATATGCCTAATCAATTGCTGTTAATTCAATCCAAATGAAATTAAATCTCCCCTATTATAACTGGTGTGTGTGTGTTGTTTTTAAAATCTTTAATTCAAAATCCAGCAGTCCAAATCATTTCCCATGAAGTCTAAATCTAAAGAGAAACCGGATCGGAGAGATGTTTAAATTGATAGGAACGAATTGTTAGACCCCTTAATTGTACACTTTTTATTCTGCTAAATGAATATGTTATTATTATTATTATTATTATTAAACATTTATAAAGCGCCAGTAACAACCTGGCGCTGTACAGAACATATAATCAGCTGCGGTCCCTACCTGTGGCTTACAATCTAAAAGACAAGGAGGGGGAGACAAGGAGAGGGGACAGCGGGAGAGACATGGGAGAAGACAAACAAACATTCAGGCGGATGCGAAGTCTCAGGTGCGTGTACTTGGCTTGGTTTCAAGGTGGTCGGTAGCAGCCGTCAGCAGGGGAGGGCTGACAGTAAGAGCAAGGGGAAAGACTAGAGGGCATTGGGAAAGGCAGCATGGAAAAGGTGGGTCTTTTGTATAGCTTCAGGGCAGTTGGCTACACTAGTATTCAGGTTGAGTCATGACAATATATATGCATATCAGCAGTCCTTTTAACTTTAATCTTACATGCATGCATAGTCCCATTCCTCATGCAATAAGGCATTGCAGAACTTATTCAAGGTAGTTAAAACACGAGCAAACTGTGAATGGATTGCCCATTGTGGCTGTTGGTTCTTCTCCCATGCAATCGAGACTGGCCACTATCAGAGGAAAGGATGCTGGGCTTGATGGACCATTGGTCTGACTCAGTATGGCATTTCTTATGTTCTTAACTTAGATACAGATTCCATATTGGATATATCGGCTCCAGTGAATAAAACATAAATAATTAAGGTTTAACATTTTAATTTTACCTTTTTTATAGCTTTAACTGAAATTATAACAAGGTTTTCATCTTTTGCAACTCATTTTAATGTCTTAATGTCCTGGTGAATGATCTGGTGAATGGTGAATGATAGCAGTGGTCGTGATCCCATGCCCTGCAATTCGCATGCATGCACCGTTTCCGCACCTCAATGCGGATATGGTGCACAATCCACACAGCATTGGATGAAGCCAAATTACTCTGTTCTGAAACTAATTGCCTGTCACACACGACATATTTATTCAAAATCAAGTACTAGAAGAAACAAGTAGAAAAAAACCCTTTTAGTTGGGCACTAAAATACAGCCACATGCACTTTCACAGCATAATTTTCAGTGATTATTTTGTTTTAATAACTGCAGGTTTGCCAATTCTCATTATTTTAGCACAAACCAAACTCTTTAAAGATAGTGGTTCCTAGCCTTTTTGTGAGCACGACCCCATTTTAAGTCTTAAATATAATTCCATGTCCCTAGTTTCGTGATTTGGAGCATTTGGGGCTGGCAACCTTGCAATTAGCAGAGTCGAAACAAAACCCTTGAATCTGAATTCTAAAAGAGTTTGCATCAGGTGTCCCAAGACCCCAAAACTGTTCCACTTTTTAAGAGTGCAGGCAATTAAACCTACATCCTGTGACAACTTCTCTATTTTTTCCCCTTGAGAAATGAAGGTTACTTACCTGTAACTGTAGTTCTTCAAGATTAAATCCTCATGGAGCCACGCTTTTGGATTCTTCCACAAAACTTTTTCTAGTCGTGTCTCATGGAGCAGCATGCATTCAATGCATTGTGCATGCTCCGTTGGAGTCGTGTATAAGTAGCACTGCTCCACCCATCCCTCCAGTTTTGATTTCCTCTTACCACACAGACATTATGTACAGTAAGAAGGGATGGTGGGAAGGTGTGCAAGTCCACAAGTATGTCATTTCAAAGAACTACAGTTACAGGTAAGTAACCTTCATTTCTCCTTTGAGTGGTATCCTCATGAAGTCCACACCTTTGGGTGACTGAATAGTAGCATAGGTTTTGGAGGTAGGTGCTGCACAATACACCCAAGAGTTCTCTCACAAACTAAAGTAATTGAAAAGAACATATTAGATGGTATCAGTTTGGATCTATTTATAGTCTATTTGGAAACTGGTCTTTCTTTTTTTTCTTTCTTTTTTTTTTTTTTTTTTTTTTTTTTTTTTTAAAAGGTAGTAACAATTTAAGTCCATTTAACCTAAAATGTTGGTAAAGTAATATTTTTTGGATAGAGTAATCTAGTAATACACAGGCATGTCTCACGTATGATCCTGCATAGAAATATATTGGAGCTGGAGATATTCATACTTGCACAGACTGCGGTCTGTGGAGTCTCAATTTTTGAATTTTATATCTACAAAATATTCGTATTCAACACTAGACTTGGTTAAAGTCTGAAAAGTGTTGTTACACTTGCAAAATATCTGTGCTATCGTGTTCCTATTGACATCTGGTTGGTTTTTTGTTTTTTTTAAAGTTTTTTTAAAAAAATAAGCATATGGAGACATTGTTGCATGTTGTTAAATGATAGATATGGGTCTCTCATGTATTATGGTACATGCTGTGTTTGCTTAGATGTAAACTGTACTAGACATGTATGATAGATATCTATTGCTGTCAATCTGTCCCGATGTAGTCTATGGGTAGCGGTAATGCTGGGTATAAGGGCAGAGGGCAGAAATACTTGTTTCCTTCCTCTCTGTCTTTTTTTTTGGGGGGGGGCGGTATAGATGGAAAGCACTGTGTGGTAAAAGCTAAAGCGTTTTGTTGTCATGCAAACTCTAATAGGCACTAAAGGCGGACTAGATTTGGTAGAAATTAAGTAGCATTGAGATAAAGACACAGGATGTCCTCTCTCCCACCCCCCACCCCCTTGTGCATGTGCAAGAGGTTTTTTTATTTGTTTTTGAGAGGGATATATGGAATCCTAAAGCTGCACTATAGTTTAGTCCAAGCGAGGTGTCTATATATTGCAAACCAAGGAAATGAAACTGGTATGTATAAATATGATCACCTGTGGTGTGATGCATGTCAGGAGACACTGAAGCTAAAAACATCTTCCAATTTCTGAGCTCGTCTAAATAGGCTTATAAGTATATGAACCTTTTGTTACAGCCGGAAAACTAAACTCTCCTGGTTTCCCACCACCCCCGCTTTTTTATTTTAGGTTTAAGATAATATAAACCGAGAAGGATTCTTCTGAAAAGATTATGAAGTAGGGGCACAAGTCATAAGATTCTGCCATAGCTACAGTTGCAAATGGTTAAGCATTAGCTGAGTGGATAGTATTCTAGCAACACTAAAGCTGAAGATTCAAAAATCTTTTGTGCTAATAGCTTTTGACAATGGAATAATGGAACAAGATCACCCAAGATCTTTGTACTTCCTCTTGACTTGTCATTACAAAAGGCATGTTCCATATTAGGAGGTGATAGTAGACAGTGCATGAAATGCTGGTCATCCGGTGCAGGAGGATAGGTAGCATGCAGCCAATGGGAGGAGGAGAGAAGTGGAGTCACAGAGTAACTCTCTTTTGCAGTTGGTTTTTGTTCTTGGCTTGGCTCCATGCTGACAAAATTATGTCACTCTTGCCTTGGTTCTGTGCCAATAAGCTTATGCCATTTGAGACTGCGGTAGATTTTAGGCTTCAAGCCTTTCCTAACTGTCCTTCTTGTATTGAGTGACTTTTCAAGTGTTTCTGCCAGGCAGTGGTTGGATCTTCACTGCCTGTTAGAAGCCTCCCCCTGGTAGTGTTGGGGTTGGGTGTTGAGGGGGGCACCTTCTGGCTTTCAGTGAGTGTCCTTTTTTGTTCTTGAGGTGAATGCTTGACAATTATGACAAGAAAATGCATTATGCTGCTCTCCTAGACAAATGTAATAATCATATTTCTCCGATTGTGGCAGTTGCCACACCTCTTGAGGCCTGGACTTTGCTTCATGTCCTGCTGTATAGTACAGTCCTGATGTCTTTGTACCTTCAGAAATGGCTAAAATACATCCAAGGACTGTCACCTTACTCCACAAATGCAAAGCAAACCTATCCAGCAAGCAATTCTTATTCCGTCATTGAAGACTAAAATAAAGGTTACTTACTGTAACTTAGTTCTTCGAGACGGCTCCGTGCATTCTCACCTATGGGAATCACGTGAACACGTTTCCTGGCTCGGAAGTGCTTGTCTCTTTAAGAGCAGTACAAATCTTCCAGATGGTAAAAGTTCTGGAAGATTCTTGCTCACTCCCTCCTTGACCCCCCCTCCCTTGGGGAGAACGGGGAGTATATAAGGAGGGGGCTGAGCTGTCCCTCAGTTCCTAGAAGACCAGTTGGCAGCAAAAAACCCAAACCAGCTGAGGGGAAGAAAGGTGGGTGGAGAGAATGCACGGAGCCATCTTGAAGAATTAAGTTTCGGTAAGTAACCTTTATTTCTTTTCCGTATGGCTCCATGATTCTCACCTATGGGAGAATATAAGCAGTTAATTACCTCGTACAGGAGGTGGGAACTGATTCACGGAAGGATCACCGATAGCACAGCTCTTCTAAGGAAGCATCACGTCTCCTGGCCAAGTCTAAGGTGTAGTGTTTCAATAAGGTGTCTGTAGATGCCCAGGTGGCAGCTTTGCAAATGTCCTCTATCAGCAGCCATAGTTGAAGCCATCGCCCATGTGGAATGGGCCCTTAGACCCTCCGGAGGAGTCTTACGTGCTAATTTGTAGCAGGTGGTGATACACGTAAGTAGAATCTTAGACAAACACTGAGAAGAGAGCTTGTTCCCTGCCTACCACTGAGACAAAGAGGGAGTCACACCTTCTGAATGCGTTAGCCCTGTCTAGGTAAAAAGCCAGTGCTCTCCTAACGTCAAAAGTATCAAGCACAGCTTCTAGTTGAGTGGAGTGCGAGTGTGGGAAGAGTGATAATCTGATTAAGGTGAAAAGGCAGAGTCATTGCGCAGCTGAAACTTATCCCCAAACATGAGGAGATATGGTGGAGAGGCTCTGAGTGCAGCTAATTCTGAGACTCTACGAGCTGAGGTCACTGCTACTAAGATGACCATCTTATAGGTCAGATAGGTAAGTGGTATAGTAGCCATAGGCTCAAATGGGGCCTTAGTAAGGGTAGTAATCACCATGGTTAGATCCCACTGAGGGGTAGCTGGGTACAAGTCATTTACGCCTTTCATGAAGGCTTTAGCCTGTGGATTAAAGAAGAAGGTTGAACCATCTATACCCTGTAAATTTGCTGAAAGAGCTGCCAAATAGACCTTGACAGTGGAAAATGAGAGGCCTACCAACTTAAGATGTAGAAGGTAGTCTAAGATGGTATGGATGGGCAGGTTATGGGTATCCAAACTATGCAAGGTACACCAGGACAGAAAGCTCTTCCATTTTGCCTTGTACATCTTTCTAGTGGATATTTTCCTTGAGTTTGTCAAGACCCCTCTAATGTGGGCTGGAAGCTTTAGGATATAAACCATGCTGCTAGATGTAGTGAGCAGAGGTCCAGGTGAAGGAGGTTGGCTTGGAGGAATAGGACCCATCTGAGGGAGGCCATTGACTGGAGCGTGGTGAACCAGACCTGTCTGGGCCACTCCGGGGCTATGAGAATGAGGTGTGTGTGGTCTCTGCATGCTTTGTAGAGTGTCTTCGCTACTAGTGGGAAGGGGAGAAAACGCATAGGCAAAGAGGTCGATCCATGGTATTGCAAAAGCATCTGAGACAAAGCCCTTTGCTCAGCCTTCTCTGCTGCAGAAACATGGTAGTTTGTTGTTGCTGCTGGATGCAAAGACGTCTATGTCAGGGGTGTCCCACTCTTTGAAGATTTGGTGCAAAATCTTGCTGGATAGGGACCATTCAGGTCTCTGGCAAGGGATCCTGCTCAATTGATTGTCCAGCACGTTCTCCTCTCCCAGAAGATGAATCGCCGACAGTCACTCCAGCCTCTATGCACCAATACCAGGTCTTCAGTGCCTCGTTGGTGAGTTTTGAACCTTTCACCTCCCTGCCTGTTGAGATAGTATACTGCAGTCAGGTTGTCTGAAATGATCTGCACATATTTCCCTTGTATAACGGTGGTGAAGGTTTGTAGAACCAAGCAGATGGCTCTCAGCTCTAGGACACTGATGTGTAGCAACTTCTCCTGAGGACTCCAGAGGCCCTGGTAGTAAAACCTTTGCAATGGGCCCCCCAGCCCTCCAGAGATGAATCTGTGGTTATGGAGACAGATAGGTCGGGCTGTTGGAAGGGTGTGCCTGTAAAAACGTTGTCTGGTGATGTCCACCACATCAAGGATCTGAAGACCTTGGCTGTTATGGTAAGTCTTTTGTGTATGTGGTCGATGCTTGGGGTGTAGTTGTCTCTCAACCAGTGAAGAGGTCGCAGCCTCAGGCGTGCATACGGTGTTACAGTCATTGCAGATGCCATGAGGCCAAGCAGGCGAAGGAAGAGGAGTGCTGGTTTGCTTGGGGCAGTGCGGAGCTGTTATACCAGTAAACAGATGTTGTGGTATCTTTCTTTGGAAAGGAAGGCTTTCGCCTGTGTTGTGTTTATCATCGCTCCAATGAACTGCAGGCATTAATCAGGCTGAAGTTTGGATTTTTTGTAGTTGATCAAGAGACTCAGACTGGTGAGGAGTTCCACAGTACTGTCCATGTTGGTTTGTAGTTGTGAGGCTGAATCCACTGCAATGAGCCAATCGGCCAGGTATGGGTAAACTGATAACCCTTTCTTTTTGAGTTGTGCCGCTACCAGGGCCATGCACTTCGTAAAGACCCTTGGTGCTGTGGACAGGCTGAAAGGCAGGACAGTATATTGAAAACAACGGCCACCTACAAGAAAATGGAGATATTTGCAGTGAGAGTATCTGATAGATATATGAAAATGAGGTCAAGTGTCACAAGCCAACAGTGATGGTGAAGAGCAGGTAGGATTGCAGGGAGAAATGTCATGCAAAATTTGAATCTTTTTACAAAACAGATAAGATAGCGAAGATCTAAAATGGGCCTGGCACCTCCATCTGTTTTGTCAACAAGGAAATAGGGAGAGTAGAAACCTAGTCTGAGGTTACTGAGAAGGAGTTCCTGAACAGAACCTTTCTCTAGAAGAGAGTCCACTTCCTTGAGCAAAACTGTCTTGTGAGAGGTGTCCCTTAAGAGAGACTGGGGTGGGTACAAAAGGATGGTGGGGGGAAGGGTATGGAACTGTCTTGAAGCTTCACAATTTCAAGGATCCATATATCTGAAGTGATGGAAGACCATACAGTCTATCTTGAATAGTAGGTTGGTTTGAGTGTTGCACTTGACCTCTTCATGATCAAACCCTTGACTGAGGCCCTGCAGCTTAGATCGTACTGGGGTTTCTCTGCTTCGGTCTTGTTAAACCTTCTCTGGCTATTTTGGTATTGATAGGGCTGTGCCGGTTGTTGCTGTGTAGGTACAAACCTTCTGGAGTGGAATGAAGGCCTGTGCTGCCTGTAGTAGGTTATAGACAAGGAAGGTCTGTAGGATCTCTGAGCAGACTGTCTGACCCCTCCTTGTGCCCTTGCCATTTGAGCTGTCTCCTTAACTTTCTGCACGGTCTGATCAGTTTTGCTGGAGAATAAACCTGCACCGTTGAAAGGAAGGTCCTCCAGGCGAGCTTTGATCTCGGGTGTTACAGCTGTTGATCTAAGCCAGGCGTGGCACCGTGTCGTCACAGCAGCAGCTATTCCCCCAGCTGTGCTATCTGCAATGTGCACTGATGTGGTGACCTGGAATTGTGGCAGCTGCATGCCCTCTAGCTGTAGCACTTTCATCTCAGTTGCAGTTTTGGCCTCAGTCATTCTTTTCCATAAGATATGTTGATAGGTCGTCATGGCTGCTGCGTAGTTTGAGGCCCTCAGGGTTAGCGTGCTGGGAGAGAGAGATTTTTCTTCCTATAGTATCCAGACGGCCTTCTTTGTATGAAGGGGTAGTCTCTACTATTCCTGCTATGGTTTTGATGTTGCAGTTGCTACTACCATGGAGTTCGGAGCGGGATGGTAGGTAAACATATCCGTGGTGTGGGATAACGGGTAGAAAGAATCTGCCACTTTGCTTATAGGTGTAGCCGATGAAGGATTCGCCCAAGCCACCTTGGTGGGCTCAAGAAGCTCTTCCAAAATCAGTAACGTGATTTGGTCTTTATCTCCTCCAGCGAGGATCCCAAAGGGTGTTTTCTTTAAAACTCTGGCCGGTATCTTGGGTAAAGCTATGGTGAGGTTTCTCATCATGGCCTGAAATTTTTTTAACATCTTCAGTTGACATGTTGGAAAAAGCATCAGAGATGGTATCTGAAGGTGGTGGTAAGGCACAGTCCTCCTGGTTGGGAGGGATTACATCAGATAAAACATCATGGGGATGCTCTGCTGGCTGGGGTGCCACAAGGTCATGTTGCTGAAGCAGGCTTTGTATGAATGACTGCTGTGAAGCATGGTGAGCTTGTGCATGAGATGTACTGGCATCTGGAGCTCCAGCCTGTGGGTCAGCAGATGGTTGCTGCAATGGCGGATTACTACCCGTACCCATGGAAGAAACACCTTTGGAGATAGGTGATGCTGAACAGGAGGCCTGATGTTTTCGTGCTGCTTACGCCTAGGTGGTTGTCTGTTTTGTTGTGGAGAAAAAGATGCTGCAGATCACCAAGTGTCCTCCTCATAGTGGGAAAGATAAGTGTCTGGCCACTCCTCTTGTTCCCATGGAGGATATGAGTATGAGGCCCCTGGACATAGGGTTGAGCTCGTGGATCCCCTCTCACTTGCTGGGGGGGAGGGAGGGGCATCCTCATCCCATGGTGGAGGATAAAAAGGAACATCATATGGTAGTGGGTAGGAGTTATAGCCTTGTGGTGGCCAAGTAGGGGGTAGCCAGGCTGATGTTCGGCTGGATGCTCGGCTAGAGGAGCATAAAAAGGATGTACCAGTGCCAGGGGTGGGGCTTCCTGCACCAGGGACTCCCTGCAGGGGATCTCTTTCAGCTGCTTATTGTGAGGCCTGCAATTTCTGTCTGTCTCCAGCAGATGGCATGGAGGAGCTTGAGCTTGTGTTACAGGCTGCGCTGTTAATGTTGTGTTCACCAGGGAGTATGATGGTGCTGTAGTTATGAACTTTGGTGCCGAGGGAAATGCTCTCCGCTCCAGCAAACTCTCAGATGAGGAGGAAGGGGTGATATGCCTTTTAGATTTGAATGGTCTCTCTCTCGGGCTCTGGGACCAGGGAAGAAGAGTGTCAGCTGCAACTTAGGGCACATGACTAGGGCCCGGCTGCTCCTCATCTAAGATATGTTGGAATTCATTCAGGCCATTCTCCCCTGGTGCCATCTCCCTTTCAGTCAGCTTCTGAGAGGAAATGTAACTCCCTAGGAGTCTGCGTGAGGTCCAGCAATGGTAAGGACTAGATGAAAAGGCCCAAGTCTCTTTGGTTTAAAGTGCCCTGTGCGGGCTGCGACTGCAAGGTATTGCCCTGAGTGGGCTGAGCCAAGTTGGGTATGCCCTGCATGAGCTGAACCTGAATGGGTGTGCCCTGCATGGGTTCAGGTTGTGGGGCTCTCTGCTGCTTCACAGGTTTTGTGGGGTACCGGGGTTTCCCAAGCTTTTTGGGAGCCTCTTGGGGGGCGGGGGGGAGTTACCTCCCGATAAAAGGGCCTTCTCCATCGTTGAGTCTTCTCCTACGCTCGTTCAAAGTCCTTGCACAGAGGGTCTGACAGAGCAGGCTCTGGTATTATGAGCCTCACCCAGGCAGAACAAACAGCAATTGTACTGATCAGAGACAGGAATAGATGAAGGGCAGGAGGAGCAACGCTTGAATCCCGCTCTTTTGGCGGGCAGCACCACCAAGCAGAGGGCCCTAGCAGGCCTCAGGTAAAACTTAAGTCTCTCTGTCTCTCTTTTAAAAAAAAACTTTTAAAAACTATGTACAATTGAGTAAAGGACTAACTAACTATAATTTTAAAGCTATGTACAGACGAAGTCGCTAAAATGAAGTACCGCTATTTCTCAAAGAGAAGAAGCAACCGTTCCTTCTGCCAGCACAGTAAAAGGAACTGAGGGACAGGCTTCACCCACTCCTTATATACTCCCTGAGGGAGCGAGCAAAAATCTCCCAGAACGTTTACCATCTGGAAGATTTGTACTGCTCTTAAAGAGACAAGCACATCCGAGCCAGGACACGTGGTCACTTGATTTCCATAGACGAGAATCACAGAGCCACTCGAAGAAGAACTATAATTATTATGAGCCAGAACTCCCCCACTCCTTGCTACGCTTGATAAATTGCTAGTGTACTGTTGCTGCTAGTGTGCTGTTGCCTTTATTTGGGAGAATCTGTGTTATATCATACCCCTCCTGCAATAGGCAACATCTCTGACAAAAATCAACAGAACAATGCTTTGCTCTCTACCGTTCTTGCTTGCCCTCTACTGTAACCATATACCATTCACATTGAAATGTTGCTTACTCACAGTTTCACTTGTCTTACCCGAATCTGGACTTCTTTCCAGTTTCAGATAGTTTCATCAACAAGGCTAAGTGTGACTTGACATAAAAAGAAATCTCTTTAAATGAGCAAGGCTAACCCCTCAAACATAAGAGTCCTAAAACAACATGTACTTAAGTGGACTGGCTATACGAATTCCCAATGATGTTCTGTCTACAATGCATATAAAACATACGCTATTATTTTTTACACAAAATAAAATTGGTTTGATAGACTTTTTCATATTCAAAGCACTCAATCAATGTGTTAAATTAGATAAACAAAAACCCTACGGTTTTACAAACTTAGTTAAGACAGATTCATACCAAGCAAACTTTAACAAATCTAGAAATTGTGTGTTAAGGCTCCCGCCTTAACTTCCACACCATGTAAGCAGTAAAGATGTTGTATGGCTTTGTCCCTCTTCCCAAGTGCCCCCTTGTACTCCCTTAGCCTCCTTCCCACCCAGAGCTCCCCTCCTGCTCTCTGAGCCTCCTCCCCCGAGCCCTCACTCCTCCTCCCTCAGCCCCCTCCCTCCCAGAGCCTGAGCTCCCCCTCCCTCAGCCCCCTCCCCCAAGCCGCCCTCCTGCTTCCTCAGTCCCCTCCCCTCANACTGCAGTATCTATGAGAATATGGTTACAAGTACTGAGATTTTAACACTTGATTTTCCAATCCAGGTTTACATAGACTCTGAAATGTTATTTATTATAGATCTATACAGAAGTGTTCAAAATAATTCAACTAAAAAAAATGTAACAAAGATTAAAAACAGCTATAGCACATGCACATCCGAATGTTTACATTATCTATAGAAAAATTCTACTGAGCTCTTGAATGAGTTTCAACTACTCGTTGGCTCTGATAGCAATAGAATAACATTTCTAGTATTCTCATTCACACTGGTGAGCATAAATACTGTTACATGGATAGGAAGTAAATCTAAAATATACTCATATAGGTTGTCCCCACACATCCCCCATTACCCCAAACAACATGGCTGCCTAGGGCTCTACTCTTTCTGTCCTTTCTCCCCATACCTGGGAGGCAAAAGAATCAGGGGTGCTGGACAGCGAGCTGAGTGCCCTGTGCTATATGGGATCCAATGGAGGGTCCTGTTGAGCACAAGCAAGCTTGTCCTTCTTGCCTCATGACCACCTTGGACTACGAGTGAATGTTCACAACTTAACAAATACAAAAATATGCTGTCAACCCTTTAAACTTGGAACTTGGTTTTATTATTATTATTATTATGATGATTAACAAACATTTATATAGCACCAGCAGTGTACCTGGCACTTTACAAAGTAATAAAATAGACACGGTCCCTGCCCCTAGGGCTTACAACGTGAGAGACAGGAGCTGGGATTGTTTTATTTTTTTAGTAGGAAACGTGTGTTTGGTGGATCTGATTTGTTAAATAAAAGTCTATAAATAGAATGAATTTTTATCCATCTTTCTAAATTTAAGCCAATGAAGCATTGTTGTTTTCTTCAATATACACTATGGGTGCAATCCTGCTGCTGGTTTATGCCGGCGGCAGGCGCACGATACCACCGGCCAGCGTGAGCTCAAGCGCAGGCACCCCAAGCATGCAGCAAGCCGTGCAGGGCAATGACACGCCCCCTCCGATGCAACCCCCCCAAGCCCACACACCCCACTGGATGGAGCAGGAGCCATGCCCACTCCATCCCGAGCTGCAAAGCATGTGGGCTCGAGGGGTCGCATCAGAGGGGGGATGCCATTGCCCCACGCGGCTTGCTGCACACACAGGACGCCTGTGCACCTGAGCTCACGTGTTCATTGCCTCCGGCGTAAGTAGGGGCCAGTGTAAGCGGCCCCTAGGATTGCACCCTTTATGTAGTACTCTTATACACATCTAGATGTGTATAAGAGACAGCCCCCCAGAGACTTCTCAGCCCCACCACCTCATCCAGCTCCTCTTCCCTCCTGCTCCCTCAACCTCCTCCCCCCATGCTCCCTCAGCCCCCTACCACCACAGAGCCCCCCAGCGCCATCCCCTCATCCAGCCCATCCCCCCTCCCTCACCTTGCCGCACATGTTGTCCTTCCACCTCGGAGAAGCCAGCATCGGTCCCATGCCCCCCGTAACTGTAGGGAACCTCCAGGCCCTTCAGAACCGCCATGAGAGCTGTCAGCTCTGGAAACCCCACCACCACCCCCTCTTCTTGCTCACTCAACTCCCTCTCCCCACAGAGCCTGCTCCCCGCAGAGCCCCTCTTCTGCTCCCTCAGTCCGCTCCCCCCCCAGAGACCACCCTCCTGTTCGCCCCCTCCCGACAGAGCTTCCCCTCCTGCTTCCTCCCCCTAAGTCCTGTCCCGCTCCCTCCTCCCACAGAGCCCCTCTACTGCTCGCTCAGCCCCCTCTCCCCACAGAGCCCCCCTTCTGCTCCCTCAGACCCCTCGCCCCCAGAGTCCCCTCCTGCTCTCCCACCCCCTCCTGCTCCCTCAGCCGCCTCCCCAGCCC
>QEPC01012913.1:10779072-10834195 GCA_003113815.1 Sphenodon punctatus
GGGGAAGCGTCTCCGGTAAGCCCCGCGCCCGCTTGTGCAGCGCCCTGGTCTCCTTCGGGCACTCACTATGGAACTTCACGTTCCTTGTTCTTCCTTTTCTTCCTTTGTTTGAACTTCTTCTTCTAAGTTTCTTTTCCTGTTGTTTAGTTGAACGGCGAAGCCGAGAAAGCGTCCTATCGGCCGAAGGCAGAAGATAAGACTGGATCAGGGCAGCTCCACGCATGCGCAGGACAAAATTCTTCTTCTGCCTCCTGTCGGCCATACGCAGAGCTACCCGTGCGGAGCACTGACAGGGGGCAGAAGGAGAAATCTCCTCCCTGATCTCCTCCTCCAACCCCTCCACTTGCCCCCTGGACCACTTTCCTTCCCACCTCCTCACCTCCACTGCCTCCACCATCGCCCCTCCCCTCCTGCACATCATCAACCTCTCCCTCTCAACCGGCTCCTTCTCCTCTGCCTTTAAACCTGCCACTGTCTCCCCCATCCTCAAAAAGTCCACTCTGAACCCTCTAATTACCGTCCTCTCCCGCTCCTCCATTTTGCCTCCAAGATCCTTGAACGGGTTGTTTACTCCCGTTGCCTTGACCTCCTCTCCGTCAACTCCTCCCTTGACCCCCTCCAATCTGGCTTCCGCCCCTTCACTCCACTGAAACTGCTCTGGCTAAGATCACCAACGATCTTCTTGTGGCTAAATCCAATCGCCTTTACTCTATTCTTGTCCTCCTTGATCTCTCTGCTGCCTTCGACACTGTTGACCACTCCGTCCTGCTTGACTCGCTCCACTCCCTGAGATTCCGGGACTCTGTCCTTGACTGGTTCTCCTCCTACCTTTCTGACCGCTCCTTCAATGTATCTCCTCCTAACTCCTCCCCCTTACCCCTCTCGGTCGGGGTTACCCAAGGCTCTGTCCTTGGCCCTCTCCTCTTCTCTATCTACATCCAATCCCGAGGCAAACTCATTGCCTCCCACACATGGATGTCTCTCTCTGTCTGGATGTCTCAACGCCAACTCAAACTGAATATGGCGAAAAACTGAACTCCTTATGTTCCCTCCCAATCCTTCCTCTCCCTCTTCTCTGTCAATCACCATTGACGGGAGCTCCCATCCTCCCTGCCCCCCAAGCCTGCAGCTTGGGCTTTATCTTCGACTCATACCTTACCTTCAAACCCTATATCAAATCAAATTATTTTATTATACGTGACCATAGGTCATTGTCAAACATACAAAACATACAGAACATACAAAGCATTCATCATGCTATGAATAAATAAATAGAGTAATTAAATGGTTACAGGATTTGTGGGGGAACTTCTTGATACTATCAATTTTACATGAAGACACAAAAATGTTAACATCATGGGTCTGAGGAAGCTTTAAAGCAAAGAAACGGAGTCCTAGAGTTAAACGCAAGTAGCAGAAATATCATTGTTTGTAATAAGATATCCAAAGATTTGTCCCTTAAACAATAAGCCAGCCGACCGCATTCAGTATAGCCAGAGAGATGTTCTAGGGTTGGTCCCAATATCTTCATCCGCAACTGATAATATAAATGACACTCAAACAGTATGTGCTATGTTGATTCTGTGCCCAAATTGAAATGGGCTGAGACAGTCACCGTAACATATGCCCTGTAGTCTGCCTTCATAAACCTTTGAGGGGAGAGAATTTAAACAGGCAGCGAAAAATAGTTGTTTTTCCCTAAACATAGAGGCAGAGCTTAAATACAATGCCATTTCCCCCAAAGGTGGGAGCCAGAGACTATGGGTGATTTCAGAAGTTATGCCGTCCCGATTCGTCCCAGTGAATCCCCGGCGGGGGTAAATGAAATAACCACCCCCCATGGTCAAAAAATGGCCCAAATAGACATGCCAGCTGATCCCGGCAGGGAATCAGGGAGGGGGCGGGGCCATGCAGTGCAACATGCATCCGCACGCCCCCCCCTCACACTCCCACGCTGCCCGCCCTCTGGGGAGACAGGCGGGTGCCGCGGCCAATGCGGCTGCAGTACCCAGCCGCTTTGACCACAGCCCGGAATTCCTGTGATCGCTGGCCAGACATTACTTTTTATTGCTTCCCGCCAGAAATCACTGACCATGCTTTCGGAGTTCGGCCCGCAGGGAGCCCGGGAAGTGTGGTTGAAATTGACTCCATGTGGGAATCGGCCGTGGTGAACATCTGGCGGCTGCCAAACAGACCTTCAGGGTGCTTTGGCCCCGCAGCGAAATTGACCATGGTTCACTGTGATCTCGTAACGTCTGAAAATACCCTATATCCTCTCATATGGGCTGTACTAGCTGTTTTTGTCAGCTCCTCTTGTCTTTCAATATCCCAAATCCTCTGAGAAACCTCGCATTTTCCCACTTCTAGATTTTGTAAAGTAGTCGACAGAGAACCCCAAATAAGCTAGATGATTTTCAATTGCCTTCATCCATGAACGCGTATACCTATCTGCTAGTAAGTATTGTACTAGTCCACGGTTGGGCCTCTTCCTCAACCAAAGCCAAAATTTAAGGGTGAGCTCCCAAGCCATAGAAACCCAACTCCTTTGGCTGCACTCCATCCTGACAGCTGCTGAAGGTTTGCCATTTGGAACTTTTAACAAGTATTTTAGGAAGTAGGTTTGCATCTTATTTAAATCTTTCGCTATAAGTGAAGCCCAAATTTCAGCCCCATATAGGAAAGAAGCCCTTACCTTTGCGTCAAAAACTCCCACTGCCAGATCAATATGCCTTCTACCCTGGCCAGAAAAGAATCTAAGGATCGCATGTAGAGCACCCTTGGCCGTTGTAGACGCTGCATGATATTGATCGATCCATTTCCCTTGTGCTTGCAAATGAATTCCCAGATATTTAAAGCTATAGTTGCTGTAAATAGTGGTCATCAATCGGCCAACTATACATTCTTCTACTATTGACAACCACCACCACCTTAGATTTATTATAATTGATGGTCAACTTGTTTTTTGCGCAGTACTCCAAGAATGCCCTTAACTGCTTAATCAGGCCAATATGCGATTGTGAAAGTACTGCCAGATCATTGGCAAACGGAAGTGCCCCAATTGGTCTAGTGGCTAGTTTCGGAGGGGAAAAATTTGGATGTGCCAGTAAGGGTGCAACATCATTGATGTAGAAGTTAAATAACGAAGGTGCTAGGACACACCCTTGCCTGACTCCCAGCCCAAGCTCAATCTCCTTCGTAGAATGGCCCTCCTTACTAATTCTAACCACCAAGGTGGAATTCTTGTAAAGATTACGAATCAGCATCAATAGTCTTATCTATTGTTGATTGTTCCAATTTCCCCCATAACACGGTTCTACTGACTGAGTCGAATGCAGCCTTAAGGTCAAGGAAAGCTACATACAGCTTCCCCATACGACGCCTATATTTCTCAGTTAAGTGGAGCAATATTAAACATTGTTCTGTCGTTGTCTGACCCACCTGAAACCCGGTTTGCTCAGGACATACGATCTCATTTTGATCTATCCAATAGGTAAGTCTATTCAGCAGTAATTTTGCAAACATTTTACTCACCACACCAAGAAGGATTATAAGCCTATAACTTTCAGAAATGGCACATGAACCTCTCTTGTATATTGGCACAGCCACAGCCTTCCCCCAAACAATAGGGATTTCACCAGAGTTAATAATTACTGTGAAAAGTGCCACCAGCACAGGGATCCACCAATCCAAGTTGGATTTAATAAATTCCACCTGGATCAGGTCAGGTCCGATAGCTTTGTGGTTACTAAACGTCCCTACTATTGTCACTAATTCTTCTGGAGTGACCGATGGCCATGGGGGTAACTGGTTACTCACTAAATCGTGGTGAGACAATCTCTCCTCATCCCTACTTTCTTCGTGGAGTGGAGCAAAGAAATTCTCCCAAGAATCGATGGGAACTGGCATCACCCAATCCCTTTTCCCGCTCCTTAAGGAACCATTTACCAAAAACCAGAAGTCCCGTGAATTCTTTAATTTACTAGCATGTAGCAAAGCTTCCCACCTAGCCTCCCCATAAGCCCTATATTGACTCCGTGGCCAAATCCTGCCGCTTCTCCCTCCACAACATTGCCAAAATCTGCCCTTTTCTGTCTATCTCCTCTGCCAAAACTCTCATCCACGCCCTAGTCATCTCACGCCTCAAGTATTGTAACCTCCTCCTCGCTGGCCTTCCCCGCTCCCACCTTTCTTCCCTTATCTCTGTTCAAGACTCTGCTTCCAGGATCATCCACCTAGCCCGTCGCTTTGACCACATGCAGCCTCTCCTCTCCTCTGGCTCCCTCTTCCTAAACGCATTCTGCACAAGCTCCTTGTATTCACCTACAAAGCCCTTCACAACCTCGCTCCCCCCTACCTCTCTGCCTTGATCTCCCTCCAAGAGATCAAGTGCTCAAGCACTCCGCTCCTCCTCCATTCCTCCCACGCCCCCCCTGCTCCCCCAACCGTCTTCATCCCTTCTCCCTCGTTGCCCCGCATGCCTGGAACTCCCTCCTT
Source organism: Sphenodon punctatus (assembly GCA_003113815.1). NCBI lineage: Eukaryota > Metazoa > Chordata > Lepidosauria > Sphenodontia > Sphenodontidae > Sphenodon > Sphenodon punctatus. Next base: position 10,783,567 of record QEPC01012913.1, read on the forward strand.
GCCCTCATCCGCCTGGCTCCCACCCTCCACACTTTCAAGTCCCTCCTGAAAACCCACCTCTTCCGCTCCGCCCTTCTAACCATTCCCACCTGCTATCTGTAAACTCCCAACTTACTGCAAACAAGCCAAGAACGTGTACCCGAGCTTTCGCATTCTCGTGAATATCACATCCCTTGTCTCTCACTCTGTTCCCCCTTCCCTGTCTCCCCTCCCCGTCTTTAGATTGTAAGCCCTCGGGCAGGGACCGTGTCTATCTTATTCTTTGTAAAGAATTATGCTTATAATAATATTAATTTTTTAAAAAGTGTTGCTTGGTATGTGCATGTGCTTTAAAGCTTAGCTTGGGGTGGTTTAAGCTGTACTTTGTTTTGGGGAAGGGGGTGCTTCATTTTGTGCAAGCTTGAATTGGGTTCTGCTTACATTTTTTTTTTTAAAAGTTGTGATTGTGGTACGGTTCCTTGCCTCTACTAGGCAATGGATATTTTTAATGCACACATTTACATAAATTATTAATTTTATATTTAATAATTTATGTTTTCTTACCTTGAAACTGTTTTCTTACCTTGTTCTGTTCATACGAGAATTGTATTTTTAGCATATCCATAGCTCTGATCATAGCTTGCATGGCAGTAAATATGTTTTGAAAAACCAGTTTTGTGTAGCTTTTTCTATCTTGTTCCGTGTAACCTGACCCATGAATAATCCTCATCTGTTTAATAAAAGTACTCTTTCCACTTTCTCCTGTACCTGCAAGAAAAAACAGAATAAAGCAAAGTGAGTAGTTCAGGTAAATGAGTAGAAAAATGTGGAACGTGTGAATAGACAGTAATTGTGACAGCAAGTCATATTATTTTCCACAATATATTGAATGAATGAATGAATTTATTGCAGCGTAGCCATAGGCCATTGCTCAAACAAACAACATAAAGACAATACATAAGTACAAGTTCATAAAACCCTTAAATATCAGCCCATCTTGGGCCCTAAAAAGAAATCTGTAATATGTTAAAATTCACCCTAGAAATAAACTTTTAACTGGACTTGCCACATTCAGACAACTAGGGTTTACCCATAGACCCACGAACGGAAGACCTACACGCTGGATCAACAGCCAAAAGCTCTTCAAAGATCGAGGCCCCTCTAAGAGGAAAGCCTGACTTATTCTTAACTGCACCATGGTTGGCCAAGCCAGGACTCAGAACAATCGGACATTGGGTCTGGGGAACCAGCCTTACCCGTAGGGAAACATTAGGGGATGAATAGGCTCTAGGAGCTTGGCCTAAAAGTGAACTAGCAACATGGGTCCTTGGCAGAATGTGGGAAGCTGCCACCGCTAAAGAAAGCCTCCCAGGACTAACTAAAGCAGAAACACTGGGATGGCAGTGGTCCGGCTTAGTTAGAGCTGAGGCCACAATAGGAGTGGACCCACAAGCCAAAGTAGAAACGGGAGGGGCTTCGAATTGAGCCAAATTTTTAGTCCCACTAACATTCAAAGTATCCGGTATGGTGCCTGTCTTCCTCCTGGATAACTGGGGGGAATCGGAATATCCTACCCAGGGAACTTCCTACCCAAGGAACTGGGATAATGGGCACAATATATTAGAAATTACATGACATGCACACAGACCTACACAAAGCAATGGCAGGTTATATAATACCATTTCTAAACAGATGAAAACGATCTTTTTGATGCCCACCAATTTGGGAAGGAAACACATCCTGGCGAACAGCTCTTACTACAGTTTTTACTAGAAATAGTATGCAGGCAGAATGCTCAATAAGGATGAGCATACAGCTAGCTACTTAAAGAGCAACCGTGAATAAACCAACCCCACGATTACATATACTGTTGCTTTCTCCCCCTACAAGCAAATGTATTAAAATAAATTCCACGAATATCAACTTCCCCTTACTAAAGCACCAGCATCCTAGAACTGGATGCACTTTACAACAAAACATGAAAAATGTGAGGAGGTGATGAAGCAAACACACTGAAATCTATGCCCTGTACAGAGTAGCACAAACTCTAGATAAGTCCTCACACTGAATTTTACCCTCAGGGTACAGAGTAAATAAACCGCATTTAAAACCAGGATTTTTAAACCTACAAAAATTATATTACATGGTGACAACTTTTTAAGTATCCCTTTATGGAAATACATTATATAACATTGTATACAAACCATAAATGTTTAATAGCACAGGCAACTAATTATACACAGAATGCTGCATGTCACATAGTGCTTTTTAAGGCTGTTTCAATGAACATCCATTGTATTGTAATAAATATATAACATTGGTGTGATCCTGGTGCTGGGAGGTCTTAACATACATTCATACTGGCAGCAGATTTTAAACAAATACAAGTATTTTTTATGCTACGCAGAATTTAACTTGTAGAATTTGTTGCCAGAGGAGGTGGTCAAGGTCAGCAGTATAGCTGGGTTTAAAAAAGGATTTGGATAAGTTCTTGGAGGATAGATTCATTAATGGCTATTAGCCAAGCAGGTTGGGGGATGTAACCTCTGACTTTCGGGAGCTGGGAGTGAATAGCAGGGATTGGATCACTCCATTATGACCTGTTGGGTACTTCGCCAAAGCGACCAAGAATGGCCACTGCCGGAGACAGGATGCTGGACTGATGGACTCTATAGACCATTTGTCTGACCCAGTATGACACTTCTTATGTTCATACCCACAAAATGCTGGGTTTTTCTATTTCCTTTCAAAAGCCCCAAAACATAATGCAGACTGGACCCTAAAGAATTGAAAAACAGAAGGCACATAATTTTGAAATTCTCTCTTTTTTTTTTCTCCCTTTCTAAATCCCATGATATTTAATTTCATGATTTTGGGAGGCTCAACTCATGATTTGTTGCTGTTGCTGCTGTTTATATAGCACCAGCGATGTACCTGGCACTTTACAAAGAATAAGATAGACATGGTCCCTGCCCGAGAGCTTACAATCTAAAGACAGGGGGAGGGGAGACAGGGAAGGGGGAACAGAGGGAGAAACAAGGGACGCAAAATTCATGAGGATGCGAGAACTCAGGTACACGTTCTTGGCTTGGTTATGGGAGATGGAATTTTAATATTTGCATATCTGTTAACTCTAGGTACTAAGTATTTTCAGGTGTTTAAAGTTGCTTTGTTACTGGATGTTCTGAATAAGGCTATTCCTATTTAAGGCAATAGGAGGAGAAACCAATGCTATTTATCCTAAAAACAGGAACCCTTATTTGCTGCATTTTCCCTACTGGAAGGGGGAAAACATGAAGAATGTCTCTCTACAAAATGTATGGATAGATAGTCATTTTAAAAAGGGGGCATCTGCTCTACAATTAAAAAACATAGAAGGAACATAGGTAACAGAATAAGGTGCTAGTCACTCACACACAAAGTGAAGGGGTTGTCTGATATATACAGTCAACAGAGTATGTAAAATACTAAACAAGAAAGATGTGTTGTACCTTGTGAATCCCCTTGCCAGCTCACTTTTTGCCAGCACCAACATTTGCTTTGCCCTGCCCTTCCCCCTGAGGTTCATGGTGGGTTTCAGTACATAAAAACGTATACAAAATAAAACCAAATATTAAAATACCCAATTAAAACCACATAACAAACAGATAAATCCCCTAACCCACAACACCTCAACCTACCCCTGCCTGCCAAACACCTGGTGAAATAAGGTCTTACATTGCCTCCAGAAGATGAGCAGGCTCAAGCTTAGACAAACTCCAAGGAAAGGGAGTTCCATAGTTGTGGGGCAGCCACTGAGAACGCAGCTCTGTGTACCCTTGTGAGAACTTGAAGGGCAGGTGATAACATCTGACCTTGACAGGACATGAGGGGGAGAGGCAGTCTTTCAGATATGTGGGGCCCAAGCTGTTCAGGACTTTATAGGTCAAAAGCAGCACCTTGAATTGTGCCCAGAAACCTATTGGCAGCCAGTGCAGACCCAAGAGCACCAGTGTAATGTGCCGCTGGCAACCCACCCGACAGAAGGTGGGCTGCTACGTTCTGCACCAGTTGCAGGTTTCAAACGGTCATCAAGGCCAGCCCTACATAGAACACATTGCAGTAGTCTAGCCGTGAGGTTATGAATGAATGATGGTGGCCAGATTTGAATCTGATAAAAACGGTTGCAGCCTTCTCACCAGGTGTTTGTGACTGTCAAGTTTGAATGTGGATATCTAACTCCTTTGGAAAAATGAGAGCCTGGTTTGTGTATAGTTTAGAGTCAGTATTTTCCATTCAGTATTAGTTCTTCTTAATATTCCAGTGTGACATTAATTACATCCTGAAAAGGGCACTCTGTCTCTTGTAATCCCTCAGTATGAGGACAGTCTCTACCACACTACATTTGTTAATCTTGAGATGACTTAGACGTCCAATCCTAGAACCACAGACCCATCCACAAAAATACAGACATTACCAGAGTAAAGAACTGCTTGTTGACTAGGGTTCAATCTGACTATCTTTCTGCACTGCATTTTATCACTTCCATAGGCAAGATGCTTTTCCTCAAAGCAGGCCACCGCATGGAGGAGGCCACAATGCCAATTGGATCTTAGTAGCCAGTTCCTCCCAGTTGGACATATCCATACCAACTTTGTTAAGATATGCCTTCAATATGTCCTTGCAGCATTTCCCCTGTCCTCCATGTGATCTCCGACCACAGAAGAGCTACAAATAGAAATAGATAACTTGCTTACAGAGCAGATAACTGGCCATTCGGACACAGTATCCAACTTAGCAAAGTTGATGCATAAGAATAATTGCCTCAATACTGGTGCAGCTAATTCCAGCAAGAATGCTGGCATTGGTATGACGGTCTTCCCAAATAATGCCTGATGATAGCTCCCCAAGCTCTTAAGGTGATGTTGGTAGTCACCCAAGTCTCACAACCGTAAAGGAGTGTAGGGATAACAACTGCTTTATAAACCTGGATCTTAATATCCTTCTGTAAGTCATGATCACTAAAGACACATTGCAAAAACTTCCCAAAAGAAACACTTGCACTTTGAATTCTGTGCTGGATCTAAATATCAATATTCGCCTTCTGAGAGAGACAGCTACCGAGATATGAGAAATGCTCGACTGTCTCCAAGATGTGTCACTTGATAGTAATCCTAGAACATAAGTAGTACAATACTGGGTTAGATCAATGGTCCATCAAGCCCAGCATCCTGTCTCCAACTGTGGCCATTCTCTTGGGAGAAGTACCCAACAGGTCACAATGAGCAATCCATACCCTGTTGTTTCAGCCCCCCAACAGTAAGAGGTTTTGCACCAAAACCTACTTGGCTAAAGTCATTAATGTACCTACCCTCCAAGAACATATCCAATCTGTTTTTAAAGCTAACTACACTATCAGCATGGTGGCAGCATGAGTTCTGTCTGAAAGGAGGGGGAGGAAATGGGGGTAGGGTCTCCGGCGTGGACTCCTGGTGGCAGCAGGTGACACGACCAGAGGCAGGGGATGGGGGAGGGAGGGAGGTTATGGGCTCCGGAGGCAGGGCGGGCAGCCCAGAGGATGCAGTCGGGAGGTAGCGGGGGAGTGTGTGGCTATAGGGGTGGTTCTGGGGTGAGGACGGTATGGTCCTTGGGGGCAGGTGACTTTTCCTCCCAGGGGACCATGGTTGCTGGTGGCGGTCAGGAGGGTAGCCCCCCCCCGCCAAGAATGAGGATGGATCAGGTTCCAGGGTCCACCTGTGGGGGGCTGATGCTGAACGCAAGGTCTGTAGTGAACAAGGCCCCGGTTATCCAGGATCTCATTCTGGATGGAGCAGCACACCTTGCGTGCATTACAGAGATCTGGCTGGACGAGGGGGCTGGGCCAGTTCTGGTGGACCTCGTGCCAGCCGGGTATGCTGTGCAGCACCAGCCTCGTACGGGGGCCGGGGGGGGGGGAGGTGTAGCTATTATTTTTAGGGAGGACTGGCCAGTTAGGAGATATCCAGTCCAGGAGATTCCAGGTGTGGAGCCCCTCCATGCGGTGTTTGATTTGGCTGGGGGCAAGCTTGGAGTGCTGCTGGTATACCAGGCCCCTTCTTGTCGGGCGGCATCCCTTGCCGCTGTAGCACAGCTGGCCTCGGAGGTAGTGCTGGACTCCCCTAGGACCATGGTCCTTGGGGACTTCAACACTCGTCGATGCCGGCCTTGTGGGAGCGGAGCGGGAGTTCATGGCCGCCATGGACTTCTCCCAAGTGGTCAACTGCCCGACTCATGTGCGGGGACATATCCTTGACCTGGTCTTCTGTTCTGGCCTTGAGGCGGGTGCTCCGTTAGTGGGGGATATGAGATCTGTGCCCTTGTCATGGATGGACCATTATCTCCTACAGGCCAACCTCCTAGCGCACCCCCTCCAGAACGGGAATGGACCAGTTAGGTTGGTCTGCCCTCAGAGGCTGATGGAACTGCAGCGGTTCCAGGAGGCTCTGAGGGAGTTATCCCTGGACCCTGACGGCCACTCTGTTGATGTGAAGCACTGGAACACCTTGCTGCCATCGATAGGGTGGCTCCGAGACGTCCCCTGCCCCCATCTCATCGCCACAGGACCCCTTGGTTTACTGAGGGGCTGCGGTGTATGAAGTGGGTAGGCAGGAGACTAGAGCGACGCTGGCGTCGGACTCACTCTGAATCTGATCAACTTCTCCATAGGATCCATTGGCGGTCCTATGTTGAGGCGTGAGGACAGCAAGGAAGGAATTCCTTGCTGCCCTCATAGCATCTGCAAAGTTGCGTCCAGCGGAGTTATTCTGGGTGGTGCGGGGGCTGGTCAGTCTGGCCTCCCTCCGCCTGGATGAGGACTTGTCCCAGGTTGTGAGGAGTTTGCCACCTACTTTGCAGACAAGATCGCTCAGATCCAGAGTAACTTCGACACTGGATTGGATGCAGTAGGAGAGGAGCCTGAGGTTATGGAGGCACCGTCTGGTCGATCTTTCTGGGAGGAGTTTCAGGAAGTGACGTCAGCCGATGCGGTGGATGTCTTGGGGTCTGTTCGAGCCACAAGTTGTGAATTAGATCAAACTCAACACGGCTAAAACTGAACTCCTTATCCTCCCCCCATCCTTCCTCTTCCTCATCGATCCTTATAGACGGGGTCACCATCCTTCCAGTCCCCCAAGCCCATAGCTTAGGTTTCATCTTTGACTCACCCCTTTCTTTTAAAGGAGGGGCGGGGTATAAATTTAGTAAATAAATAGTAAATAAATAAATAAATACATTGACTGTTGCCAAATCCTGTCGCTTCTCCCTCCATAACACTGCTAAGATTCACCCTTTCCTCTCTGTCTCCTCTGCCAAAACCCTTGTTCATGTCCTGGCCATCGCTCACCTCGATTACTGTAACTTCTTTCTCGCTGGCCTCCCCCGCTCTCACCTGTCTCCTTTTATCTCCGTCCAAAACTCTGCTGCCAGGGTTACCCACCTCGCCTGTCGCTTCGACCACGTGTAGCCCCTCTTCTCCTCTCTTCACTGGCACCCCCTTCCTGAACGAATCCTGCACAAGCTCCTAGTCTTCACCTATAAAGCTCTTCACAACCTTGCTCCCCCCTACCTCTCTGTGCTAATTTTCCTCCGTATTCGAGTCTGAACTCTGCTCCTTTGTCCCCTCTCACCCTCCCCTGCTCCCCTAATCACCTTCATCCCTTCTTCCTAGCTGCCCCCCATGCCAAGAACTCCCTTCCTGCCCACATCTGCCTTGCCCCCTCCCCCTTTGTACCTTCAAATCCCTCCTCTTCCGCTCTGCCCTGCCCAACTCCTCGCTCACCTCTAACTCCTGCTGATACCTACCATCCAGTACAATCTGTTACCTGAGGTCTGCGTACTCATATCCTCACCACATGGACCAGCCAGCCATCATTCTCGATGTAACCAAGCTAAGCACGTTCACCTGAGACCTCGCATCTTTGTGAATGTTACACCCCTTGTCTCTCCCTCTGTTTCCCCTTCCTTCATCTCCCCCCACCCCCCCGGCCCCTGTCTCTCAGATTATAACCCCGAAGGCAAGGTCCATGTCTATTCCATTATTTTGTAAAGAGCCAGGTACATTGCTGGTGCTATATAAATGCTTGATAATAATAAAATGTGTAAAAAGCAAATCAGATATTCTGTAAATGGTGTTTTATAGGTCATTTTAATGAATTTCATTAATTCAATTATTTTCCACAAATATTTCTTTTCTTTTCTTTTCTCTAGAAGTATTATTGATTTTTCTTTTATAAAAAATTTTTTTTTAAAACCCCCACCAAAACCTTCTATTCAAGATTTTTCTTCATGAGAAAAAAGACTATTTCTAGGTTCAAGCAAATGTCCTTCTTTGGCCTCTCCCAACATAAGATTACTAGCAGCAGCTGTATTCTCCAGGCAATAAGAAGAAATAATAATAATACATTTTTTTTAATAGCACCCCACCTCCTGATGATGCTCAGAGTGCTTTACAGGATAAAGAACACAAAATATAGAATCAATTCAAGTTTGAAGTGTTCTGATGCTTGAAGAGTTGGAAGTGGAGCAAAATAGAATTCTTCATTTAATCCTCCATGTTCCAAAATTCATTCCTGCTGTATTTCTTAGAGCAGAAACAGGAATCTGCCAGATTAAGGTCAAAGCCATGCCTAGCCATATTGAAATATTGGCTGCAGCTTAATTTGGTGGACTCAGGATCCCTGGTCATTCGAGTAATATACACTGCCTTAGCCTTCTAAGATTAATGAAATTTTGGGCTCTTTGGGCTTTTCCAATGATTATGACTTGTCTTTAACTTATGAGAAGGATGGAGCGAAATTAAAATGTGAGTATATGATATAGAATTATAAACTGAGTATGAGCATCTGGCAACTCAAAGGGTCTCCCAAATCGTACCCTAATTTTGTGATCCCTCGCGAGGGAGCTCTCTATCTGGTTAACCCCAGACTGGGAAATTATAGAGTGGCAATGACCCTTGCCAAATTTAACGTGTTCCCAATGGCCATGACGGAAGGTAGGCCGAAGGGTATCCCCCGTAACGAAAGGTTTTGCCAGCATTGTAGTAACCGCCACAGGGAGGCCTTGGAAACACTGGCGCATATCTTACTGGTATGTCCACTTTATCAAACTTGGAGAAGGTTGTATATTGACCATCACTTTAATCCTGCTTGTTATTACATCTTAAAAGGAGGAATTTTTGCTGAATGCTAAGAATCCCTTGGTTACACTTGGGGTGGCTAAATTTTTAACTCACGGGTTAAATCTTAAGCAGGGGGAAATTGAGTCTGATTGATTTAGGTTGGGACTTTGTTTAAGGGAGACTAGGATATTGACTGTTGCGACAATTTATATGCATGGCATACTGAAAGTTGCACCCCAGTGCAAACTGTGCAACTGCTATTAATGATTATAATACTGAGTGGTGATGATGAATGTATGTCGGTATTTGGCTATTTTATAATGGCCTATGGCTATATAATAAAGAATTTACTACTATAGAATCAATTTTAAATTTAAATCTGCATAAAAACAATTATAAAAGGTGAAGGTAGTTGAGGAGGACAACACACGTTGGCCCCAATCCCATAGCCTGCAGATCCTGCGTAGACCCGTGTGAGCAGCTGCACAGGACCCGCACGCATCCACACTGTCGGCACATTATGCTGCATGCAAACCACACGCGCACACAGCTTACATGCAGGGATCCGCAGGACATAGGATTTCAGCCATTAAGGGGAACTAGCAGTGGATCCTAAAAGCACTAGAGAATAAATCAGTTTTCAGGTACTTTTTAAGGTGAGGAGGGAGGAACCGAGATGAACATCTGGAAGGACCAAGTTCCACACTGAAGGGCCCCGCCACAGCAAAGGCCTGATCACCCACTGACGTATGGCAAGATCCCCAAATATCAAGTGCTTTTTGAGAATCAGGTAACTAACCATCAGGTCGAGGCTACAGGAGCAGGTCTTGAATATAGCCAGTAGGTGTATACAGAAGGCATTCATTTTTGTTTTCATTTCCAAAAACCTGTTCATTGGGGGGTGGGGGGATTGTAAAGGACTCTACCATTTTCATTTATTTTTTCATTTTATTTTATTAAAAATATTAAAAATCATTGCGCATGCACAAATGGCCACCAGGGCTGTACTGCACATGCATAGCCCTTTTCCAAAATGGCTCCTTCAGCATCTGCACCATTTTGGAAGGGCATGCATGCGCAGAACAGACCTAGTGGCCATTTTGCGCATGCGTAGTTATTTTTTCCATTATTTTTACTTAAATAAAACAAAAAATAAAAACAAAAATGAATGAGATCAAACAAATGCCATTTTCTTATTGATTTATTTTGTTACCTTAGTTATGAAAACAAACAGGGCTCCATCCGTTTTCATAATTAGATTGCACACCCCTAGTAGCCAGGGTGTATACCATTCATGGTCCTAAAAACCAGCAGCATAATCTTAAATTCAGTTCACCATTCAACAGGCAGCAATTCAGATAACGCAGGGAAAGGGGGTATAATATGATAACGGCTGCCCAAACCAGTAAGCAGCCACACTGCTGCATTCTGAACAAGCTGCAAGCAATGAATAAGCACCACTAGAAGCACAAAAGATGAGGAATTACAACAAAATCAAGCTTTGTGATCACCAGAGCATGGGTCACTGTGGCAAAGTCAGTCTGGGATAAATAATGGTAGTCTATGCAAATTGCGTAGCTAAAAAAAAAGCATCTCGAACCACTGTGGCAAAGTCAGTCTGGGATAAATAATGATACAGCCTATGCAAATTGTGTAGCTAAAAGAAAAGCATCTCCGAACCAAGTCCCATACCCAAGTACATCTTTATTTTCAGAAGAAATAAGCAACTATGTCCCCAAAACATAGAGAAATAGAACAGAAAGAGAATGGGTGTAATCCTGGTCTTATTGTAATCGTGGTCTTACAGTGGGAATTTTAACATGGAATTTATTTATTATTATTAATCCATAAAATTCAATGGACTCCATGGATTTCAACTACTTCCTAGGACTGTATTCAGCATTTTTGGAGTGGTAAGAGGAAACTGTCTTGAGAGAAAATAGAAAATGAAAACATAGGGATAAGGAGGGTTTTGAGAGCCCCAGCCCCAGGAACACCAACTGGAATTATGAGATTAGAACTGGCAAAGAGCTCTGTGGTAGCTAGGTGTACATGGATGCTGTTATCATAACGGTTTACAGTTCTCCATTCAACACAGTCCACATTATTGCACCTATTTCTCAAGGAGAAAATAGACCTGATTCCTTCCAATAAAATGTTTTGGAAGAATCGGGTTATTACTAACTTACAAAGACTGGGCTGCTTCTTGGAGTTTTTGGCCACTTTACCTTTTGAAAAAGAGGATAAGCACCTTGTCAAGCAACGAATTACTGCTGTCGATTTGCAGATATCCCGTTTTGTCCGCTCTTGATACTAAGGTTTCACCATGGTACTACTGGCTGCCACAGCCTAGTGGTCCTAACTATTTGGCCACCCTAACTTTTCCACTGCATAGGAAACCATTTACCTCATTACACTTTATTTATGTGTTAAACAAATTTAATACTCCACCCCTCCCGCACAGTGGCTCGGGGAAGCTCCTAACCATAAAAAAAACTTAAAAAACATAAAAACATCAAGATATGAGGATTAAAACAAGTCCTATCCCTTAACCAAACCCTACCCTAATCATCCTCCCCACCAAAGGTCAGGCAGAACAGCCAAGTTTTACAACTTCATCAAAAAGTTGGGATATCCGGGGCCAAATGGGCCTCTAATGGCAGGGAGTTCTACAGCCATGGAGCAGCCACTGAGAATGCCCTCCCCATTGCGGCCACCCAGAAGACTCGGGGCATCTCGAGGAGAGCACCTCACGATGACCACAAGGACTGATCCAGGACTCAAAGGATGAGGTGGTTCTGCAGATAGGTCAGGCCTAGGCCGTTTAGGGCTTTATAGGCAAGCACCAACACCTTGAATCGGGCCCGGAAGACTATAGGCAGTCAGTGCAGCAATCGAAGAACTTGTGTAATATGTTCCTGGTGGCCCAGTCCCACCAAGAGATGGGCCGCCGAATTCTGCTGCAGTCTCCAAACAGTCACCATTGGTAGCCCCACGTAGAGCGTGTTACAGTAGTCTAGTCTAGAGGTTAGTTCAGTTTAGTTTAATTACGGCTCTGGCTTACGCCTTGGCCAAACAAAAGCAGACAAACTATCAACACACAACAATTACATATCACAATCTTGTATATTACATAAAATTCTAATAGAAGCTAAAGCAGCAAACAAGAAAACAAGAAAAAAAACATGCGACTTTCCCTATGTCACAGGGTGGCTTCCCTCCTCAATCAGGTCCTTGCCCTTAATTTTACTCATAAATCCTTCATCTGTTCCACCATTAGGTCACCTTGTGAACAACATTAACTCAGCTCCAAGTCACTCAAACATCTCTCAAGCTGGTCTGCAATAGATATTTATTCCCCTACCTCTTTTCTTATTTTAATAGCCAATTAGATAAAAGCTGCGACCAGCCTCATCTCCTCCACAGACTTGGTGGCTGATGTACATACAATTTTTTGTTGGGGCGTAAGATATTCTTTGCCTTCCAACAATAATTTAATCCATGTCTCCCTTATATTTCCATACAGTGAACAATATATGTGGTAGGTCCTCTATGTCTTTTTTATTGCATGGACAGATTCGCTTGAGGTACAACAGCCTCTTATAGCAGCCCCAAGTGACTGCAGAGTGGAGCAGCTGGAATCGTGCAAGGGTCAAACATCTAAGTAAGGATGGTTGCCTAAGATTATCCAGGTAGTCTTCAAACCCATGCTTCCTTTTAATACAGGGTACCATGGGGCTACTTTCCAAGTGGCAGCCACCGCTAAGTCCTCTTGCCAAGCTAGATCTACAGCTCTTGCAGAAATTAAATTGTGCTGCTGGGCTATATCTTTCCCCCAAAACTGATCAAAGGAGAGACCCATACTCCTTAAATATGCAGACACACGTGTTATCCAGAGATATTGCCATGAATATTGTCGAGCCCCCTCGCAACTTAGTTCTTCCATCAAACACTGATATGCCAAGGTCTGTTCCTCCTGGTTGCACAATATATTCCAATAATGGAGGAAACACTGTTTCCCAATGCAGGCAATAGGTAGAATATCTGTCTCTGCCCTTACTACCGCCCCTGGGGTGCCCTGTGACACTCCCAACAAGGCCATTAGAAATTTATTTTGCACTACCTCTAGATCATTACAGTTATCATCACTGGCATGGATCTAGCTGCAAGGTTCAGAATCCCTTTAGCCTCAGCAGAGGCTTTCAATGCAATTTGTTTCTTGTCTCCCACCCAACGCCCATTCCTGCAGAGGGTAACTCCCAAATATACATAGGAGTCTGTCTGAGGGAACTCGCTTTCATTTACTTTCCACGAGTATTTATGTGGGCTTCCCCCCAGAACCATTATTTGTGATTTGACAAGGTTGATCTCGAGGTAATTTAAGGTACAGTATGACACCAAATTCTGAAGCTGGTTTTGTATCCCTTTCCTTGTCTGTGACATTCGTACGAAATCATTGGCATACAACAATGCCGCCACGGTCCAGCTGCTAACTTTTTGCAGATGGCTTCTTCACACAATAAGGCAGGTATAAGATCACTTAAAAATATTAAGCAATAGGGGGGCAAGCACACAGCCCTGCTTAACCCCCCTCAATACTGGAATGGGCTTTGATAGCTTCCCCTGCGGGTTTAACCTGACTCTAGTAGTATTACCTACATGCACCTGATAAGTAGTGCCAGTAATTCCTTATCAATATACCAAAGCGTACTAGTTTAGACAACAGTTTCCACCTCGGGACTGAGTCAAAAGCTTTTTTCAGATGGATAAAATCCAGAAAAAATTTACCAGCCCTTATCCTGCTATATTTAGCAATTAAATGCAAGAGCGCAAAGCAATTATCCATTATAGATCTATCCTTACGAAAGCCCCCTTGTTCCTCCAGTATTATCTTCTGCCCATAGGCCCACCTTTCCAAATACCCCAATGAGATCTTAGCAAACACTTTCCCTATTACTGGTAAGAGGCTTATGGACCTATAACAGACAGGGTCTTCTGGACATCCCTTTTTGAACAGTGGGACAAGTATGCTTGAACCCCAGGATCTAGGAACCGGCTTGGACCTAATCAGCTGAGTAAAGTAACTAACTAATAAAGGAGTCCACCAGTCTACACTTGACTCCAAAACTTCTGCAATCATATAGTTGTGCCCTGGTGCCTTACTACATTTTAGGGATTTAATTGCCACCATTATACCCTCCTCACTTACAAATAGATCAGAATATAGTTCCTCAGTGGGACAGCCTTACCTCACCCAATCAGCTTCCGCTTCCAATTCCAATTCTCCCTCCTCTCCCTTCTGCTTATAAAGCTGAGCAAAAAAGTCGGTCCAAGTTTCTTCATCTATCGGTGGGGTAGCTTGCCCCACCTTACCATTCACTACACACCTAATTATTGACCAGAATTGGACAGCTTCTTTGATAGTTGCTGCTACCTCCATTTTGGCTCAAACCAGGGCTGTATGATGGGCTTTTTTAGTCTGAATCAATTGCTTATACTTTCTCCTCTCTTCCAAATACACACACCGTAGATCGTCCATAAACATTTGGCCCAACGTCTCTTGGCACAGGTAAGTCTTCTCTTCGCACATCTACATTCTTTATCATACCACCTTTTAACATACTGCCGCTTGGGCATTGCCTCATAAGAAAAAACCTCCATCCCTAATGTGGCAACTATGGTTTCAAAATTCTTAAAGGAACAATCTATATCACCGTCCCTACCTTGTATTACACTCTCTCTTAAGTTGAGAAACTCCTGACTCCACAACTGATTTAAGACTACAGAGAAATGTATAGAGGTCCACTTTATGCGGAATCTTAGTACATCATCTCTCCCTATGGCCGTACGGTGGGGGTTCGGTTCCCACTTGCTGGGCATTTCTATTTGTACACTTAAAACTGCATGGTCACTTTCTGGCCTTATTATAACCTGAAAGTTTTTAACCAATTCCCAATTGGCATTTTACCTTTACAACCCGCTATATTCCAGGAAGCACAGTTCAGAGAAGTTGATAAACTCTTAGCTGCTAACAATGAAGCAGAACTAGTAGCCCTTATTCCTACCTCCCTTATACTGGCAATTATTAAACATATTACTGTCACTCTTTAACGCACACCTATCCAATCTCCATCTCCTATATCTTTCCAAAAAGTGCCATAGCCACTTTCCTCAATCGCGCCACAATTCTATGGCGTCACCCCAAAGAATCCTCCCTGTGTTAACGTAAGAATCATATTCTGGGTCCCCAACAAGCGGTCTTCTGGCTGGAGGGTAGCCACCTTCTCATCCATCTGTTTGCCGCTACCACCCTTAGCCTCGAGTAGACCCATATCCCTATGAACCTCACAGGCTACCCTCTCAATGCCTGCAACGTAAGAGGGAATTTCCTTGAGGCCAGGAGTAGCCTTCCCACTATCTTGCGATGCCCCTATCATAGGGGCAACTACCCCTAACTCCTTTTGGTCCAAATATCTGGCAGCAGTTAATACAGTAATATCATGCTCTGGGAAATAGGATGAACCTACTGTCCCTAAATTATCTGTCTAGTAAGCCAAAGTAACCCACGGGAACTGATTTCTGATTTTATCCAACTTTTGAATCAGTATATCCTGATCAATAATGGGTAAGTCAGCAAAAGAAGGTAAAGGGGGCACTTCTCCTACTGCTACCGAACTGTCCTCCAGGAACAGTTTGATGTTATCTGCTCTCATAGCTAATTCCTCCCCTTTCACAAACTTATCCACACCCCTCCTTTGGTCCTGCATTATATCAGAATGAGCCCCACATTCCCCTGCCTTGGTTGCCCCCCTGGCCACACCCTGCCCCTCTTGCATTCCCTTAGTCTCTTCCTGGGTTCCTACCTCGTCTTCTCCTGATAGAGAACTAGCCTGTTCTTCCAAATCTGTTTCCGTACCTTCATCCAGAGGCTCAGGGTTCGCAGTTTTATGGGCATCCTTGCTACATGATTTCCTGGTACCCAGGCCCACCTTATTAGATGAAGAAAAGGAGGCCCAGGAGTTGGGAACCCATCGCATTACACCCCTCTCTGTTTGTATATGGGGAAAAACTCCATCTATAGAGATTCCTCTTACTAACAAGTATTTCCTGGCGTGGAACATTTTCCTAGTCAAAAACTGCGTTTTGAAAAAAAGCCTAGCACAAATAAAGTTCTTGGAGCACCTCAACTGTTCAACTTTAATCATTTCTGTTGCCTCAAGCTTAATATGCAGCAAGGCAGATAAATAATCCACAACACTCTTAGGGTTTTCCCAATTGGGAGTAGTACCATCATTTAATGGTCTAATTTTTACCCAAATTGCCTTATCCACAGCCGTCTCCAGTCGCGGTCCATTATTAAACTTATAAGCATTAGTCCGCAACTGAGTTCTGTTAGGACCAACTACCTCAGATCTATCTGTCTGCGAGTTGCTGTTTGAAACAGCAACTTCTCCTACACCTAACCCAGGTTGTAGGAGATCTATTTTGATTATAACTTAATTCAACTTTTCTCTAACACAGAGTAGTGATTTACCCAAGTCTGACATATTAACAAACAACAGGGCCACGGTCTTGGCAATCAAATGACACCTAGGGCAATCAGGGCATCACCCACATTAGACTCCAGCCATGAGCCTGGCGATCCCCCCACCCCCTTAGTACCGGCCTATATTAGGATCCTTGTCTAAAGCATCATTAAGTAACTCATTCATTACAAAATTACATTGGGTGTGCCCTTCAAGGCAGAAACCATCCTCATTCCCAAGCTCCTCCAAAACTTGGTATCTATTAGATAGAGCAGCGGGAAGTAACCAGTCGCCTCTGAGGTTATCCGTTTTAGGGCACTTATTTAATGGTGAATCTATAGAAGCGGGTGGGGAATCTACTCCTCTATGCCATTTGCGCCCCATATATAATTATTTCCCACTCCGAAAAGCTGCCTCACGTCCAGCAATATATATATAGTCTTATGGAACAGATTATTCTTACTCATAGGAGCTAATGGGCATAGAACCTCGGGCTCCTCGGCCAGCGCCTAAGGCTGCACACACAAGGGCACGCCCTTGCGTGCGCAGCCCTTACGTGTGCGGACTCGGCGCAGCCATATGCGCTGCTCGCTTCTTATAGCTCCTCCCCTGCAGATCACCTGTCCAGGAGGGCTTTGAGTTCACAGTCACAGGTGTTCACGGAGCCCTGTACTCCAGCCGCAACACCGTATACCCAGGGGAAAGCAGCTCATGGAGCTCCCGGCTGGGGCTCAGTTCAAACCTCTGTTCCCCAGCCTCCTTTGTTAAAACAAATGCTCGCCCACACCAAGCACCGGCGGCAACTTCTTCTGCGATCCTGCCGCTTGGCAATGTTGTCCCACACGGATTCCTGAAAACTCCCTAGCATAGAGGTGATGAAAGCATGGATGACAGCGGCCAGGTCAGAGTCTGAAACACGTGGCCGAAGCCGACGCACCAGATGTAATTGGCGAAAGGCACTCCTTGCCACAGCCTCCACCTGAGCATCCAACCGGAACTGCGAATTGAGGAGCATCCCCCAGACTCCGTACCTGGGGAACCAGCAGAGAACAGACCCCATCAATGATGGGGGCCGTCACCTTCACCGCCATACCCATCAGCATCACCTCCATCAGGTCGGGATTCAGCCTCATTCAATTAGCCCTCATCCAATCACCCACAGGTACCAGGCATCCGCTAAGCACAGAGACTGCTGGGCCGGGGTCTGATGAAAAAGAGAGATAAAACTGGGTGTCATCAACACCACATGCCAAACCTCCTGACCACCTCGCCAAGTTGTTGCATGTACACACTGAATAGGAAAGGGGACAAAACAGAACCCTGCGGGACTCCACACGAGATGTCTCCGTATGATGAAAAATAATCCCCAAGCACCACTCGCTGAGTTCTTCTGGCCAGGAAAGAGAGGAACCAGTCAAGAACCGTTCCGCCAACCCCCGCACGGTCTTGCAGGCTCGTCACCAACATCTCATGGTGAACGGTATCAAATGCAGCTGACAGATCTAATAAAATTAGCAGGGCTGAACGACCCTGATCTAATTCCTGATGCAGGTCATCGACCAGCGCCACAAGCGCAGTCTCAGTGCCATAACCCGTGCAAAATCCAGACTTCAAGGGATCAAGAAAACTGACTCGATCCAAATGCTCCTGCAACTGCCGGACCATCACCCATTCAATAACCTTCCCTAAAAAGGGAAGGTTAGAGACTGGCCGATAGCTGGCAAGGGAGTCAACGTCAAGCGGATGGTTTCTTGAGCAGGGGTCGCACCACCGTATCCTTAAAGCAGCAGCCTCCATAGAACAGTGAAGGTCAGTCAGCGCGGATAAAAGGGATCTTTAGGTTAAAGCAGTTTAAATTACTACTACTCACGTGAACGAGGGGGGGGGACGTCCATGTAAAAAAGGGCCAATGGTGACTATGGGGCACTTTATAAGGACTAGTTATTTAAACAGACGTATCTGTGGTTGTTGAAGATTTATCTCATTTATTATTTTGTCCCATAGCTAGTAGCTACACTCATTCAGGCTTGACTTTTTCAAGCTCTTAAAATTATTTTGGGATCTTGGTATACACCTTTAAAGGGTTACTTTGCTATCTATTAAATGACTCTAAAGACCAAGTCACTAGGGCAGTGGTCGCTTTTGCAGTCTCAGCGGCTAAGTTAAGAGGAAAATGGGCTCAAGATAATCATCTTAAGTTTTGAAGGACACCAGGGCAATTATTTTATGTATTGCCATAATTTGCAAAAAAAAATTAATAGTTTAGCTGTTGTGCTGGTTTTTGTGTAATATTATGAAGAGTATGTTTCTTTGTGTGGACTATCTGTTATGGCCTGATACATTGTCAATGAAGAAAAAAAGAAAGAAAACACAGGATGAATAGATTGTTTGGGTATCCTATCAGGTGTTACCACAGGAACTCGCTTGACAGTGATTCTGACACTCATTTATGTATTATAACCCCACCCTCATTCATAGTCCTGTAAGGACACCTTTTAAAAAATAAATAAGAGAAAACAAAAAGATTATTTTACTTACCTACTGAACGGCTGGTCTATTTCTTACATGACTCAGAGTAAACAGGCCTATCATATTACAATGGTGCCTTCTACCACAGTTAGAGTTAAGGAAAATTTGTTAAATACTAACTCTACCTGCAGAGATTTGGAACTTGGCTATAAACATTCACTTTGAGGCAAAATTTAACATTCATGAACTGCCTGCTAGGAAGCAATTTATTACTCCACCTATTCTGAATATAATATATTATATTATTATCGAGAGGACAAAGAGCAATTTGTACATGAGGCCATTGGGCAAGGTCATTCGGAGGTTTGGAGTGAGGTGCCATCAGTATGCTGATGACACCCAGCTCTACCTCTCTTTTTCATCCACCCAGGCACTGCAGTCTCAGTGCCTACTCGATGCCATGCTGCTGTCGGGGGCTAGATGAGGGTGATCAAATTGAAGCCGAATGCAGACAAGACTGAGGTGGTGATGGTTGGCTGGCCGTTAGACCTGGAGGGAATTGGGACCCCTCTTATTGATGCAGGACGGTCCCCTCTGGTCCACCAGATTTGCAGCCTTGGAGTGTTCCTGGATCTCCTGTTGTGCCTGGATTGCCAGGTTGCGGTGGTGGCCAGGTTTTCACCAACTTCATCTGGTGAGAAGGCTGCGATCTTTTCTTTCCGATTCAGATGGCCACCCTCATTCATGCTTTCATCACCTCAAGGTTAGATTATTGCAATGTGTGCTTATATGGAGCTACCTTTGAAGAATGTTTGGAACCTGCAGAATGCGGCAGCTCGCTTCCTTTCGGGAATGAGGCGTTGGGAGCACACTACAGTGCTCTGAAGTCTGCACTGGCTCTTTATAGCTTTCCAGGCACAATTCAAGGTGCTGATTTGACTTTTAAAGCCCTAGAAACAGTCGGGGACTCACATATCTAAAGGACCACCTGCTCTGCTGCAGCCGGGAGTACCTCCCTGTGAGTACTGTAGGTCAGCCTTGTTCGTACGACAAAGGCTTGCAGGGAGGTGGTTTTGGTTGCTGCCCTGATGCTTTGGAATTCGCTTCCCTTAGAGGTTCGTTTGAGCCCAAGCCTGAGACTTCTAGAGGCAGCATAAGACTTTTGTATTTGAAAAGGCATTTGGTGGGTGGGGATAAGTTGTGGATTGGGATGGTTTTAGGGTTCTGAAATGGGGTGGTGGTATTGAGTGGGTTTGTGGTAGATTTTTGGAGGGGGAGGTTACAGTTTCTTGTATTTTAATGTTTTCATGATTTGTAAGCTGCCCTGAGCAGCAATAATGCTTTCAAGGCACATCTTGACAGCATTGTTTTAATAGTCTGCTAATCAATGTCAGAGTTTGGAAAATAGGACTTGAAAGAAACTAATCGCTCTTGGTAGAATGACCTTTATAGTTGATCACATTAACAGATTTTACTGAATATCTTTTTTTTTTTTTTTTTTACTCTCTCTCTCTCTCTCTCTCTCTCTCTCTCTCACACACACACACAGAATTTGGAAGTTTCATATTAAATTTCCTACAAATTCTTTGCATTTATTCATTTAACAATTCCTCACAGCAACCAATTAAAAATGTGTGGTGGATTATGGTATAACCGAAGTTAGATGGGGGTAACTTTTTGAATTTCTCTTTTCCTGCTAAGAGCAAAAACAAGACCGGTCTTCTAAAGGGTAGCTGTTCATAAAATGAATGCTTAGATCAAAAAACCTTTGGTTTAGGAGAGGAGTGAAGGCTCTTACAAATGTATTTATTTTATAAATTAATACCCTGTCCCTCCTGCCTCAGGCAGCTTGGAGAGGCTTACAGCATATCATAAAAGCAATATGAATATAAATAAAAATAGTAAAAATCCAATAAATAATATAAAACATTAAAAATACAGAAGGTGTGTCACAAAACATAAACCCTCCCATCCACCAAACACTTGGCAGAAGAGTCATGTCTTACACTGATGGCAGAATGCAAGAAGGTTTGGGCTGAGGCGGACCTCCACCAGGAGAAAGTTCCACAGCACCAGAGCAGCAGCAGCCGAAAACGCCCGCCTGTCTGTCCCCACCCGTCTTTAGTGGGGAACCTCCAGGAGGGCAGCCCCAGACGACCACAGGAGCCGCCCAGGAAGTGAGGCAGTCCCTCAGATAAGTAGGTCCCAGATCATTTAGGACTTTATAGGTCAGCACCAGCACCCTGACTCAGGCCTAGAAAACTATAGGCAGCCAGTGCAGCACCGACATGATGTGCTCCCTACAACCTGTCTCAGTGAGCAGACAGGCCACAGCATTCCGCACTAGCTGCACCTTCCAAACAGTCACCACGGGCAGCCCCATGTAGAGCATATTACAATAGTCTAGCCTAGCGGTGACAAATGCATGGATGACAGTGGCCAGGTCAAAATCAGCAATATAGGGGCGGAGCCACATAACTAGATGCAACTGGTGGAACGCACTCTTGGCTACAGCCGACACCTGGCGAGCCAGATGCAACTGTGGATCCAGGAGCACTCCCAAGCTCCTAACCTGAGATGACAACACAGGGCGAACCCCATCAATAATCGGCAAAAAAACATAATCCAGAACCTTGGACCCGCCAATGAGCTGTAGCTAGAAAAATCAGGCCTGAAAACTAATTGATAAAGTAAGCCCATTTCAGTGCTTGAATTGCTAAAGGACAGGTCAGCTGAAGTCTTGACAGACACACACACCCCACACACACACACACTTATTTCTGTGTTGCAAGATGTTTATTAAACATGTTCATGCCCGGACATTTTGAAAGACAACCATGTCTCGTTGGTTCCTATGTTAAATTATTTCAATGCTTTTAAACTATTTACTTTTAACATATATAGGTGGATTCTTTGACCCCAAGCAGTGGGGGTCGTGTTTGGTGGGCACTAGCCATAGCCTTTAAAAACAGGTGACATCTTTTATCCATGTTGTTTGTTGAAAGCAACCTGACTTAATTGGGGTGTCCAGGAAGTGCTTAGCTGAGGGAGGTATTCCTTATAGGGTCTACTCAGGTCTGAGATATACTTTTCCATCCTAACTATGGATAAAATCCTTCATAGATTTAAAGTGTTCATGTTTCAGAATAGGTTATGGAATTCATCTTTCTGTTCTATTCCTTTCTTACGACCTATGGCATGCTGTACAATTAACTGTACACTTTGGCCTTTCACTGAATGTTATTTTGTTTTGGTTACATGAAAGTCTTTGTTCCAATGATTTTGTTTTGACGACATTATGAGGTTTGGAATGCAGTAAACAATATAGTTGTTAGAAGATGCTGATTAGAAGTTAATTCTAATTATGATATCACAATGGGGTCCTCGAGCAGTATTCCACAGTATAGATACTGGTTTCTAATATGGCTCTGTCCACCTGTTTGGATAGAATATGTATTTATGGTCCATTATTTATTATTTGCTGTTTAATAATAACTTACTTGCCGTTTGATCATAGTTTGTTATTTTGACTGGAATCTATTTGCTTCTTTGTCTTATGTTGGTTTCTTCATCTCTCTTCAGCATACACTTTTGATCTGTTCCTCACCCATTGAAATTGTCTCTTACTAATATACTTGTCTTTATTCACATTTTAAGCAACAGCAGTTCTTAAGTTAGGGTCTGTTTTATTGAGGAGACAAGATTTAATTAGGCCTAAAAAGCAATTTGCTTTTTAGTCTGTTTTGTAGCAAAGCAGACTTTTTGGCATAATTGGCACAAAGGAATTTGAAAAAACACTGACAATATGTTTGTTTCTGGAATCCAAAGTCTTTTTGTAAGTTGGGTCAAAACAGTTTCTCATAAAATTAAAGGAGTTAAAAACATGTAATGAAGAAGTAATATTGATAATAGAGAAACACCGCCACCCCGCAGAAAAGATGTTTTATTGTTTCAGGCATATCTCAAATACTGAAATAGGTTTAATTTTTAAGTCAAATAAGGGTTTTAAAGGTTGTCAATTGGAGTAGTAGTAATCAAAATTCATAGTGTATTTAATTAGTGAACTAAAGTTTATTAAAACATAAAGTTTGGCTTCAAATTATACTTAAATACACCATTCAGAGGAATAAGTAATTGTTCCTTTGAATTGTGTCTTAATGAGAAACTCAAAATCTTATAAATCAGTGTTGCTCTAGAAATTTCTTTCTAAAGTAGGTAAAACCGAGGCAGATCTAGCCTTTGTTGTTCAACAACTTCCTGAAAAGAATCCCTATATGAAATTATGTAAAATTATTAGAATTTAATAAAACTTCAGTGAAGCTAATAGACTCCATTGGGTTTCACAGAGCTCTACTGAGCTAATAGACTCTACTGAAGTGGAACAAAGATCGGGACAGGTAAAAGGTTACCATGGTCTTGGTTCATAGAAGCAAGGAGTGGTGAAGTCAAAATAAACATGAAGAAGATATGGCTGTGGAGACATGGAAACCAAGAGCATCTTTCTTTAACGTCATCACTTGGCAAAAGGCAAACTTCATTCTAATTGGTGGACCCCTGACCTGTTTGTCTACAATTGGAGGAAAACATGGCAGCCATATTGCAAGACTCTCAGAAATCCTATAAGACTGGAAGGATATTGTTGACAGTGGAAGGTCTTGCTTGCTATGAAGACTTGCTGAAAGGCAAAGGCCTGAAGGGACTTAGTTTTTTTTTCCTTTGCTTTAATTCTTTCCTCCCCTGGCAGGTGGTAACCTTAAATTTGGCCATTGTACACCCCACCCCCACCGGAGCGGAGGACGAGAGTGCCCTTGGGACAGTTGCAAGCTGCAGTGTTTGCTGGTGTGGCCTGAGAGTGGTGCTTGTTTTGCTGTTGCCCCAGGATCCTTTTCTGCTACACCAGGTAAGGTAGAGGTTGCTGCCCCCCCCCTCCCCCCATCCTCCATAGGGGGCAGGACATTAGACCTTTTAGAGGGTGTTCCATCTTGTGACTGTTTTGGGATCTCAGGGGTCTGTTATTGGGGGTTTGGCTTTGTTGTAAGGGTGGGTCTCTGTCATAGGGTGAAAACAGACATGACGCTAACCACCCTTGGTGGTTATTTATGCATGTTTCAGGGCTACATAGGGCACCAATACAGCCCTGCAACATGCATAAATAACCACCAAGGGTGGTTAAAGGGTGGTTAGCGTCATGTCTGTTTTCACCCTTAGTTGTGGGTGGTTAATTTTGTATTGGTTGGCTACCATGCAAACGGCTGGGACACCGCTTTCCTCCCTTGTATAGGGAAACAGCACAAGCTGGATGATTTTGGGGGTGGGGGAGGCCTCAGGGGGGAGATCTGGATTCAGCAGACCTTTTTTTTACAATTTCTACTTCCAATAGGTTTTCATGTCCAGATCCTGATGTTCATGATACCCTGCCCGAGAGGGTAGGAGTGGAGTGTGTGATGATGATTTAGCTGGGACTGAACAAGGGAAAGACGGAAATAATAGGCAGCCTCTTCTGGATTGCCCAGTTTAGCCCTTTGGCTCTCCAAGCGAAACATATCCTACTGATAGGACATTTGGCCCAACAGATTTTTAATAGGATGGATGGGGTGGACAGTACTCTATCATTAACGTCTTCTACTTTGGACAATTTATTGATGTATTCCAAGGGCCTGCAGAAACCCATTTCACCACAGAAGTTGAGATCCCAACAGCCAAATCCCCATCTGAATCCACATTTGCAGCATAGTAATCGGGCCCGTGTGCCTGTGCAGAGTAATAGTGGTAACTGTAGTTACCCTTCTAATAATAACAACCAAACAGATGAACTCCAGACGGATCGTATAGCCATAGAGGTTATACCGCTCTCAGATGGGTCTCTGTCACCATGGAGGCCAGTAGGGCAGGCGGTGAGGAATGTTAGGGCATTATTCCAGACTAACTTCCAGGGATGTGATGTTAAGGGGCTGGAGTACCTATCTGGAGGTGCAGTTAAGTAGAGATGCATTATTACGTTTAGTTCCCCTAGATGGGTTTTGCTCTTTTTGAGGAATAAGAACTATTGTGTCTCCCTCTGTTCCCCTTCCTTGGTGTCACACACACACACACACACACACCTCAGATTGTAAGCCCTAGGGCAGGGACTATTCTATTCAATTACTTTGTAAAGTGCCAGGTACATTACTGGCGCTATATAAATGCTTGCTAATAATAATGTCTTTTTCCTGTCTTTTCTTTTCCTAAGCCTTTTATTTTCCATTTTAAAAGTTATTTTTAAGCTTCTTAAGTTTTTACATTTCTCTTTTGTTATTTTATTTTTTATTTCATTTTTCTCATTTTTCACTCTTTCCAAGCCATTTTTGTTTGAATTTCTCTTTTTGCTCTAAAATGTTAATTCTTGTGTTTTCTTTACTCTTTTTTAAGCTATTTTAATTCCCATCTAGGATTTTCTAATCTTTTGCCTCAGAAAAAGGGCAATTCCCACCTTTCCTTTATTTTTATTTGTTCCCAGTTGGGATTTTCTTCCTTTTTGCCCGAGAAAAGGGCAATTCCTACTTTTCTCTAAATTTTTGTCCGTAATTGCCAACTTTACTTTTCTTTAGGGAAGTACTGTATTAGTCCCAGATGGGACTGTTGCCTTACAATTTTTTACTCAGCTTTGTGGGCAGAGTTTCCCAAGTGCTTCTCTCACTTTTCTCTTCCTTTTTGTAGCGTCCATGCAACTTGCCTGTTGAGGGGCCATTCCTCAACCTCTGGACAACTTTGTTTTATATTTTTGTTTCTTTTCTATCTTTTATTTTTATTATTTTTACTTTAATTCTTATCAAGTCTCCAGCATAGCAGCAAGTTAACATCTTATCTTCCCCAAGATTCTCCTGGGAATTAGCTCCATAATTAGCAGGAATTAGCAGGGCCCCACAGACCCTGGACATCATTTCATGGGATCTGTGGTATCTGTTTGGTGAGATATAGTCTCCAAAAATATATATATTTGTAATCAATATATATTTTTTGTGTCCTTCCGTAGTGCTTTTATAGTAGTGTGTAAGCCAGTGTGTCAGCCAGTGTGTCAAGGCAATAAGTTGTAGTATTTTAGTCATAATAATTGTCTACTGTGACTTTTTGGTGAGGAAACTTAAGCTTTCCTTTGGGGATCCCTGACCCCATGGTGGAGCTAATTCCTATGAGAATCTCGGGGTAACAGAGCTCAATCAATTCGACCTCATCCAGTCCACCACAGCCGTCAAGCACCGGGAAAGCACCGCGACTGCAGGGCCTGGGTCAGATGAAAAGGACAGGTATAGTTGTGCGTCATCAGCAAACTGATGACAACTCCCTGCCCATCTGTGTACAAACCTCTCCCAATGGCTCCATATAGACATTGAACAAGGGGAGGCGGGGAGGAATGGAGCCCTGTGGGACCCCATACAAAAGATCCCTGGGAGAATATGTACACTCTCCCAGAACAACCCACTGAGATCTACCCGCTAGGAAGGACTGGAACCATTGTAAAACCATTCCATCCAACCCAGCCAGGTCCCACAAGAGTCACCAACACCTCACGGTTCACTGTCAAATGCTGCCGAGAGATCGAGCCGAACCAGACAGGCTGAATGACCTTTATCCTCCACCAGTCAGGAGGTCATGGACCAAGGCCACAAGCGCATCTCAGTGCCATAATCAGGGCAAAAACCGGACTGTGAAGGATCTAGAAAATTGGTATAGTCCAGATGGACCTGCAACTGATGAGTCACCCACTCAATAACCTTCCTTAAAAAGGAAAGATTAGAGATTGGCCGATAGCTCGCTGAGGAGTCAATGTCCAAAGGTGGTTTCGTGAGGACGTGGTTTCTTCTTCTTCATCATCTTCATTTCAGAAGAAGATGGTTTCTTCTTCTTCATTCAGCCGTGTTCCAAAAAGCTTGGCAGTTGCAAGTTAAACCTCCCACCTTAACCCGTGCACCATGTAAGCAGTAAAGATGTTTTACTGTCTCACATATAGTTCTCACTTACAAATTGGGCTCCATGCACCTGCAATTTGCCTTGGTTTTTGCCTTGCAATTTCAGCCCCAATCCTCTTCCTCTGCATACTGGGGGCAACACTGTCCCCAACACAATCGTGAGTGAGCAGAGGCAACACAATCACTGCTACTCCATTCCTGTCCTCCTTGACCTCTCTGCTGCCTTTGATACTGTTGACCACTCACTCTTGCTGGAATGACTTCACTCCCTTGGCTTCATCCTCGACTGGTTTGCCTCCTACCACTCTGACCACTCCTTCAATGTGTCTCTTGCCAACTCCGCCGCCTCCTCCTCCCTTCCCCTCTCAGTTGGTGTTCACAAAGGCTCTGTCCTTGGTCCTCTCCTCTTCCCCTCTCCTAACTCCTGCTCATACCTTCCATCCAGTACAATGTTACCTGAGGTTTACATACTCATATCCTTACCACATGGACCAGCCAGCCATCATTCTTGATATAGCCAAGCCAAACATGTGCACCTGAAACCTCGTATCTTCGTGAATGTTACACCCCTTGTTTCTCCCTCTGTTCCCCTTCCTTCGTATCCCCCCCTCCCCCCGTCTCTCAGATTGTAAGCCCTAGGGCAGGAACAATGTCTTTTCCATTACTTTGTAAAGTGTCAGGTACACTGCTGGCGCTATATAAATACTTGCTTATAATACTACCACCACCACAAGCTGGGGACAGCAAGCTCTTCCCTGCCCCAGCGTTATGTACTTGATCTCAGTCTTCTATCCAACTCATTTTAAATTCCTCAGTGCACGTAACTACATACAGTCTCTCTCTTAACTCTAGCATTTCACCAGGAAGGGGTGGGAGGGGGTGGGGGAAGGGGAGTGAGGAAGCTACAGAGAGAAAATGGAAAGACCGTGAGTGGGGATGGGTCCGTGCAGCCATCATTCCCCCACCTCCCCATCATTTCAGCTGCTCCCAGTTATCTCTTACATGTCATTCCACCCAGCTCGCTATACAGGCTGTTGCTAAATCCTGTCACTTTGCTCTGTACAATATTGCCAAAATCCAGCCTTGTCTTACTGTCGTCACTGTAAAAACTCGAGTCTATGCTCTAGTAATCTCTCACCTTGACTACCGCAACTTCCTCCTTACTGGTCTTCCTTGTTCTGATCTGGCCCTCCTCATCTCCATTCAACGCTCCGAAGCCAAATTCATCCACCTTGCCCATCGCTTTGACAGGCCCCTCCTCTTCGCCATGCACTGGCTTCCTCTATGGGAACACATTCAGCACAAGCTCCTGGTCTTCACCTTCAAGGCTCTTCATGGCCTTGCTCCCCCATCTCTCTCCACTTTTGTATCCCGCCACATTCCTGCCCAGGAGCTTTCCTCCTCCTCTGCCCCCACCCTCGCCTGCTCACAAACCCCTTGCTCCTCTGAATGTCTTCACCCCTTCTCCCTTGCTGCCCTTCATGCCTGGAACTCCCTCCCTGGATACATTTCCTCTGCTCCCTACCTCCCAACTTTCAAATCCCTCCTGAAATCCCACCTCTTCAGTCAGACCTTCCCTAGCTTGTCATCCTTTCCCCCTCACTCAGAACCCAATTCCCTGTAACTAAGCGAAGCACGTGAGCCTGCAACTTCTCAACCTCATGAATGTACTCTTGTCTTTCCTGATGTTTACCTTTCCCTCATATCCCCCTCCCTTGTCTCTCAGATTGTACAGTGCCTACCCCTAAGGGGCTTACAATCCACAGTCAGAGACAGGCCCCAGGCACATTGCTTGCGTAAAAAAATCATAAAGATAATAAATAATAATAATAATTTCAGCTGCTTCTGGTGGCCTCCTACCCATCATTCTACTCATCCTCTCATCACTCCAGCCATTTCCAGTGTCCCCAAACTCATCATTCCATTCAGTCCCCTGTCATTCCAGCCACTCCAGGCATCTTTGTACCCATAATTCCACCCAACCCTCTCCATCATTTGATCTGCTTCCAATTGCCTCTTCCATGTCATTGCACCCAACCCCTCCATCATTCCAGCTGCTCCCCGTGAGTGCTCACATGTGATTCCACCCAGTTCCCTGTCATTCCAGCTGCTGCATTTATACCCATCATTCCATCCAACCCCCTGTCATTCTAACTTCTCCCAGTGTCCTAGAACCCATCATTTCATCCATTCCTGGTAGCCACTCCTGTATCATTCCACCCAGTTCCCCATAATTTCAGCCACTCTTAGAGACCTCCTATCCATTCTGCCCCTACCCCCGATTCCAGTCGCTCCCAGTGGCCTCTTACCCATCATTGCCCCAGGCCCTTGCCACTCCAGCTGCTTCCAGTGCCCTTATACGTCATTCCACTCAGCCCCTCATGATTCCAACCACTCCCAAAGTCCTCATACCCAGAATTCCATCATTCCAGCCACTCCCAATGACCTCTTTCATTTCATTCCACCTAGCTCTTCTTCATTTCTGCCTCATACCCACTATTTCACCTTCTCCCAATGTCCTCATACCCGTATTTCCACTCTGCACCCCATCTAAAGCTGAACTAACTACCCCCCAAAATGGGTATACCGGATGAATTTCTGGTACCTGAACACAACATTTGGTACCAATCGGTACCCAGTTGCTCCCCAATTTGGGTACCCAATGTTCCAGAATTTTGACTTCTAGTCCCAGAATGTCAGCTTCAGTACTGATTTTTCTCCATCCCGATATACCAATCGGGAATTGGAAAAATAAAAAAATCAGTACCGGAAATTACTAAATTTTAGGCTATCCGGGTACCTGAGTAGAGTGTCGAGTACTCACTGTAGTAGTAAAAAATGCAGGCATTGCCCAGGGGTACTAAATTAAGTACCCATTTCAGCTCTACCCATCATTTCAGTCACCCCCAATTGGCTGGTACCTATCATTCCACCCACATCCCTCTGTCATATTCAATATTCAAGTTTATTTTATTTGGCACTGGCTGTTGCCTTGGTCATTGATAGCAAATGCATACAAAAGAAATACAATTTTAGTAAAAACAACTACAAATTATACACGCATCGACATATTAGACTGACAACATAGCTCCAACCTTTTAGGTTTCGCTACTAATCACATTTCAAAACGTGAAGATGGACCAAGCATACTATAAGCCCTCCTAATCATGCCAGGCTATTATCCTGCAATAGTTGTGCATACCCCTTATGATCTTATAAAGAATTGGATTCCTATAATGCCCCTTTCTTATAAGGGTTGAAGATACATAACTCTTGGAGATGCTTTGCTCTTCTCGAAGCTTGTAGTGGCAATACTTGACTCCTGAAGGAGTTGTCTTATCTGGGCTTGCATTTGCAGCACTTAAATCCAGAGAGATAGCCTACTCATTGAAGTATACACAGCATCACTTGATCCATAGGAGGAATGTTTAGTTCTTGTAAATGCAGCTGACACAACATACAGTTTGTTTCTTTTTGACACCATCCTTGTTGATATGCTAGCTCATTGCCTCAGGATAGTAAGTCCAAAACCAGTCTGACATCCCTCTGTCATTTCAGTTGCTCCTGGAGACCTCCAACCCATCATTCCACTCAGCCTGCCCACCCCTGCTTGCAGTTGCTCCCAATGTCCTCATACCCAAC
Source organism: Sphenodon punctatus (assembly GCA_003113815.1). Taxonomy (NCBI): domain Eukaryota; kingdom Metazoa; phylum Chordata; class Lepidosauria; order Sphenodontia; family Sphenodontidae; genus Sphenodon; species Sphenodon punctatus. Next base: position 10,814,262 of record QEPC01012913.1, read on the forward strand.
ATTCCATCCAGATCCCTGTCATTCCAGCCACTCCTATCCATCACTTCTCTCCGCCCCCCACCACCCATGATTCTAGTTCCTCCACATGGCCTCATGCCCATAATTCCACCCAGCCCCTTGTCACTCCAACCACTTCCACTGTTGTCCTATTGGGCAGCTACGGTGGTCAGGGTTGAGCGGCTGCAGGATCAGTCAAATCAGGGTTTCCACAAGATCAGGACAGGCAACAAGTCCAAAGGGGCAGCCCACGTATCTAATCAGAGTCCAGGCCAAGGTCAAATTCAGAAGAGCAGGCCAAATGGATGGGTCAAGCAAGAGTGGAAACAGCAAAGCAGAAGGCAGGTAGCAGGGATCAGAAGTGCACAGACAGGAGTCAGGGACCAGGGGACAGAGGCAGGGAATCAGAAGTACAACGGCAGGAATCAGGAGGCAAAGAAGCAGACAGACACAGAAGCAGAGTTGTTGTTCTGCCTGCCTCCTGCTGTCATATGACCTGTATACTGTGCATGCCTAGCAAGGACCAATCAGGGCTTGGTGGGCAAACCCCATCAGGCTCTCTAAAGGATCAACAGGACCAGACCAAGGGCTGAGCCTGGCCTCATAGGTTATGCAGAGGTGGCAGTCACCTGCACCAGGTCCAGGATCCCAGAGATGCCGGTTCAAGTCCCAGGTTCTTACATATCCTACCTGTCTCTCCACCAAGCCACCCAGGATTCCAGCCTCTCCTGGTGGTCTCATGTTTATCATTCCACCCAGCCCCCACATAATTCCAGATGCGCTGAATGGCCTCGTACGTGTCATTCCACCGGGCTCTCCTTCCCTGTCTTTTTATTTAATCTCTGTGGCTTCCTCACTTCCCCTACCCCTCTTGGCCTTGTCCCCACCTCTCTACTTTGGAATTTTTGCTCCTCCCCCTCCCCTCTTTGTTTCTGATAAGCATCTACCATTAAGGGCTACTGGCATTCCCAAGGCCGCATTACTTCCAACTGGCTTCCCTATTGTCTCTATTGTTTCCAGCCAGCATCACTTGTACCTTGTCAGTTTCAGGGAAATGGCCCTGCAAAAAAGGCATCCTCAGGTACATACAATAGTGGGTCATCAATAATGCCTCCTCATGACCCTACAGCAATGCTCACAATCATACAGCGATGACTTGTCCAAAAAGGTGCTTCACAGAGGTACGACAATTGCCCATCAATTAAGCCTGCTCACTGTCTGACAGCAATGGCCCTCTGCACATGAACTGTGGCATAAAGAAAAGGCAATTGGGTTCCTTACCTTGGGAATTGCCTTTCTGTGGCCTTCAAGGGAGGTTATTCGGACGTAGGGTGTTTGGGAATGTTCTCCCCCATGGTCAGTAGGAGGCAGCACCGACTTTCAACTGGGCATGCGTAGGGAGAGCGCGCCCTCGCTTCCCCAGGTGTACCACAGTCAAAGGATTCAGATGTCTGTAATGAAAACGAGAAAAACACAACCTCCCCCAAACTACGAGGGGGGGGGGCAAATGAGAACCAGCTAGGGTGCAAACAGAATTAACCCACCCAGAAACTGACAGAAGGTTCAGAAAACAGAAAACCCCGGGTGGGCGGAATAACCTCCCTTGAAAGCCACAGAAAGTCAATTCCCAACGTAAAGAATCCAACTGCCCTTTCTATGGCCTTCTCGTCCGGTTATTCGGACGTAGGGAGGTAACAGAGCAGTGAAGCCCATTCGGCAAGGGGAGGGCCAGTGAGTTTAAGATGAACCCAGGACTCCCTGCAAAATCCACCAGCTGAAAGCGGCCTCGACAGACTCCAAAAGATCAATTTTATAGTGCTCAGTGAAGGTATGAGGGTTTTTCCAAGTAGCAGCCCTGCATATCTCCCCAAGCGGGGCCCTGGATCTAAAGGCCCAATTAGTGGCAGCTCCACACGCGGAGTGGGCCAGAACTATAGCTGGGGGTAAGAGACCAGCAGATCTATACGCGTCAGCGATACAGGCTGAGATCCATCGGGAAATGACCACCTTGGAAGGCCTTTCGCCTTTTGAGCAAGGGTGGTAGCTTACCAAGAGGCAGGAAGTGCGCCGGAAGGGCTCTGCGCATTCCAGGTATATCTTAAGAGCACAGCTTACGTCGAGGGTTTGCCACAATTTTTCTAGATGGTGACGGGGGCGAGGACAGAAGGGTTGAGTCGTAAGACGACCAATTCTCTCCGGAAAGTGCAAAGGGCCGGATCAATGGAGAAAGCCCCGATCTGCGAGAGCCCCGATCTGCGAGACCCTTCTAGTGGAGATAATGGCAATTAGGAAGGCTACCTTGAGGGAAAGGAAGTAGAGAGAGACTTCTCTGAGCGGTTAAAAGGGAGAAGCCGTAAGGGTCCTGAGTACCACATTGAGGTTCCAGGTGGGAAACCTATGGACAATGGGTGGGGAATGCATCGGGCGGCCCTTAAAAACTGATGTATGTGGGGATGGCTGGACAGGCGAAACCCGGTGGAAGCTCCTAGTGTGCTATCTAGCGCTGCTAATTGTCTAGAGTGTGTGTTAGGTCGGAGCCCCTTGTCCAACCCCTCCTGGAGAAACTAGGCTATGGAGGGGGTCTGGGGGGGCGTGATGGGTGTGGCACCATTTAACGAACACCCCACAGGTGCACTGGTAAATACACTAGTGGACTTGTGTTTGGATGCCAACAGGGTCCGCACAACAGTGTCGGAATACCCCAACCTCCGAAGGGCTAAGGTTTCAAGAGCCAGGCTGTAAGTTTCAGGAACCCTGGCTGGTTGTAGCGCAGGGGACCCTGGGACAACAGATCTGGGGCGACGGAAGTTCCAGGTCTTCCTCGGCGGACAATGTGATAAGGTCTGTGAACCACGGTCTGTGCGGCCAGAAGGGGGCCAATAAGATGATTGTGGCTCGCTGGTGTTTGGACTTGTGGATCGCCCGGTTGAGGAGGGGAAGGCGTATAGGAGACCCAAGGGCCACTGCTGGCTGAGAGCATTGTATGCTTCTGCTTTGGGGTGGGGACCCCTGCTGAAGAATCGGGCTGTCTTGGCATTGGAAGGGGAGGCAAGCAGGTCCAGAGCTGGACTGCTGAATCTGCGTACGATCAGCTGGAATGCTGCTTGGCTGAGGGACCATTCTCCTGGATCTACTGCTTGTTGGCTCAACTAGTCCGCTTCAACATTGTCCACTCCCCATATGTGCAGAGTGGACAGAGAGAGGAGGTGAATTTCCATCCAGCATAGCAGGTGCGTGGCTTCCTTGTGGAGTGTTTGGGATCGTGAGCCTCCCTGGTTGTTGACGTAGGTCATGGCTGTTGCGTTGTCCGTGAAGACTAAGATATGGTTCCCCTGCACCTGATGGGTGAAGTGCTGCAGGGCAAGTCGAATGGCTTTGAGCTCCAGCCAATTGATGCTGCGACTGAGATCTAGCAGAGACCAGGTGCCCTGCGTCACGTTTGAGTTTAGGTGGGCACCGCAGCCGGACAGACTGGCATCTGTCATGAGTATTACTCTTGTCGGTTCCATCAGAGGGACTCCCAGGTCGAATCTGTGGGGGGTCCTCCCACCAAATGAAGGAGAGGATGTGTGCCTGCCATGGTCGAACGTACCAACGTCACGAGCTTCACGATCTTGCACTGGCAGTGCCGTGCTGAGGCCGAAAGGGAGGACTCGATACTGCCAGTGCTGGCCTTTGTAGCAGAAGCAAAGCCATCATCTGTGGGCTGGGAGAATGGGGACGTGAAGGTAGGTGTCCTTGAGGTCCAGCGAGGCTAGCCAGTCGTTGCTCAAGAGGGAAAGGGAAATGGAAATGGAGGCAAGGGTCTCCATCTTGAATCGCTGCGCTTTGAGTGCCCTGTTCAAGCGCTTCAAGTCGAGGACTCCTTTCCGCTCTGGTTTTCTTCTACACAAGGAATAGGATGGAGTAGAGGCCCCCTTCTTTTTTCATGCCACGGTACCCTTTCTATGGCTCCCATCAGTTGTAACCTGTTTAGTTCCAGGCGCATCGCTGTGTGTTTGGAGGCAATGCAAGAGCGAGGAGATACTCGGAAGAACTCCCTTGGTTTGTATTTGAGTTCAATCGAGTATCCCCTCACTACCGTTTGGAGAACCCAGGCTCCTGTTGTTGCCTGCTCCCACCTGTGAGCGAAGCGTAGCAGCCAGCTGCCCAGCCAGGCGTAGGCTAGGAAAGAGGATCCGGAGCAGTCAGGAGTCCTACTTGCGGGTGGGGGATCAAGAGCGCCTTGGATACGAAGGCTGGGATTGGGATCTGCCAGGCCTCGCTCCGCATCCACAATGGTCTCTGCCACGTGCTTGGAAGTTCTAGGAGTTGCCTGAAGAAGGGCCTCATCTGGGTCCCTGTGAGAAGCGTTGAAAGGGATGAAAAAAGTTTTTAAAAGACTGAACCTGGTTAAGAGTGCTTCTTTTCCTTATTCGACGCCTCAGCCAAGGCCTTTTCCAAGGCAGAGCCAAATAGTTTGCCCCCTTTGAACATACTGTTAACCAGGAGGTTCTTTGCATGAGGGTCTGCACGCCAGGAGCGGAGTCACAATCTGCATCTGGCAGACACGTTGGCCGCCATGCCTTCGGCAGCCCAGGTGACTATATCCATGGATGAGTCTATCAGAAAGGCATGGGCGAGAGTAACATTAGTGGCAAGTTTACGAGACAGAGAGAGATCCATCTTTTGCACTGCTTTTCCACCACTGTTCTGTAGAGCTGTGCTATCTTCTCTCTCTCTCACCCTACCTCTTTTTCAATTGCAAATAACCTCAGAAATTAAAAAAGTCACCATAAATTACAACCAATATTTGTCTTTCCTCCCTCAAGCTATTTCCTTGTCTATTATCTTTGTATCTGTATAGATCTTATGTGGCTTGTGATTTCCTTCCAGTCCAAAGCATGATGCATTAATTTATTTTTTTTAAAAACAAAAACATAATGAATCATTCCAGTCAAATGACTAGACTACGTGCCCACACATCTAGCCTGATACTAGTTCATGACTGGCTAGGCTAGCCAATACTTTTCATCTCTGGGAATCTGCATGGGAAACTTCTACAGGTGACTCTACTCTACACAAAAGAAATGCCAGCTGTGATTCTGCAGAGCTTAAAGAAGTGCCTTTTGTTGTTCTATACATGCTGTGCTATTGGGGACATATCAAGAAATTCCAATGTGCAGACAAGGACTGAGTCACTGTATATCAATGTGAGCCTCTTCATCTCATCCACTCTCAACTCCTGCTTCTCAGCACGTAACATCAGCAATCAATACCTACTTCTCAAGCTTATCAAATTTGTCACACATTATAGCCATTAAAATATGATTGATAAATATCAAAACTTGTCTGAAGTGCTAAACACAAGACTGAACCTTCAAGGTCAAGAAGTGGATGGAGAAAGATTATCTGAAATGGTTTTTAAAGCTTAGGGTGAGATTTGATTTTTAAGAACGTTCAGTTTTGGCCTAACTCTGAACTTGTTCACATAGACAGAAAAGTTACCAAGCATAATTTACTCTGGAGCATAGTGCTCCACCACTATGAAACATCTCTGTCCCTGGAAGCGAGAGACAGACTTACCTTGATTCAAATTATGCAGTGTTGGTCAATTAGGTGTTACCACTCAGGAAAGGTATCTTGGAGTTATTCTGGACAATTAATTTAACCTTGTATGGCAGCGGCCAAAGAGGCTACCAGAATGTTAGAAATTATTTGTAAAGGGATAGAGAATAAAACAGAAAATATCATAATCTGGCTGTATAAATAAATGGTGTGACCACACCATTAATATTGTTGCCCCATCTCAAAAAAGATACAGTCGAACTAAAAAAAGGTACAGAGAAGGGCAACAAAAATGATCATGAGTATGGAACAGCTTCTATACAAAGAGATGTTCGATAGGTTATGACTCTTCAGATTGGAGAGAGACTACTGAGAAAGAATATGATAGAAGTAAAGCGTTGGGTACATCGCTGGCGCTGTATAAATGCTAATAATAATAATAATAATAATAATAATAATAATACAGAGGAAAGGACTAGAAACAATGGGCTCATTACAGGAAAGTATGTTTCAGTTGGGTATCAGGAAAAACTTCCTGAGCTGTTCAGTAATGGAACGCCCAGGGAGACCGTATGCTCCCCATTGCTCGAGGTTTTCAAAAGGAGGCTGGACAACCATCTGTTGAGAATGTTGTAGCTGTAGTCATCCTACATCCAAGCAGGGGGGTGGACTAGATAACTCAATGTCCCTTCCAACTCGATGGATCTCTGACATTGCTACACAAAAGGCATAAATTAACTTTTAAGAAAAATACAGCGTGCAAGGGTCCCCGAGGGTAGGTGTGTGAGGACTCCAGCCCCAAAGACCCAGATGATGAATCTTATCCAAACAGTGGGCTTGATCCCAAACCCCATGTGCCACTCAACCAGCGAACTATGGCATCCGTGTAAGCTGCACACATGCGCATAAGCCACACATATAGGGGTTGGGGGATCCAGGCCACAGACTTTATTCATAACAGGTTTCCAGTCCAGGATCATGTGCACAACTAAAATCCATTCCATTACTTACTACCCCAGTATTTAGATCAGAGTCTAAATCTGCCCAAGCCCTCCAGCCCACGGCTTGCAAAAGGCAGTGTTCCACCCAGCTCTGGCTTCCCCTTGTCTCACTCTGGACTGAGCCCATTTCAGTCTCTTTATATTATGGGCTGGTTCAGGGATTTTATCCCCAATAAACGTTCTAAGGGACTAATCCCAATCTCGGGGCCTCTAACCCCAATTAACTCAGAGGATTTAGCCCCTCAAAAGGTAACACTCATCTCAACAACAAGCTATAGGGCTTAAACCCCGACTTGGTAGGATCCAGGAGAAATTTACCTCAACTAATGGGGTCCTTTCTATACAGTCCTCACCCAATATCCCTATGGAAACAACCCCTAAGAAACAGCATATTTCCCACTTCCTAGACATCCCAATGTCCCTGGAGACCCTTGTTTCTTGTGGGCTCTCTTTACTTTGTGACTTCTTTATGTTAAATCTTAGAGACCCTGCCCTTAGCCACCAGGACAGGGTAGGAACCAGGCCCACCCAACTGTTCCCAGCACCCAGTCCTGGGACACTAGACCTTTAGCAGGTTGAAGAAATTCTATAATCTTATATCATAACAATTCTCAAGGCCCTTTTTCTCATTTCCCAACCAATTACCACAGGCAAAGTGATGACCCAAAGTTTCAACACACAACATTAAACTCCCTCCAATTGCTTACACAACATAATTAAATTATCTCCTTACAGCTCTACCAAAATATAATCCTTTAACCTCCAATTTTCCAGACCTGCATCCACAGATTCCACTATTCATTCACTAATTGTCCATTCATTTGCAAAACATGCTTTACCTCAAACCCCATTATCTCCGTCATTACCCCTTGATCTACAGTTGGCATCTCATCATCCCCACTCCAAGTGTGTGAACAATCCTCCAGCTGCAAGTTTCCCTGTTCAGTATAAGACCCCACAAGCTTCCCAGGGACTAGTCCTTCTTCTGTGCGTTCCACAGGAGGAAGCTGCTCAGGTCTTATAAAAAGCACCTCTTGACTCCTAAGCCCTGAAGTTCTCCTTCCTCCATCAGGGGTCACCAGTACTTGGGAGTTTTTCCTGAGGTCATTCCTCCATTATTGAACACTCTACTTCTGACAGAGCTGTCAGAATGCAATCCTCTAGCTCTCCCAACCAGGTGCTTGGCAATAAACGGCCCTTTTTTTTTTTTTTTTTTTTTAAACTAGAAAGGCCACCTCTGAAAGTCACCTATATTTAATTTTTGTATTCTGAAAGAAACTTTTGTACTAAAATGACTTTCCCCTCTCAATTTCATATTCTATAAATCAGTGTTAGATAACCGTTTTAAATATTGCCTAACATTTCCTATGAATTAATTTTAGAGGCAAAAACCCCACAACAATCACCAGATATATAAATGCTCCATTCATTCTCTGTGGAATTCAGAGGCCAGCTTCCTTTCTGGTTACCAGGGCAACAAATCATAGCTCTCTCTTCCTTTCTTATTCCCTAAAAACAAATGTTGCTGACATTCTTCCCTATAAAACAAGATAACATGGCTAAGGTGAGAAGCCCCTGGGGGGGGGGGGGGAAGAGAGGTGGTACTAATGCAGAACAAAGCCAGTCATCATTATAAAGCCAATAAAGGACAGGCACTCTGAACACATACTCAGTGTAAATGTGAATAAACCAAGATGCTGTGCCTCAGTGCCACCTTCACAACCACTAAAATATACACAGTAAAAAGTATTTTTAGATTTTTTTAAAAAAAAATGTTATAAGTAGGAAAACACACACCAAAAATTGTGCCTTAGCTCTTGGAAAAACATTTTCATAGTATTTGCACACAGGTAAGTTTGTGTGTTTTACTAGTTTCCTATATAGATTAAACACAGATAGGTGTCCATGATTTACATGTATTCTGTGCACTTGTGATGCAACTGATTTGCATAGGCAACACTAGATTGGCAAGGGTGAAAATAACTTAACTTTTAATTTCTCTGTGTACGTGACCACTGGCAGACATATCTAGGGCCAAGTTTAGTGCATACTAAAGAGGCTGAATTCTCAACATAAGCCACAGCAGTTAATTACAAAAATTAGATAGTTGTAGTGATCTAAGTGCACATGTTCGCCCTAACCAAAATGCTTGGCCCCACGTAGCTATTCACCTGCACCTGTACATCAGGAACAATTCCCTAAAGTCAATGGGGGGAGACCACTGAAATACAATAATCATTAGGCTGTATATATAAAAATAAGTTGCCTTTGTAGATTCCTGAGCATTCCCTACAGACCATCATATTCCAGGTTCATCACATCTTGAAAATTAAATTCATCCATGTTTCCTTCCTCTCTTTTCTTGTGTGTATTTCCAATTATTCCACTAAATTCCAACATTAACTTCACTGGCTGGCATACCAATTTTCTTGCTAACATGTATAAAATCAGGGTCTTTTAGATACACAATATATATTATTTTTTATTTTAAGAAGGCCTCTTTCTGTACAAAATAAAGAGGAAACTACAGGCAGTTTCCTAATGGAAATGCTTTTGTTACTGCAGGATGTGCAACACTAAAATCATCATTAGACTGCATATGCAAAAATAAGTTGCCTTTGTAGATTCCTGAGACCATCATATTCCAGGTTCATCACATTTTCAAATTAAGATATATGGTTTGAAAATTAAATACTTCATACTTCCTCTTACACATATAGACTGCAATCCAGATCCATACAAGTCAATGGGAGTTTAACCACTAACTTCAATGGGAGCTGGATTGCGCCCATAGTTGGCATCTGTTCATCTTCGTAAGACGATGGAAACTGCATCACCACTTAGAATATAGCACATGTAGTGAATATCTGGAAGCTGGCAGAAATCAATGCAACCTGAGCAGGGTTGACATATTCCATCAAGTAATATGCAATACTTAAAGCTTACGCACTTGTGTTAATACTGCTAGTACCACTAGCCCCCAGACCTCCTGTGCTCCGATAAGAACTATATTTGTGCCTATCCATATGGTGTAACAACAAAAATAGCATAGTTAAGCTCAGCAGCAGGACCAAGATTCTTTGATCTCTCGGACTTAAAATCTGATCAAGATCAAGGACTCCACATTTTCACCTTTAATAAAGGAAACACTCATTAGTGCTAACATATCCTCAGCAACTGCAGTCTGTTCACTTTTGACTTCTAAATACAATATGCAAAACACTCGAGAATACGATGGCCCATTTCACTTAGGAAAATCAGGCTCCCTCCCTATCCCCCAAGCTCCTACCAAGAAGCAAATATATAATAGTTTAAGATTTGAAAGGAAAATGTCCTATTTATTTCAATTTCAAGAATGTACCCCATTTGCAATGCAGTTTAAAATTTTGCTTCATTAAAATTGGCTGAATCCTTGCTTCCAGAAAAGAATACGTCATGAATGACAAACCACTCATAGTTATAATATGCAAACTTTAGGCTATTAAAAAGACAATTAATTGCCTGAGATTTGGCAGACCGCCTATACAAAGGATTTCATTTTTTCACACCTTATTCTAGTGGAAATTATGAAATGCAAGATGAATGAGATTTGACTAGTAGTTAATACAAAATAGTCAGCTTGTCATGAAATTAAGCAAAGATATCTTTTAAACTGTAGAGGAAAGGACTCTAAACCACAAAACAAAATATGAAAATGAGCATTCCAAAGACACATGCATAGAACTACCGGTAGAAACACATCACAGCCATCAAGAGACATGCACATATAAGAGCCATTCATACCAANCCCCCCCCCCCCCCCAAGTTCTTTTTCAGTTAATTTTCTGCTCATGTGCAGCAAGATGGGGGGCTAGGGAGGGAAGAATAAGCCAACAGGAAATATGGCTTAAAAACATCCCAGTAATTTGTTCCAACCCTAGTTCACAAAAGCTCTCTCTTACAACAAATACCAACCTATACCACGAGTAAACATTTTATTCTCACAAACTAAATGTTCACTAAATGACCCATCCTTTAAGGCTATGGTGGAATATGAACCACTGCCTGGAGTTAGTCTATGTAGGAAAAAAGATTTTAGAGTGTGGAACAGACTGCCAACCCTGTAGCATGTGCGTAGTAAACCCAGTACAAACAGGAGCAGTAAGTCTTCAGTTAGAAAGCACCACACCCTTACCAACAAAGTGAAACAGAGTAAACTATTTTTTTTACACCGTAGAACAAATTATAGCTTGGCAAAATAAAAAATATTTTTACTAATACAGAAGTTAGTTTTTAAAAGGCCATGAAAAATGCCTGTCCCAGATGACAATTCATAACTGAAGAAATGGAAAAGGAAAGCCATCTAATCTGGCAAACACAGCCAAGCTGTGAAAACTCTAGGTTGGTTAGGCAACTACTGTAGAAGCTGGTAGTTCTAAGAAGGTTGAACTTAACCACAGATTATTAATATTTCTATTGTAAAACAGTCGGAAGACTTCATATTTAAAGAACTCCGTAACTGCATAGTGAAAAGTAAAGTCGTCTTATGGAATAGAATCAGGTGGCAAGCATTTCTGATCCCTACATGGGATCAGAATATAAAACTCTTCTCGAGATCTCATCCTGTTAGGTTTTGAAACTATCTTACTGAGGACTCATTGTGACATATCAACCCTAGCAGGATATGAGCATTTGTACAAAGGGGAGTGTTTAGAATGAAATGGAATAGTGCAGGTTATTCAGGAAACCCCTGGGGACTTCCCAACCTAGATTTAGGCAGAGGTCTTGTTGTTGTTGCTGCTATAACTATATTCTATTAACAAATTTAACAAGCAGAGGTCCAGAAGAGGATAAATCTGACATTCAGGATGTGAAGAATTTAAATGAAAGGCCCACAATCTCTCCCACAGAACCCTACCAAAAGCCACTTAAAAGTCACTCTCTGGTTCTTTGTTAATCTCCATTTTGTCAGCATTCAGAAAGTCATGACATGAGAAAAGGATTTAGCCTAAGACAAACACTGGTTTGTCTCTATGTATACTATTTCAAGTGTGCTACAAGGTCTCAATGACTTTTTTCAGCTATTTCCCTGAAACTAACACAAACCTATAATTTCCATGATCAATCTCAACTCCTCTGTAAAAGACAGCAGCATCATATCCTATCTTTATCTTGTAAAGAGCATAATAAATTGCTTGGATATATAAACTTCAGAGTATCAATCAACTGCTTTTCAAAATAATTTTCTGATATGCTGCTCAGCTAGACTGTATTCATTCACATTGCTGAACTTAATTTATTTTATTATCTTTGTATTAGTCTTCATTGCCATACTGATCTCTCCCCATGTTGTGGCTACAAGAACCAAAAATTCTGTGAATCCATCTGTGTTCTCACTCAGTCTTCCAAAAAGATATGTCAGATTTTTGACACCTCGAGGCAAGGCATAAAAAGAATTCTCTTTGTATAGCATGCTGCAGTACACAAATAGTAAGAACATCGAAAGAACCAGATTTAAATTAGCTGCAACATAGACTTTCTTCCACTGTCCAGAAAAATGAAAAATACTCTGTAAAAATAACCATGCTTTAGTCTCTGTCTAAAGCAAGAAAACATTTGTGTCACTTTGAGAAGTTACAAAGTAATATTTTGAGAAATGTGCAGGGAGCAGCCACAGCACCTTGATGAATCATCATAGATTTGGGACCAAAAATGTTAATCTGTAAACAAAACATTTAATCAGAAGTTGCGGTTGTATTCTTGTTTTTCAAATAACACTTAATCCTTAGCATAAATAACAGTAGGCTGGCAAAAACTATTGTGACATAGAAATAAACACAGAAATGAGCAAATAAGAAACATGACTATAATCTGCTGAGCTAGAAACAATGTGAGCCAAATATATTTCCCTGTAATACAAGTTGCAAGGCAGAACTTAACTTTCCCTCTCATGGAGCTCCACAATTCAGTCCAAATTTTCACTCTGCTTTAATGTCACAACTTACAGATTTTAAAATCACAAATGTATTAAAATAAGTATGTAGATGAATATACATTAAGGAATTCTTTCAGCGAACTAGACTTTCCCATCTGGGATGACTCAGGACATTGTTTACTATACAGTTAACATAAGAAGTGCCACACTGGGTCAAGGCCAATGGTCCATCGAGCCCAACACCTATCTCCAACAATGGCCAACCTCGGTCACTTGGAAGTAGTACTCACTAGGTCACAATGGGGCAGTCAGTTCCCTGTTGTCCACTCTCAGCTCCCAACAGGAAGAGGGTACATTCCCCCAAACCTACCTGACTAATAGGTACTAACAGTCTGGGGCCCACATACCTGAAGGAATGCCTGTCCTTCTATGCCACATTGTGGCCCCTGTGATCGGCCGAGAGCGCCTCCCTGTGGGTGCCATCTACTAGTCTGGTTCATACGACAAGGGCTCACAGGGGGGCTCTCTCAATTACTGCCTGGTTGCTGTGGAACTTCCTTTTCCTGGAGGTTTGTTTGAGCCCGAGTGTCTTCTGGAGGCAGTGCAAGACTTTTTTTGTTTATAAAGGCATTTGGTGGGTGGGGGTAGGGATTGGGTGGGAGGTTTTTTGGGAGGTTCTGGGATTCAATTCAATTCAGTTCACAATTTATTTATATCCCGCCTCTCTCAAACAACTCGAGGCGGCGAACAACAAATAATAGGCACATTAACTGGGGATCCTTCCCACACAGGGGACCCAGCCTACATAACACGAATATACATAAATAACTCCATCTTTACAGTAACTCCCTCTCTCACCATCCCTGAGAACAGGCAAAAGGTCCCCCCACCAAATACCCTGCTCTCAACAGGGTACATAGCCGACTCCACCCCCCTTTCACCGGGGGGAGCCAGCCCATCCCACCTCCTCTTACAATAATACCCACCCCACCCTACATACTCCACAACTCTAATACATTATAAACATAAACCCACAAAACATATTCCGGGTACTCCACACACGGGCCCAGACAATAGTTTTAACAAAACAAACAATTTAACATCCCCAATATTTCACAGATCAAGTTCCTACAACTCCAACTAGCCTACCCACCACTCCACAACTTCCCCCACTGGGACCAAATACATCCCCTCCTCTACCAACTCATTCCCTCCTGCCCCACTCAAAAACCTCACTATTTCCATCCCTCTCACATTAGGGGAACACAACCCCGATATCCTCCCATCATACAGTATCCCCAATATAGCTAACTCTTCCCTAGGGCTGTAGCGGAATATCGCAGCGGTAGCTATTTCCGGCGGAAACAGTGTTTCCGCAATTAGTGGAACGGCATGGCAGAGGCTTTCATTCCGCGGTTTCATTCCGCGGTTCCGTGGTTCCGCTTATTTAATTCCGCAACTTAGTGGAATCGTGGAAACATGACATTTTCACGATTTCCGCAATTCCGCCAGCGCCAAAAAATAGCGGAATAGTGGTTTTCCGCGATTTCCGCAATTTTTCCACGATTTTTCCGCAATTCCGCGATTTGCAGAATTCTGGCGGAATTAGCGGAATATCCGCAGAAAAGTCGCGGTGTGGCGCGGGCAGTTCCGAAATGGCGGAACGGAATCGCGGCGCGGTAAAAGCTGCTGCCGCATCAGCCCTACTCTTCCCCATCACTCATTTCCTTCCCCAACTCCGTCCATACTATCCCACCCACATACAATACACCCTGTCCCTCTACAACATCATCCATAATCTCCCCCCCCCTCCATGCCCCAAAGGGCCGCGGCCTTTGGCCGAGACCCTTCGGCTCGCAGCCAGTGGCGCAGCCGCCGGGTCTCCCTTTAAGCGCCTTCCAGTGCACGGAACGGGGGGGGAGGGAGTTGTCCCAGCAGTTTTACTCACTGTCCCCTTTTCTCCCACAGGTGCTCCGCGGGACCCTCCAGCCAAGAGCCCCCCAACAGGCGAAGCAGCAACAGCGGTGGTGCAAGCACAAGCTCCCAATGGTGAGTGGGATGAGGGTAGGGGCTTTATAATGTATTTGAACGTTGTTTAATTGTAAAACGGGGGGGGGGAGGAATAAGTTTAAATAAATAAATAAATAAATAAATAAATAAATGGTCCTATCCTCCAGAAACTTGCCCAATCCTTTTTCAAACCCAGCTATACAACAAGCCTTGACCACATCCTCTGGCAACTAATTCCACAACTTAATTGTGTATTGAGTGAAAAAATACATTTTTATTTGTTTTAAATCTGCTACATATTCGTTTCATGGGATGTCCTCTAGTGACTCATATTATAAACTTCTATTATACCCCCTCTCAATCGTCTCTTCTCCAAACTGAAGATACGTAACCTATTTAACCTCTCTTCATAGGGCAGCTGTTCCATACCTTTTATCATTTTTGTTGCCCTTCTCTGTACTTTTTCTATTTCTACAATTACTTTTTTGAGAAGGGGCGACCAGAACTGAACACAATACTCAAGGTGCAGTCGCACCATAGATTTATATAGTGGCATTATGATATTTTCATTTTTATTCTCTATCCCCTTACGAATAATTCCTAACATTCTGTTTGCTTTTTTGACCACACACTGAACTGAGGATTTCAATGTATTGTCCACAATTACTTAAAAAGTCCTTTCCCTGTGTGGTAACTCCTAATTTACATACCCAATCACCCAGTCTCACAAGATCCTCCTTTACAGTCTGTTCATGTTTTAACTACCTTGAATAACTGTCACATCTGCAAATTTGATCACCTCACTTGTTACTACCTTTTTCAGATCATTAATAAATACATTAAGGTCCCAATACAGATCCCTGGGGCACTCCACTAGTATTTACTTCTCTCCATTGCAAAAACTGACCATTGAGTCCTACTCATTGTTTCCTATCCTTTAACCTGTTACCAATCCACAATGGAACACTGCCTCCTATGCCATGAATTTTTAATTTCCTCGAGAGTCTCTCATGAGGGACCCTATCAAATGCTTTCTGAAAATCCAGATACACTATGTCAACCAGCTCACCCCTATCCACGTGCTTTTTTACACCCTCAAAGAATTCCAACAGAAGTGAGGCATGACTTCCCTTTGTTAAATACATGCTGACTCCTCCAAATTAATCCCTGTTTATCAATATGCCTAGTAACTCAGTTCTTAATAATCATTTCCTAATCATTTCCACCATCTTACCTAGCTCCGGCATCAGATTCACTTATCTGTAGTTTCCAGGATCACCTCTGGAGCCCTTTTTAAATATTGGCATTTGTGACGTGGCTTGTGAAAGCAACATACGTGGAACATGTTCCTGGTATGTTCACTCTATGTTCACATTTCCTAGCCATATCTGGTAACAATCAACTCATGATTAGAGATAAAGACAATCATGATGAAAAGTTTCTATATTACAGCTATGTAATGAAAATAAGTTTAAAAGACAGATTGGACAGATAAGTAAATCAATAGAGATGGACTTAAATGGCCGAGACTTGGCCTACGTGAGAGACAACACAGAAAAGCTTTTGGAGGTGGCAGGATGGTCATCGCAAAGGTATTTAAGTCATCAAAGTGAAAGGAATGGGAAGATTTCAGGAGTTGATTTCATTCTTCAACATACAAGCAAGTAGATACACCCAGCCTTTCCATCTGGCTGAGAACAATGGACCGTAAAAATATGAACTGATATAGGGTAAGATTTTAGCTTAGGAACCTCACAAAGTAATATAGCTTTGCATTATCTTTGTATTTCTTTATTTGACTTGCACTCTTGCATCCAGTCTTGTACTGTATATATGTTGATTTTACAAATATAAAGTTCTTTTAACTAAGTCTTGTGTGGTACTGACATTGGCTGACAGTTTAGGAGAACTCCAAATTATAGACTTGAACAAACCTTTTAATTCAATTTCTGTGCTTTGGGAAACTCTGGGATATGGGTAACAACAGAGAGTGACCTCTTTACAGGTTGGGGCCGTTCTTGAGGGAACTGGGTCCAGTGGGGCAGTGCTGTAAATGGGGAAGCTACATCATGGCTGGCCTGGAGTGGGGCAGAGGAGCTCCAACCCCATCACAGTGGCGAGACTGTTCGGTGAGCCCCAAAACTGTGTACCAACATGCAAAGACTAAAAAGTGGAGTTACCAGCTGATGCTGAAAGTCAACTCCAAGGTTTGGGGCAAGCAGGCAGAGACGCAGCAAGAGTGCTGTGTTTCCTGTTTTGTTTTTATTTCAGGAACCAGTATTAGGCAAATGGAGTTATTCACTACCCCTCCAGTCCTCCCGTACAGTCACAGATTTTAGCAATAGGTTACAAGTTACCAGTAGGTCTGCAATTTCATATTTGAGTTCCTTCAGAACTCTGGGGTGAATACCATCTCGCCCAAGTGAGTTGTTACTATTTACTTTGCCAATTTGCTCTAGAGCCTCTTCCAGAGTCACGTTGATTTGTGAAAGTTCTTGTGATTCACCTACATAGAATGGTTCTGGCATGGGTATCTCCCCAACACCATCTGCAGTGAAGATCAAAGCAAAGAATTCATTCAGGTTCTCTGCAATGGCTTTAACCTCTGAGCACTCCTTTTCCTCCTCATCATCTAATGGTCTAACTGACTCTCTAGCAGGCTTCTTGCTTCTGATGTACTTGGAAAAAAATTATATTAGTTTTTACCTCTTTAGCAAGCCTCTCTTCTAATTCTCTCTTGACTGGCATTATTAATGTTTTAAATCTAATTTGCCATTGCTTATGCTCTTTCCTATTTTCCTCAATAGGCCTAGCTTTCTATTTTAATTTTTTTTTTTTTTTTTTTTTAAAGGATGCCTTTTTGGCTCTAATTGCCTCCTTAACCTCACTATTTAGCCATACTGGCACACAGTTGGTCCTCTTGCTACCTTTTTATAAATTATGGAATATATTTAATCAGGACTTCCAAGATAGTGTTTTTTAATAGCCTCCACACCTCCTGCAGAATCCTTGCAACAGTTTCTTTTAGTTTCCTTCTAACTAGCTTCCTCATTTCAGCATAGTATCCTCTTTTTAAACTTAAATGTTACTGGGGTAGTTTTGTTTATCATTCTCCCTCCAGTAATTATGTCAAATTTGATTATATTATGATCACTATTGCCAAGTAGCTCCACCACTGTTACCCCTTGCACCACTGAGCTCCACTTAGGACTAGATCAAAGTAGCTCCTCCACTTGCTGGTTTAAGGACCAACTGCTCCAAGAAGCAGGTCATTTATGACATCTAGAAACTTTATCTCCATATCGCGCTCCAAGGAGATATTCACCCACTCAATATTAGGGTAGTTGAAATCACCCATTATCATTAGGTTTCTGACTTTAGTAGCCTGTCTAATCTCGGTTAGCATTTCATGGTTAGTTTCATCATCCTGGTCAGGCAGACCATAGTATGGCCCCGCTGCTATAGACTTCACTGTTATGCATGGAATTTCTATCCACAGAGATTCCAGAGTACAGTTTCCTTCCTGTAATTTTGATATATTTTGTGCCCTGGTATTACAGTGTCCCATTAGTTATCCTCATTATACCAGGTCTCTGAAATGCGTATTATGTCTAGATCTTAATTTAGTGCCACACACTCCAAGGCCCTTTTCACACAGGCGGCCCCCACCCTCGCACATGTGTGCGGGGCGGGGGGGGCACCCATGAGAACACCGTGGGGGGATGGGAGTGCCCATGGGAACACTGTAGACGGTAGGTGCGCACTCCCGTGCTCCACCCACCTCCACCCATCATCCACGCACAGAGCAACGGATGCCGTGGAAATGCACCCCCATGCACCACCCACCCACCCATCCACTACAGCCTGTGTGAAAAGGGCCTAATTTTCCCATCTTACCTTTTAGACTTCTAGTATTTGCATATAGACACTTAAATGTATTATTTTTATTCTTAAACTGTTCATTATATGCAACTGTTCTAGGTGTTTTGGAATCATTTATATTTCTACCTGGGCTCCCTCAGATTCTTCCACATCCTCTATATTAGGATACTCTAATTTCCCTGAATTAACAGCATCCTTTGGAGATGCCTCAGCCCAAACCATGTGCTCCGCAGCGCCCAACAACTTTCCTCCAGTCTCTAGTTTTAAAATCTCCTTTTTAATGTTTAGTGCCAGCAGCCAGGTTCCATTCTGGTTAAGATGGAACCCATCTCATTAGTATAGGCTCCCCTTCCCCGCAAAGTTCCCCATTTCCTAATGAATCTAAAGCCCTTCTCCCTGCACCATCGTCTCATCCACACATTAAGTCTGCAGTTCAGTCTACCTCTGGGGTCTTGTGCATGGAACTTGAAGCATTTATGAGAATACTACCCTTACATGGGAGGTTTGCAATACATGTTAACTTTCATTATAAACATAAGTAAAAAAAAAAAAAAAACACAAGAACACAAGCATGTTTTAAAGGGTATTATTTTAAACTACTGCAGTATCCACAGAGAAACTTTACAGTGCAGATACTGTATATATTGAGAGGGCACACTCAGTTTTTGCTCTCTGGTGTTTACTTTAAAGAAACATCTGCTTTCTAGCCAGGAAATAAAATGCAAAAACTATGGAGAAAAAAGGAACGGAACACTAAGTAAAAAGTATGGAAAATGATCTGATACTACCTATCTACAGATAAGATTTTCTTCCTCTCTGATGACACCCCCGCTCCCATTCTTGGTGATTTCAATATTGACATTGACATCTTCCACGCCCTCTATCTCCCGCTTTCTTTCCCTGACCTCCTCTTTTGATCTCTGACTCTGGACTGATTCCCCCACCCATTCCAACGGCCACTCCCTCAACCTCATCTTCTCACAAAATTGCTCTCTTGCTGACCTCTCCTTTGATCCCTGCCATAATTCTGATCACTTCCTCGCCTCCTTCAGCCTCTCCCATCAACCCCCCTCCTCCTCCCCCTCTCCGCGCCCCTTCCGCAATATGCAGGCCATTACCCCCATGGAGTTTGCCTCCTCTCTATCTCCCCACCTCCCCTCCGTTTTCTCCTCCTCCTCCCCTGACTCTGCCATCTCCGCTCTCAACCCCTCCCTCCCCTCAACCCTTGCCCTCCTCTTCCCGCCCCGTCCAGCCCCAAAACCTCCGCCCCTGGCTCACCCCTAACATCCACTACCTCCGCTCCTGCACCTGGGCTGCTGAACACCTCTGGCGCAAATCCCGCTCCCTCCCTGACTTCCTTCACTACAAATTCTCCCTCTCCTCAGCTATCTCCCTAGCTAGACAATGCTATTATGCCTCCAGGATCGAATCTCTCCCGCGCGACCCTTGCTGCCTCTTGTCTACCTTCAACTCCCTTCTTAAACACCCTGCCCTCCTCCGCCCTCTTCCCTTGCTGCTCAGGATCTTGCATCATTCTTCACCTCAAAGATTGACAAGATCCGTCAGGACACTGTCTCCCACCC
>QEPC01012913.1:10835552-10853944 GCA_003113815.1 Sphenodon punctatus
TCTCCTGCTCACCTAACCGCCTTCGACCCTTCTCCCTCACTGCCCCCCATGCCTGGAACTCCCTCCCTACCCACATCTGCCTTGCCCCCTCCCTCCGCTCCTTCAAATCCCTCCTCAAGACCCACTTTTTCCTCACTGCCTTTCCCAATGCCTGCTAGTTGTTCCCCATATACTTACTGTCTGCCCTCCTCTGCAAACTGCTGCAACCAACCTGATTGTAACCAAGCCAAGCACACGCACCTGAGACCTGCATCCGCCTGAATGTTTGTTTGTCTTCTCCCCTGTCTCTCCCACTGTCCCCTCTCCCTGTCTCCTCCTCCTCGTCTTTTAGATTGTAAGCCACAGGCAGGGACCGTGTCTATTTCTATGTTCTGTACAGCGCCAGGCACACGGCTGGAGCTATATAAATGTTTATTATAATAATAATAATAATAATAATAATAAAATAGCATTGAACACTTTATTCTCCCCTGTGACTTTTCTAAACATATCCCCCCCCCTTCCTCAAACTAAAGCATAGTCTCAGTTAACAAAGTTACACTGTTTCATTAACTCATAATTAAAACTTTCTGACAGATGAAAAACACACTTTGGCAAAAGTTTAGCAAACATAACACTAGCTTTGCATTTGGGCAAAATTCCCATGAATATCTCCTCCAACAGTTGATATAATAGCAAATGTGAGCTAACCAATGAGATGTTGTACTACTGTGAGTTAACCAGTTGTTATGGCGACATATTCTGGAGCCTAGGGTCCTCTTGCACAGATGCCAAACAGTTGCCCATGACCATTGGCTGGACAGTAGAGCCCCTCACCCAAAGGGGTATGCGTATATGATTTTGCTGGGTTTTTACACAATGTTCTAGTCCGAGGATCATCATCCTTGGAATGAGCATTTGCATAAAATGTACAATTTAATCTGCATAATTTATTCTGCTCACAGAATTTGAGATTCCATGTTGCAGAATTTAGATATTTTTTCAGAATACACAGACCCGTTTACAGAGATTGAGACTGAAATTCTACATTTCAGAGCAAACTACCATTTTCTTTTGCTACTATATATATTTTACAGAATCCTTCTGTAGACACATTTTAAAAGTTCTCTGCTTTTGTGTAAATTGGATAAAGAGTAAATGATGTTAATCCTCCGCAAGTCATTCCTGAGAATGCAACGACTGGGAAAGAGAAAGCATTGGGCATGTACTACCAACCAGGATGAGCTGGGAGAACTCATGTTTCAAAATGGTGCAGTGGACTCTTAAGGAGGATGTTACAATGTATGCCAGTGAGAGCGGGGATAGGAGATGTTAGTGGTCACTCAGAACACTCTAGGCTCTTCACCCGTGACCCTATGATGCTGGTAGACCTGTACACATGTGATGATGCACGCAACTTAATGGACACGACACATGGGCACACATTAGCCTGCATGTCATGGGTGCAGACGAGGAGTGTGGGGAGTCATAACATGATCGGTGCTGGGGTGCAGTGAGTCATAGCAGGATCGGGGATCAGCACACAGACAGGAGGTAGGGAAGATGAAGCAGGACTACCAAGTGGACTCAGGGGGCACAGTGGACAGACAGGGCCTCACTGGATGAGACAAATGGAGCTGAACCAGATGGACACACAGACAAATTGGACTGGAGCAGACCGACACGAAACAGAATTGAGCAGAGGGGACAGATGAGGCAGGGCTGAAGGACCAGCTTCCAAAAGGGAGCTCAGAAGGGCTAGCGGGCCCAGGACACAGTGAACGCAGAACCAGTCCACGGTTCGTACAGGCATCAAGAACAAACACAAGGACACAGGAACTCAAAAGTGACTGATGATCTGCCCAGTTTCCTTTGGATGCTGACTGGCCTTATATACAGGCCAGCAACCAACTAGGAAGCTGGGGGCATGGAGAAAGTCTGAGAAGGAATGTGGCCTGACCAGGCTGGTGTAAAGCCATCATTACTAGCCCTGGCCATAGAGCAGAGGCATCTGCCCCTGTGCTCAGGACCCCAATTTAAGGCCAGGGTCCAGATATCACGCCCCCATCAAAGGAGCATCCTCCAGATGCCAAGATCCAGGAACTCCAGATAGAAGTCTTTTCTTTTTGTGGATCCATAAAACCAGGAACATCAAGGCAAACAGACAAACAAAACAAAGAGGCAGTCTGTGCAATAGTGGATGGACCATACTGTCATGGGCACAGACGTTGGGGGTGGGGGGTGGAGAGACGCAGTGAGTCATAGCAGGATTGGTGCTGGGGTGTGGAGAATTTATTTTATTTATTTATTTATTTTATTTTAAAATTTTTCCACCCCACCCATCCCGCCACAGGCAGCTCTGGGTGGCTTACAACAACAATAAAAACAACTTTAAAACAAACAGGGAGTAATTACAAATTATTCCTAACCGCCCACCATGCTAACCCATCCTCTCCATCGAAAGCCAGGCAGAACAGTCACGTCTTACAATGGCGTCAAAACAATGGGAGATCTGGGGGCAAACGGGCCTCCACTGGCAGGGATTTCCACAGCAGTGGAGCGGCCACCGAAAAGGCCCTCCCCATTGTGGCCCCCTAACAGACGCAGAGGACCTTGAGGAGAGCAGCCCCCAATGACTGCAGGGGCCAATCCAGGACCCAGAGGGTGAGGCGGTTCCACAAATATGTCAGGTCAAGACCATTTAGGGCTTTATAGGCAAGCACCAACACCTTGAATCGGGCCAAGAAGACTATAGGCAGCCAATGCAGAGACCGAAGAACTGGTGTAATACATTCCCGGCGTTCCCACCAGGAGACGGGCCGTCGCGTTCTGCACCAGATGCAGTCTCCGAACTGTCACCATGGGTAGCCCGAAGTAGAGTGCGTTACGGTAGTCAAGTCTAAAGGTGATGAAAACATGGATGGCAGTGGCCAGGTGAGAGAATCATAGTGGGAGTAGGTCCAGGGTAAGTTGTGCAGGAACAGCGCCAATGTGCATCATGTGGAATTGGGCCTGGGACTCTGACAGAGAACAACATATGGACCTGGGGGTAGGAAAGATGAAGCAGGACTGATGAGTGGACCCTCAGGGCACGGTGGACAGATGGACTTACAGAGCGTCACTGGATGAGACAAGCAGAACTGAACCAGACAGACGGACATACAGGAACCGGAGCAGATGAACAGACAAAGCAGAACCAAGCGGAGCAGACAGACGAGTCAGGGCTGAAGGACTGGGTTCCAAAAGGGAGTTCAGAAAGGCCAGCGGGTCCAGGACACAACAGGAGTGGAGTGTGCAGAGCTGGTCCATAGTTTGTGCAGACATCAGGAAAAACACAAGAAGAACAAGGGCACAGGAACTGGAAGTGACTGATGATCTGCCCAGCTTCCTGTGGCTGCTGACTGGCCTTATATACAGACCAGCAACCAACCAGGAAGCTGGGTGCATGGAGAAATACTGAAGAGAGGTGTGGCCTGACCAGGGTAGTGTAAAACCATCATTACTAGTCCTGGACCCTGGCTAGAGCGCCTCCATAGTGCAGAGGTACCAGCCCGTGCTCAGGGCCCCAACGGCACCAGTTCAAGGCCAAAGTCCTGACACTGCATTTGCCTGCATGGCAGACTCCACATGTTCCAGGAGAGTGGGGGCTGCATGTCCGGTGGGTGGTGGCCATGTGGCCAGTAGGCCACAACTAATAAGCCTAGTTATATATAATATAAAGTAAAACAGACTACACACAGCACTGATAGATTTTTTTCCCTGTCTATGTGCCACAAGTGCCTCTATGATTCAGGCAACTCATGAAATTAATTTGCAATTCCTCACTATCCTAAGGTATTTTAAAATCAAATTAATACAGCCTTTTTTTTTTTTCCATTCAAAGTTTTCACAAAATTCAGGGTATGCATATAGATAGTTCCCTATACCAATGACTGATGGACACAATTTCATGATTAATAGGTATCTGATAAGAAGGATCATAAATTCATGTTTTGGGCAAATCTCCTTATAATTTCCAAATTCTTCATCTTCCTCTAAGATTGCATTGACATTGTGCAGCAAAAGCTACATAAGTAAGAATTACCAGGCTAATTTCTATCAAAAATGTAACGTTCATATAACTTTCAGAATGCACTACATCTATTACATACAATTTCAACAGGGTAGGGTATGAACACAAAAGGTTCTTCTATTAAAGATCCTGTTAATCCAAATGTCTTTTGCAACAACATCATCACTTAATAAATTATTAACTAAGACATTAACAGTGCTTCACTAACACAATTACCTTTTACAGTATTTAAATGGAATTTTGCATGTTAAAACTTCAACTACAATTTTTTTTTAAGCTCAGCTAGTGCCAGAATTCAACAGTAATTAAAGGAATGCATGAAGAGTATCTGCACAGGTTTGAGCTGATCTGGCAGAAGGTTAGGACTACGGAAAGTGGATCTTTCTGCCTAGCTTAGTCAATAAGCTACAGTTTCTCCTCTTCCCTGTTGCGGTGAGAGGGAAAATATTATATTTTGAACAAAAACACCCATTCCCTAAGGGAGTTTTACATTTTTAGGTTTTCAGCTCAACAAAGTATTTGGATTTGGGTCTCTGAGAAATGCATATCTTCCTGTGTTACCTCCCATCAAAAAACAGCATAGTCCCATATAGATCACCCAACAGAAAGCTCATCTGGCAGGCAAACATCCACGTTCTGCACACCAAAATGAAGGGACTATGTAAAGAGAGTTAGAACAAGATCTTTCACTGAAAAGAAAAGATTTAACAAAACCAAAAAAAGACGTCACCGACTTTATGGCGAAACTATTTGCTCTTTAGACACATAACCTCAGCTTCAAAAATAAAATAGGGAAACAAATTACACAGAAATGATAGACTACAGTACTGTAGTTGCATTACATAGCATCCTAACTTTAAGACCGAATGACAAAAGAACACTGAAGTCTGAGTGTCTGATAAAGCACCTCTTCCCTACAGCTCTCCCCACTCCCATTTGGAAGTCCTTTCCAGATGGGAGGGGAAAAAGGATGGAGGAGGTAGATCTTTAGCATTCTGTTGGCTAGCAGGAGTCTGAGCACCCAAAAGAATTCTGGAAAGCTGTGCTGAGCCCACCTCTTCCCTTCAGCTTCCCCCTCCTTTCTTGAAAGGACTCCCTCCTCCCATCTTGCCAGATGGAAGGAGGGAGAGCTGAAGGGAAGAGGCGGGCTCAGCACAGCTTTTCAGAATTCTGTTTGGTGCTCAGACTCCTACTAGCCAACAGAATGCTAAGTTATCAGCCGAGTCTGCTCCCCCTTCCCCTCTCCCCACTCCCATTCCTGAAATGTGTGATTGGAAAGCTTCCCCACCAAGACAGCTGCCAGTCCCAGACAAGGTAAGAAAGCTGGGCAGGGAACAGCGTGGTGTCTTCCTCCTTCCCCTACCATATCAGCACCAGATAGTGTGGTTCTTGAAATTTCTCTACGAGAATCCAGCTCATTCTTGTCTCATTCTCATCTGCAAGAACAAGGCAAAAGTAGGGGGGGCGGGCCTAGAAATCTCACAAGAATCTGAATCAGGATCAAGACGTCTGCTAGACCTTGACCCTGATTCTCGATCCTCGTGAGATTTTTGTGAGAATAAAATCTACTCTCGTTTCCAAGTCGACCCAGCTGGACCCCCCATAGAGTTGGAAGCGATCACCCAATGTACTAGGCTGCCACACTCAACTCTACGGTGTTGCATGGGGCAACGGCCAGTTGGAAGCTAAGCAGCAGCATGGGTCTGCACGTCAGACAGACAGCTGCTCCATCCTGAGCTGGTATTCTGAGTTTTGCTGGTCCACTCCGCCGGAGGCACTCCAAGATGCTGAGCGCGCCACTGGCGGGGCTGCCCCAAAGCATGCTGCACACACCTGCAGGGTGCATTTGGATGGATGGGTCACCAGGAGGTGAAGCGGGCAGAACTGGGGCAACATATCCATCTGAAAATACCCTGTGTATCTTTGCTATATCTGCCAATAAAGTCATAGCTGGCCAACTCTGGATTGCCCTGTTGGTGAACTCCAAGAGCAAGCTTCTCCATGAAACAAGTTGGTATTTCTAGGTTTTAACTCAGGAATTTTCAATGTCTCGTTTTCAGACACATTCCTTCCTCCTTACAGCAAACATCAACGAGATTTTACATAGAGTAACCATAGGCAGTTTAACAAAAAGTATAAGATTGGTGTTCTTCTGCACACCCTAGCTCTATTATTTGAAGCTTTTTTTTATGTATGAGTCGAACAATTGGGTCCCTTACCTTGGGAATTGTCCTTCTGTGGACTCAATGGGAGGTTATTTGGACTCTGGGAGCAGTCTATCGCATGGCCAGCAGGAGGCAGCACCAAACTTTCAGCTGGGCACGCGTAGGCACGTTGGTCCCTCGCTTCCCCAGGTATGTAAAGCTGCCAGACAAGGAAGACCTGAAAGATAAGTAAGAGAACAACCCAACACCCGCAACCAGCAAGAAAAACACATAGGAACTACTCTGAAGAAGGGGCACAGCACAGGTAAGATAAACTAGTGGAAGTTAGCCAGTAAAACTACATAGCATGATCCCTGGGCCAAATAACCTCCCATTGAGTCCACAGAAGGACAATTCCCAAGGTAAGGGACCCAATTGTCCGTTCTATGGACTCTCAGTCCAGTTATTCAGACTCTGGGAGGTATAAAGCAGTAAAATTATTCAGTAGAGGGCGTGGATTAATTCAATCAGTGGCATCCAAAACACCCTGCAACACCCGCCTCCCAAAAGAGGCCTTGGTAGAGTCAAAAATATCAATTTTGTAATGCCTAGTGAATGTATGTGGATTCCTCCACATAGCAGCCCTGCAAATTTCAGACAAGGGAGCCCTGGATCAAAAAGCCCAATTCGTAGCAGCCCCCCTAGTAGAATGGGCAAGGACTCTAGGAGGGGGAGGCAATCCCGCAGCCCTATAGGCATCGGCAATGCATGCTGACATCCAACGTGAAATTACCGTCTTGGAGGCCGCATTCCCCTTTGATCGGGGGTGATAACTGATCAGAAGTCTGGAGGTATGGCGGAAGGATGCCATACGCTCGAGGTAGATCTTTAGGGCTCGACAGAAATTGAGTGTGCGCCATAATCTTTCAAGGCGATGATGGGGGTGCGGGCAAAACGAAGGCATGATCACTTCCTAAGTGAGGTGAAATGAAGAAGACTCCTTAGGCAGGAATGAAGGGTCTGTGCGCAAGATGACAGACTCCTTTCTGAAAAAGCACAGTGAAGGGTCCATAGAAGGGTACCAATCTCAGAAACTCTCCTAGGAGATGTTATGGCAATCAGGAAAGTCACCTTGATCGAAAGAAAGTAAAAGGACACCTTCTGGAGGGGTTTCAAAGGGTGGACCAGTTAGAGCCTTAAGCACTACATTCAGGTTCCAGGAGGGAAACCTGTGGACGACTGGGGGAAGAGATCTTGCGAGCAGTCCTCAAAAACTGACGGATGTGAGGGTAAGCAGAGAGCGGGATCCAACTACAGGAACCCAGGGTGCTATTAATGGTAGCAAGCTGCCTAGCCAAAGCGTTAGGTCTGAGCCCCTTG
The DNA here is from genome assembly GCA_003113815.1 of Sphenodon punctatus. NCBI lineage: Eukaryota > Metazoa > Chordata > Lepidosauria > Sphenodontia > Sphenodontidae > Sphenodon > Sphenodon punctatus. The sequence continues at coordinate 10,843,128 of QEPC01012913.1, forward strand.
TCTAGACCTTCTTGCGGGAATTGCAGGATGTGGGCAATAGAGGGGGACAGGGAAGGAACCCTATGTGTGTGACACCACTTCACAAACACCCCCCAGGTACACGGGTAGATACGCTGTGTGGACCTGTGTTTAGAAGCCAGCAGCGTCGCAATGGCGGTATCAGAGTATCCCAGGCGCCGAAGGGCTAGGGTCTCAAGAGTCAAGCCGTCAGCTTCAGGAACTGCAGCTCTTTGTAAAACAGAGGACCCTGGGACAACAGATCCGGGGAGGGGGGGAGGCTCACATGCTCCCCTGCTGAGAGGTGGAGAAGATTCAGAAACCAGGGTCTGTGAGGCCAGTAAGGGGCCACTAGGATGACCGTGGATCTCTGTTGCTTGCACCTGTGTAACACCTTGCTGAGAAGGATGAGGGTCCCGGCTGAAGAAACTGACAGTTTTGGCATTGGAGGGGGATGCAAAGAGGTCGAGAACGGGCTGCCCATATAGGGAGACGACGAGTCGGAAGGCTGAGGGACCATTCTCCCGGGTCTAGCAGTTTGCGACTGAGCCAGTCCGCATCCATTGGCCACGCCTCTTATGCATAGCGCCGACAGCGTCAGAAGACGAGTTTCTGCCCAGCGCAGGAGGCGTGTGGCTTCCGCATGTAGCGAGGGAGCGCGTGATCCCCCTTGATTGTTGATATACGCGTTGGCGGTCATGCTGTCAGTGAAGACTATCACGTGGTGTCCCGTTACTTGCTGGGAAAAGTGCAACAGGGCTAGACGGATGACTTTTAGCTCTACCCCGTTCATGCTGTGAGAACAGTCCCTTACTGACCAGGTGCCCTGGGCGGTCTCCATGTTCAAGTGAGCCCCCCAGCCAAGGAGATTGGCATCTGTTGTGAGTCTCACTCAGTCATGATCCATGAGCGGGACTCCCTGACTGAAGCAGAGTGGGTTTTCCCACCAATCTAGTGAGGTCAGGGCATTTGGGTTGACCGAGAGGGAGGCCGGCATGCCTGTTATAAGAAGCATCTGCCACGGTCGGAGAAACTGTTGTAGAGGGCGGGAATGAAAAACGCACCCACTGGAGGACGACGAGTACAGGATATCATGAGGCCCAAGAGAGAAGTCAGTGTTAGCAGGGGCGTGTGGGGTCGAGATCGAGCCAGCATCATCAGGCTCCAGATCTTGTATTGATACTGCGGTGGGATGAACACCCTGTCTCTGACCGTGTCGAAGATCACTCCTAGATGTTCCAGTCGCTGAGTGGGAGTGAGGTGGCTCTTGTCTACACTGATGAGGAAGCCATGGTATGACAAGTACTCGATCGAGAGCTGGAGGTGACGGAGGGTGAGATCGTTTGTTGGAGCCCTGATGAGGAGATCGTCCAGATACGGGGAAATGGCTATGCTCTCTAGGCAAAGGTTTGCTATGAGTGGTATGAGCACTTTGGTAAATGTTCGAGGAGACGAGGCAAGGCCGAAGGGCAGGGCGCGATACTGCCAGTGTTGGTTCTGGTAGCAATAGTGGAGCCACTGTCTGTGTGCTGGGAAGATGGGCACGTGTAGATAAGCATCTCAGAAGTCCAACGATGTACGCCAATCTCCCGCTGTCAGGGCTAGGGTGATGGAAGTGAGGGTCTCCATCTTGAACCTCTGTGCTGTTGCCGCCTTGTTGAGGCGTTTTAGGTCGAGAACTCCCCTCCACTCTCCGTTCCTTTTCTCGACGAGGAAGAGGTTGGAGTATAGACCTCTTCCCCTTTCTGGTGTCGGTACAGACTATCGCCCTGATCTGCAAGAATCTGGAGACCTCACGACATATGTCCTGTCTGGATGGGTCATGAGAGCAAGGGGAGACGCAAAAGAACTCTCTGGTTGTTCGATCTGGGTGACCTGAGTTTGATCACGTATCCCCTCTGCACTGTTTGCAGGACCCAGGCATCCGTGGTTGCGTCCTCCCATCTGCTTGAAAATAGTTGGAGGCGGACGCCAAGGGTAGAGCTTGGGGAACAGGGCCCGGAGCAGTCAGAAATCTTTTTGGCGATTGGGCGACCCGGATCATTTGGGGTAATGCATCTGGGTCAGGAATCTGAGAGACCTGGATCCGCGTCCGCGCCGGTTTGTGCCACTTGATCGGGAAGACCAGGTGGTGGCAGGAGTGTAGTTTTGCCTTGGGCCCTGTGAAAAGTGTTGGAAAGGGCAAAACAAGTTTTTAGCAGACTGAACCTGGTGAAGCGAGTGCTTTTTCTCCTTGTTTGAGGCCTCTGCTAGTGCTTTATCCAAAGCGGAGCTGAATAACTTGCCACCTTTAAGCGTGCTATTCACTAGCAGGTTCTTAGCATGTGGGTCCGTCCGCCAGGAGCGTAGCCAAAGCCTGCGCCTGGCTGCTACGTTGGTTGCCATCCCTTTGGCTGCCCACGTGACCATATCCATGGACGAGTCTACTAGAAAGGCATGCGCTAGGGTCACATTATTAGCCAGCTTCCGAGAAAGGGTCTCTGAAATGTCAGGGTCCTTACCAAGTTGGAACCATTTCATAATGGCCCTGGAAACATAGGAGGCTGTAGTAGGTATTTGTAGGATGCTGGCGAGGGCCTCATAGCTCTTTCTGAGCCCGGTCTCCACCCCCTTGTTGGTGGGGTCCTTGGGCAAAAGATCCCCTTCAGAAGGGAAAACAGACTGGCGAGCCAAAGAGGCCCCTGTGACATCCATCTGAGGGGTTCTAAAGATCAAGTCACTGTGCTTAGAAAAAGAGTACAGAGACTGCTGAACCCTGGAAAGCTTTAGGGTTTTAGTGGGGTGCTTCCATTGGGCCCGTATGATCTTCTCAAAAGCCTTATCTAGGGTAGCGCCCTTGGATGTTGTGACGAGCTTGGGGATGTAGTCCCTATAGGATCCCTCAGAAGAAGAAGAATTAGATTCCCTCTTCTTCAGGGTCCTGGGGGTAATTCTAAGGACCCGTTCTGCTCGTCTTAAGAGTTTTGGCCCTTGGGCAGAGGGCAACTCCCAGCCCAACTCCTTTGGCCCCTTGGACAGGATCTCGCTCCACTCGAAAGGGTCCCTGGATGGGGAGGAGTGGGTGCCGGCAGACTGATCTGAATTCTCCTCGAAGGTCTGGATAGTGACCAGCGGGGTTCTGGCCTAGCCGCCCCTTTTATTTCGTTTGAGAGGAGGGGAAGAGCTCACCTCTGATTCCTCCTCTGAAAGATTTTCATCCCCCTTCCTATGGGGGGGGGGGAACCCCCTTCATCGTCCTCCAAGGACGAGTCGATAAGTTCTCTAATGGGTCTCTTTTGTGAGGGTTTGCGGGAGCTCCTATGCTTGCCTTTGCCCGAGGCTCTTGAAGATCCCTTAAATTACAGTTTGGGGGGGGGGGTGTTGCGTTTCCGCCTGTCCCCGATCTGATTTCTCTCTATCCGGGATAGCACCCCCATCAGGGATTTAAAAGTGTCCTGCAGCTGTAGGGATGCCTGGGCGGGGAACCTCCTTGACTGGAGGCAGAAGAGGCTGCCTCCACGTGGTCATCTTCAGCTGAGCCGGAGCTCCGGCATTGGGGGCAGGGTGCCGAAACCGCAGCGGGGATGGCGGCGGTTTCTGTTTCAATTTCCCCGCTGCAGCTCTTCTGTGCGGCGTTTCTCCATGTTTTGGCCATCTCAGCCATTCTAGCAGGTACCCCGAGGCGGGGGGGGCCACCACAGGGGTCAATTCCCCCACACTCGCTCTGCCCCAGTCCGTACCCGGGGGGTTTACCAGAGAGCCACTGTTGTTGTACAAGAGGCAGAAGCCTCTCAGTTTAAACTTTTCAAACAAAGAAAACAGAGAAGAATCTGGCCTGTACGGGTGCGGAGCACCCCGCTGCAACTCCTACTTGGCCAGAGGCAGACTTCCAACTGGGGAAGCGAGGGAGCAACGTCCCTACGCATACCCAGTTGAAAGTGTGGTACTGTCTCCTGCTAGCCATGCAATAGACTGCTCCCAGAGTCCGAATAACCGGACTGAGAGTCCATAGAAAAGGGCATTACCTGTAGTATCCTATACCATTCTAGTCTGTACAACTGCATGCAATCTGCCTAAAATTTCACTTGGATAAGGATTTGCTTAACTTTTACAATACATTTTAGTATAGTGTTCCTAGTACTCAACACTCTTAAGCAAAGAGGCCTCTGGGATAGCCATGGTCCTGACAGTATGGGTGTTCTCTGTACCCCCATAGGAGAGCAGCACGAGTAGGGGGACAGGGTTCTAAAACCCCTCCAGTACTGAGTTGACCCATAATCCCTACTGCGGGACCTGTTTCTATGTCTGCTGGGGGGATCTCTCTCAGTACCTTGCATGTGCTGGCGAGCCATGTCCAGAACGAGATCAGATATCATGGTACCTATGGAAGTCACAATGATGGGATCGGCTTACCTGATGACGATCTTCCTATCCATGTTGCGATCCTTGGAAGTGCTCCCAAAATGATTTGGCTACTGGCTCCATGACTGGGAATGCTACCGAAGCAGCAGGTTGGTCAACAAGATTTAGAGCCATCTCCCTGGCAGGAGGACTTGGTTCATCTTTAGTGTAAATTGTCTTGACCTCCACCGTACAAGAGGCCTGCATAGGGAAACCGTCCTCTATGATAGGTCTCCTCTTCTTTTTCTTCTTGCCCTCCTCTGCAGGACGTTTAGATGACGCACGCGCCTTTGTACAGGAGCTGTCCCTAGGTACTGGTGCAGGACCCACACTGTCAGAAGATGTGGTACAGGGAGGAGCAGTGCCGGGCTCTGTGTCAGATTGGACAGGCTCAGTGCCTCTTAGAGCCATCAATGTAACAGTCTCCATATCTGCTCAACGCAGTTTCTTACGCCCAGAGGGGAGCCTCAGGGGCACCTCTTCACCACCTTGTAGTGCCTTTTTAGTAAGGAGGTCTTGGAACCTAAGAGTTCTGACCCTCCAGGATCAGAAAGAATGCTGCGGACACCCTGCAGATTCGGGGGTTGCGAGTCTCTCCAAGGCAGGTCAAACACTTTGAGTGTCTATCACTGAGGAAGAGCGTGGCTGGGTAGGAGCGGCAGCGCTTAAAGCTGGGCTGTTTTAGCATGCTCCGCCACTCAATGGGAGTGGTGCAGCGCCCGGGAACAAGCCCCATAGGTTCATGCAACTTAGTACCCGAAGCTGCCTTTTTATTTCTTCTTTTTGTTTAATATAAAGTCTCTAATATTGTACTTTTTCATTGACAGGCAACACTGAAGATCTTCCTAATGCGGACACAGTTAGAAGGAACTGAGGCGGTGAGGACTCCTCCCCTCCATTTATAGAATCCCATTCACGCGGGACACTGGGCCTGTCCTTTTTTATGGGATGGGAGGGGATGGAGGGTTGGAGCCCTCATCATGTTCTAGTTCATTCCAAGTACTCTGCCTGGAAACTGCTGACAGCATCAAGGTCTCCGATGCTTGTGGAGCACGAAAGGGTCCCAAGAGTGAGAATCGTAGAGATCCTCAAAAGAAGTTTAATCACTGGCCTATTCAGAACTGTGAACCTCAAATAGTCTTTTGTTACAAACTGATGTACAATTTTTTGCTGTAAACAGTTTAAACTGAGCTTCAGATATAAATTCAGACCTCTACAAAGAAGCTTTTGGACTATTTTGCATTCACATTTTGTACACTACAGTTATATTGGTACAAAAACTGACAGTTATACCTTTATTTATTAATTATTTTATTCAACACTTTTATATCCCACCCTATCCTGACCAAGCAGCTCAGGGCAGCTCACAATTTCATAAAACATCATTATACAATAATAAAACAAAATAGTAAAATACAATTTAAACACCCTATGGAGCCAAGAAACATAACCCAACCCACCCCCTCCACCCTAGCCCCTCCCTCGCCAAAAGGCCAGACGGAACAGCCAGGTTTTACATCAGTGTCGAAACGCAGGGAGGTCCAGAGCCATCGGGCCTCCACCGGAAACAAGTTCCGCAGCCACGGTGCTGCCACCGAGAATGCCCTCTCAATCAGTGACCCCCGGAATACCCAGGGAACCCCCAGAAGGGTGCCCCTCGATGACCGCAGAGGCCAATCCAGAGCCCGGGCAGTGAGGCAGTCTCGCAGGTAGGCAGGGCCCAGACCGTGCAGGGCTTTATAGGTCAATATCAACACCTATAATACCAACATCTTGAATCGGATCCAGAAGACTATAGACAGCCAGCGCAGAGAACAAAGCACCAGCGTTGTGTGTTCTCGGTGGCCTGTCCGGGGCACATAATATTGTCTGGGGCACACAGAGACATTCTTGGTTGTTGTCCTGTGTTGCAGAAGTCCCTGGGTTAAGGCTGCCCAAGATGTGGTAGCTTCCCCGTGGCATCTCGTGTGGCTATACCCACAGTCTCAAATAGGATTTCTCACAAACCTTGCCCAAATATTTCTGATGATAGCCTTGGGGTAATCAACAAAAACAAATAGGGTTTTATGGCTCTTTTACACAGACAGTCTGGGGGGGTGGGGACAGTCCATGTGCGTACTGTGCCTGCTGCATGGGTGTTGTAGGTGCAGACAGGTGCATCCACACACACGAAGCAACCTGCATTTTCACTGGTTGCTTCATGTGTGGGGATGCGTGGATTACGGGAGCACGCACCTCCACAGTTATACAAGATGCTTCCCTGCGTGGATGATAGGTGTCCATGCGTGGGAGCGTCTCGTGTAAAAATAATCTTTATGAAACCCTGAAAACGGATGGGTTTTTAACCCATAAACAAAAAAAGAAAGCGGTAAGTACTACACATCCCTAGCTCTGGTATGAATACCGACTCCTCCGCAGAGACAGCCGCATTTCAGCATTGGGGATTAGGAATGGAGTTGATGAGCAAAGGAGAGAAAGAAAGAATGCCTGCTGAACAGCATTTTTGTCCGCACAGCCAACTGCATTGCACAAATGTTCCATGTCAAGTATAGTTCAGATGTATGCCATTCTGATATAGACAGCTGACCCGTCCGCAGAGGCAGCTACGTTTTGGCACTGGGGAGTAGGGATGGAGATTGGGGAGGACTTCGGGCAAAGACAGGGATGAAACTGCCTCCACTGAACAGCTTTTTTGTCCCCAAGCCACCTGCACTGCACATGTGGTCCAGACCAAATGTATACATTCTAGTACAAGTAGTTGGCCTCCCCAAAGGTAGCTGAATTTGATGGGGGATGGTGGGAATCATGGACAAAGAAAGGCAGGAAAGGATGCCCACCAAACACCATTCTTGTCCCTACAGCCAGTGGCACTGAACTAATGGTCCAGATGAAATATGGTTTGAATGTACGCTGTTCTTGTATAAATAGCCGACTTCCCCCTTCCCAAAAGCTAGCTGCACTTGAGCACTGGGGAATATAGATAGGGTTGTATGGAACCATGGGCAAAGGAGGGAAAGAAGGGGGGGCCTACTGGATTTTTTGTCCTCAGAGGCAGCTGCAGTTGAGCACCAGGGAGAAGGGATGTGGGTTAGAAGAGAAAGTGGTCAAAGGCAGGAAAAAAGTGCAGACGGTGACAGGCACTGCAAAAGTGACCCCGTTGCTGCCTCCTACCCTTCTGCTGTCCTAGCATGGCAACCCTGGAGCTGGACTTGCCCAGTATTGCAGTCGCATTGCTGTAAAAACAAGTGCCTCCATTTGACAGGCAGTTCCATCTCACCGCCATTAACAATGCAGGAGCAACAGGTGAGCTGCAGCTGCACACAGCCCAGAGCCAGTACCAGCACAGTAGTGTTCCACTGTAAATGTATTTTGGGGAAACCATTGTTGCATAAACAACTGTCCCACACAGGGACACATGCATCTGGGGACTAGACAGGAGAGAGAGGGGCGTCAAGAAGATTGGGCACATGAGCATGCGAAACGGACCAACCCAGCCAAGGGTGTAGCTACGAGAGGGACAGGCAGTGCAGCTGCACTGAGCCCCATAGTTCCCAGTGCAGAGGACTTCTGTCTGGGTTCCCTCCAACCTGCCTACTCCTTTGCTCAGTACTACTAGTACCCATGGCATCTGGGCCACAATGCCTTGCTTTGCCCCCTTGCCACTACCTCCACATTGCCCTTCCCTGCCTCAACCAGAAGAGGTGCACTCAGCGATCTGCTGGTTTTGTCTACCTGAAGGAGCATGGACAGAGCCCTGGCGGCACCGGGGAGTCTTGGTGCCAGTGGTTTGCATGTGGCAGGAGGATGGTGGTATTAGGGGGGGCCGCATACTCTGCCTGGCCCCACAATCAAGGAGAGAGGGGGGAGGGCAAGGGAAACAAGCTGCGCTGCCTTGGCCCTGTCTGGGAGCTAGGGTGAGGGGGCAAGGGAAGCTAAACACCTCTCTAACGTTAGAATTTTATAAGATTGTTAATAAGCACATGGATATTATTATTATAAGCATTTATATAGCGCAAGCAATTTAGAAGGTGCTTTACAAAAAACAAGACAGACACGGTCCCTGGTCAAGAGCTTACAATCTAAAGACAGGGAAGGGGGAACAGAGGGAGAGACAAGGGATGCAACATTCATGAGGATGCGAGAACTCAGGTACACGTTCTTGGCTTGGTTACAGTATCAACTGTATAAGGGTGACCCAGTTGATATAACATATTTGGATAAACACTCTGCCTCCAGAGGGAGGAGGTGGTGGTGGAGGTGCACTCTGCTCAAAACAAGTTTCTGACTTCCATCTGCATGTATAACAGATGGTGTGTATACGAGAATGTGACCTCGCCCACCCCACCCCCTCCCATTCTAGCCTCACTATTCCTATGTTGTGATAGGTGACACATATCCCTGCTGTCCCTAAGAGACTTGGGGCTGAAAGCCAAGGCACAGTGTGGGTGCATGGAACTTCAGTTGCTAGCACAATATGTGAGAATGTATGAAGTCTTTATTGCTTACATGGTGTGCAAGTTAGGTGGTGGCATAACTTCTCATGTTCATTTTTTTGCAGCTTAAGTTGGTTAATCTTTTCCTTTACTCCCCAAAATTATATAGGGGTGGGGGGGTTGTGGTGTTTTTTTTAATATACAAGATTCAGGAATAGATTATCAGCCTCCTCAGTATCTACAAATAGGAAGTGAATTTCAAGAGACTTGGCACCCACCTCTTCCTATCAAAAACTATGACTATGAAAGTATAACCAAAAAAAGTATAAAACCATGATAAAACAAACCAAGAGAGAATTTGAGGAACAACTTTCGAAGGATACCAAATCCTAGAGCAATTTTCCCCCCAGTACATTAGAGGCAGGAGAGTGGTAGTTGGTCCACAAGATGATCAAGGTATAAAGGAGGTGGTCAGAGATGGCAAGGCCACTGCTGAGAAACTAAATCAGTTCTTGCATCAGTTTTTACTGAAAAGAATGTTGGAGTGATACCCACACCATAACTATTTTTGATCGTGAGGAATCTGAGGAATCTGAAATTAGCATCACATCGTAAGAGATTTTATTGCATATTGATAATTGAAACAGTAGCAAGTCACCCAGGTCTGATGGTATTCATCCAAGAGTAGTGAAAGAACTCAAATTTCAAATTGCTGAACTACTATCAGAAATATGGAACTTATCGCTAAAATTCTCCTCTATGCCTAAGGATTGGAAGTTAGCAAATTAACCCCAATTTTTAAGAAGAGCTCAAGATGCAACCCTGGAAGCTACTGACCGGTAAGCCCGACACCAGTACCAGGCAAACTGGTGGGGAACATTGTTAAAAAACAGAATTACTAAGCACAGACAAGTATGATTTGATGGGTAAAAAACAGCATGGCTTTAGCAAAGGGAAATCATGTATCACTAACCTATTAGATTTTTATGAGATTGTTAATAAGTATGTGAATAGGGGTGGTTCAGGTGATACATTTGGATTTTCAAAAAGCTATTGACAAGAGTCCTTCACCAGAGACTCCTGAGCAAACTAAGTAGTCATGGGATAAGAGTCTTATTCACCACAACTTGGGTGCTGTCATTTTAACTGCAGAGTCTGAGTTCAGGGTTATGAAAGCTCAGTCTATTCCGGTCTGTTAGAGGAGTTTCAATTGGTATTGCCCACAGAAGCAGGGGGAGGTGTTTGGGGTGATGAGGGCAATCACTTGTGAATTAGATACTTCCCCCATCCTGGCTGGTGAAAGCCAGCCGGGAGACATTAGGGTCGTTGTTGGCTGAAGTTGTCAACGCCTCCCTACAGGTGAGGAGAGTGTCGGATGCCCTTAAAACAGCAGTGGTTCAGTCCGTGCTTAAGAAAACATCTTTGGACACCGACTCCCCAGCCAGCTATCAGTCTGTCTCGAATCTTCCCTTTTTAGGGAAGGTTATTGAACAGGTGTTTGCCCAGCAGCTCCAGGCTCATCTTGATGCTGTCTACTTCCTCACCTGTCTCAATCAAGTTTTCATCTGGGGTAGGACACAAACTGCACTTGTGGCTTTGGTCAATGATCTTCGCCTTGAAATGGACAAGGGGAATTCTACCTTGTTGATCTTTTTAGATCTTTCAGTGGCCTTTGACACAGTTGATCATGAGGCATTGTTGATGAGACTGCAGGACCAGCGGTGGGGATGCGCAGGACTGCTCGAGTGGTTTTGCTCTTTCCTGTTGGTGAGGTCTCAGCGGTTGGTGATGTCTCAGCGGTTGGTGAGGAGCGATTGCTCGTCATTCGCTCAGGACCTCTGCTGTGGTGTCCTCTAGGGTTCTATTCTGTCTTCCAGCAGCCTCCGATATACTTTGAACAAGAGGGGAGAGGTCATTCAGAGGTTTGGGGTGAGATGTCATCAATATCCTGTCCCGGCCTCTGGTGGGAGCAGGATGGCCGGGGGGGCGGGGGGGAGGGTTATGGGG
>QEPC01012913.1:10866003-10882287 GCA_003113815.1 Sphenodon punctatus
ACACCTTCCTCCGGCGTCTCCACGGCTGTTCCTCCTCCTAGTCCTGTTCCTGCTCCTCCTCCTCCTCCCCCTCATCCTCCGGGTGCGCCTCCGGGCGCGCAGGGCCTGGCTCCTCCTGGGGCTCGTCCGCCCGGGCCGTTTTCCGTGTCCTGCCACGCTTGCCTGCTGCTGATTTCACTTTAAATCTCCCTCCGGTGGTTGTGTTGTTGCTGGTTGCCTTGTCCCCGGCTGGGGCTCGTTTCCTTTGGTTCCGCCCGGGGATTGGCGTCCAGACGTTACTTTTCCTTGGTTCCCGGTGGGGATCCGTTTGACCACGCTTCCCGGGATATTCCCCCGACTAGCCTGGGAAGCGTGGTTGAAATTGACCATATGTGGGTATTGAGCGTGATGAAGATTTGGCACGCGCCAAACAGACGTTCAGGGCCCTTTGGCCCCACCGAGGGGTTCAGCGTGGTTGAGCGTGATCTCGTAACGTCTGAAAATACCCACTATTAAACAGCTAGTGTCCAGTTTCAAAGCACATTGACTCCAGCAGCTGCTGGCACAGAGTCTATGAGAGATGTGCAACTGGCGTAAAATTAATGCTTTTCAGAGAGCCAGTATAAAAACTGTATGTCCCTTAAGACCCTTTTAAGTCTACAGTAACAAATTAATATCAGTAGACACTATTGAGAGGCAATGACTATGCTATATGTGCAAGATGGACTATTCTATTTTTTAAGTCTATTAAGACACTTTAAAAAAGAAAAATTAGGAGGAGAAAGCACTATTTCTGGATTTAGTTTCTGTGCTACATTATACTGTATTGTATTATTTAAGGAATCGGAAAAAGAGAAATTTATGTCCTTTTTAAAGAGTGAGGGTAATGAGAGATGCATCCAGTAGGCTATTTTGGGAAGTATATACTTAAAGAGCAGTGCCATTACAAATTCAGGTGTGAATAGTTGGCATAAAACTTCCTTTTGAGGTGTTGACATAAGTCAAGTTGTAAGTCTGGTTATAATCTCCGCCAAAACCCTTTGACAATCACCAAATGAAAAAAAATAGACAGAGGTGTAGGCAAAGTCTCTATACTTCTATCTACAGACTGAATAATTACCAGAAATAAGAATAATTAACAGAAACTAGTTGGAAGAAGAAAGACAACTACTTCTTATGATAGTGGTTCCAAAATATTTTGCCTACCTGACCCCAGATAATAAAGAAATGCTAAGTATAGCAGATACAGTCCCAGTCTACAGAAGATGCGACTCCCTTGGGATCCTGACCCCCAATTTGGGATCCACTACCAATTACCTCCTATTTATCTTTGGTTCAAAGGATCTACAAAAAAATGAATTCGACTCAACAGAATTTTGCTAGATGCTTCAAGACTACTGCTTATTTGAGAATGAACTTCATACCAAAATTTGCTTTTTGCAAGAAAACTGATAGATGGAACATAATATTTAATCAATGAAGATACACATTTTTCTGCCACAGCCTCCCTACCAAATACACTGAATATTTACTGATACTACTCCTTCGAAGTCAGTCAATTTTAGATGATTTTTTTTTAAGAACTAGAACACAATGACATTGTGACTGTGTCATATTCAGCCAAGCAACACTGTTTTAAATAAGCATTACTAAACTGGCTTCGTTTAGCCCTCATTTCATTCAGTACCCAGCATTCTAGCACATGGAGTAAGATAAGGAAATACAGTAGCATACAAACTCTCAGTGCAACTAAATGTCCTGTCCTGAATTATTATACTGTAATTTGAAGAAAGCTGGATATTGAAAACAATTTGATGAGATAGCGAAGCTGCATTTTAACGCAGAATCCAGAAGGTGAACTGCCGCCAAAATGTAGGTGTGGAGGAAGCTGGGGTAACAAAAAGTGGAAATATTGCAATAACGAAAACAAATAACGAAAATAGAAACAAAAACATTTTGTTTTTGAAATAAAGGGAAAAGACTGAAAAACGTATTTAAAAACGCCCAGGCTAGCCACCACCACGGTCAGATCCATGCCGTGCTAACATCTGGCAGCTGTTTTCTAACGGGATGGTGGCCTGCAGAGTAAAGCATGCTAAAGTGTGCAAAAGCTAGCATTATGTGTACCAATTTTCAAAATGATTAGATAAAGGAAAACCGATTTTAGAAGCAATTGAATATTGTGATTTTAAGGAAAGCTCCATACATATTCACGGCTACAGCTTCTTTATCTTCCATCCAATTTGCATGAAACCTGTGAATGTTACGTCCCTCCATAAGCTTAACACTCCTGCCAATTTTCAGAAAGATTGGATAAAAGGTCCTGATGGTATAAGACATTAACTTGAAAATACATTTCGAGTTGTAACATTGTTATATTCCATCCTGTTTATAAGACATTTGGCAGGAATGTATCACACACCTTCCCTGTCATCTCTGTCAAACTACAGGACAATTAAAGGGAACCAATTCTATAAGCAACTGAAGAGCATTCAGATAAATAGCAGCACATGCAGTGCCAATCAAAGACAGGCACCTGGCATGGCAGGGGGAGGAAGGCTGTAGGAGTTAGGATGTGCAGCAACGCAAAAGACTGACAGGCACATTCACTGACCAATTACTGCATGCTTCCAGTTTTACAGGACCAATCAGTAGTGGCTTCGAGACAGGAAGAGGGGGCATAGAAGGCAGGCATAGAAGGGACATAACTGGGACTTTGGGGGTAGCATTCCAGAAATTAGGAAACAGTTTACACATCCAGGATGGCCAAATATCATCACAATCACATCCTGCAGCACTGTGACAGAGGACATAAGCGAATCTCTATTGGCTCTTTCCTAAATAGATGCTTCCGACTTCCCAGTAACAAGTGGGGGAGAGATGCTGGGATAGTCACAGCACAGAATGAGGATATTTGGCTGACATTTCTGCTGGCCAACTGGCATAACAAACCAATCTTATACCACAGTGACACATAAGAGAATCCCTGGCATAGGCTCCTTTTCTGCATATGCTGTGCAGGCATATAAAATGGGAACCTTTTATCACATCTTTCTGATATTTGGCATGATCGTGAAAGTGCGATATACAGCCCTGCCAAATTTCATGTACATCGGTTGAACTACAAAGAGGTTACAGTCAGACATACATTTATAAGTTAATTGCTTATACCACCAGGACCCTATATTCAATTCTTCTGAAAGTTGGCGGAGATAGTAAATATGGGAAGAGGTGTAAACGTGCCATATTTCATCTACATTAAATGTGAGGCAAAGACGTTACAGCTAAGAACGTATATGAAGATTTTTGCAAAATAATATAACTAAACTGCTTATAAAATTGGATTCCTTTATCCAATCTTTTTGGAATTTGGTACACATAATGCCTTCCATTGGAGGTACAATCCCTCCATGTCTCAGCCAAATATAATGAAAAACAAAAAAGTTAGTCGAAAATGAGCTTTCCATTGAAACCAATGGAAAACGAAAGCAAAAACGAAAACGACAATTTGATATTTATGAAAACGAAAATGACATTTAAATAACGAAAAAATGAAAACAAGGACGACATGGGCCCCTGGTGCACACCTCTACTGAAAATCCGCCTTGGTTCACATAAATCCCCCAATCAAACATGTGCCTTTTTATCCCCTCTCTAGCATCTTCTGCATTACCACACAATTTGGCAGAAACATCCCCGCTCGCAAGGGCGCTCTGCACTACTCCGCTTGTCCAAACCTTGTATAGGGCAACAAACTCTCAGTCAGTTCGCATTCCCTGTACCCCAAGTCACATGTGTCCCCAAAGAGCTCCATCTCTGCCATCTGATCAAGGCACTCCCGGTAGCCCTGCAGATATCCTCTTAATTGTCATCAGGGCAAACTTCCAGAAAAGTCACGATCTCATTCAAATCCCTCTCTCTCATCTCGTCCAGGGGTCAACTCTTCTATTCTGCTGAACCAGGAACTGCAACAGGATTGTTTGGTGTCTGTACTCCATCAAGAATACATAGAACCCCACTGCATGCATGTGCCACCCTACGAGCACATAGCCAGCCTCACAGAATGGGTCTGGCCGTTCTCTCTGTACATCAGGCCTTATCCAAATGTCAGCAAATGCCAGGGTATCTATCACCCCCCATTGTACCACAGCTCCCACAAACAAAAGCTGAAGCCATTTGGCTTTCCCAGGCAAACAACCCGCAGCAATAGCTTTCTATGGTCCTTTTTACCCGGGCGGTACCCACACATGAACACCCAGAAATCTGGAATTTCATGCATGGGTGAGTCATGTAAAATTGACAGCTGGTGGGGGGGGTGCACTCTCCCACGAACACACACACCTCCACCCATTGCACACCAACAGAGCAACCAGCGAAAGTGGCGATGGCGATTTCTCTGTGCGTGTGTGATAGGTGGAGGTGTGTAGGGGTCAATGTATGCCCGTTTACACACACCCCACCACCACACACAGACCAGTGCAAACACTGACACGCACCCCCGGTGCTGCAGCCCATGTAAAAAGGGCCTCTATTAGCATCCCTTATGCTCGTTGCAAGCAAAAAGTGTTCCTTTAAAAAGATACCCAGTTATGAGTTACTTCTAACAAATGGGCATCTCTGCTCCCACATACATTCCATGCACAGTGACCTTTGCTGCCTTGCAGATTCCCCCACTTGCACACTTCTTTACGTTCAGTGGTCCCGCCCCCTCCTACATTAAAAAAATCCCATGCTTCATTGGTGCTAACTTCTGTAACATTTTTAGATGAGCTGATGTGCGCACCAACATGCTTGTGACAGAAACGTCTATTCAGTTTAATAGCCACCTGGACTGGTGGTGCCAGTGCAGCAACAGGCACACTCCCAACATAAGCTTTGCAAAAACCTTTTCAAGTAATAACGGACCTGTAACCAATAGCAGCCAATACTAGCTCATGCTCAGCACGCAGCCAGTCCTGTGAGGACACATGACCAATAGTGGCTAGTAGCTCATGTTTGGTGTGCAGCCAATCCTAGCTAGGCAAACCACCCAACCCTTGATGCTATTCAAAACATTTTGTGGGTGGTCTGCCGAGTTCACGGATGCTGGGGTTACAGCCATGGAGATGCATACCGAGAACTTCCTTGTGCTCATCATCGCACTCCAGGCCTTCATGATCGGTGCTGAACAGAACCTGTGAGCAATCCAACAGATTTAAGCCTTCTGCTGTCATTGATGTGATTTCAAGTCACAGACAGGCTTTTCACTCAGTCTGTGGCCAGGATAGCAGTGAACACCACAGTGCAGAGATGGCTCCTGCTCAGCACCATGTATTTGCCTATCTCTGGTGACAATGGACTGCCTTGGGGGGATCGAAGCTGGGCAAAGGCAGAGAGATACCTCTCTGATGCACACAGAGATGCACCTGTTGGGGGAAGACAGCTTCAGTCGCCGACTCCATTCACTGGGCTGTGCCCACCAAGAGGCTGGTCTGGGTCAAGGAGAAAAGCAGACTGGTGGAAGAAGGTACTGTCCTTGTGGGGAGACACTGAGCAGGTTGCAAACTTCAGGATGCCCCGTCCCTCATCCTGCAGATAGTCGAGATCCTTAGGCCACAACTGGAGAAACAGAGTACAGTGAAGCAGTCACCCAATCCCGTGGCGAATTGCATTGGTATCGCCATCTGGAAGCTCACCATTCCAGACTCCTGGCAGTCTGTCGCCCAGCAATTTGGTCTTGAAATCTCCACAGCAGGCAGCATACTAGTGGAGGTTTGCACAGCGATTGTGGAAGTGCTGCTGGACTGGGTGGTGTAGCTGGCTGGCCCTGCAAAGGTAATGGAGGGCTTCTACCAAGAAGGGCTCCTGAACTGTATAGGAGCAATCAATAGGAGCCATATTGTCATCATCTGCCCACTCCATGGAAAAAATGACTACCTGAACTGCAAAGGTTTTTTCTCCATGGCTTTCCAGGTCATAGTGGATCACCATGCCTGGTTTGTGGATGTGCTTGTCGGCTGGTCTGGGGAAAACCACAATGCCCACATCTTCCGCCAGTCTCACTTCTTTGAGACTGTACACAGGAGACTTAGGATATTTTTTTTAAACATGATGGGTCAATGAGCCACCACACTTTGAATTTGCAGGGGACGTGCAGGGCAGGGGACGGGGACGTGCGAGGGCAGGGGACGTGCAGACGTGGGTTCGCATGGCCCTGACCCCTGTGCTGCTCAGCAAGGCCCCACCTCCTCCCTGATGGGCAGGTGAGGCAGATTATGAGGCCGCCACACCCGCCTGGAACTGCTCCGGACACTGGCTCCCACCCGTGGTGAACTTCTGGCAGGCAAGAGCAGACATGACACCAGCCGGTGGCCACACCAGGGTAAGCATGGCCACCAGTGGTGGTGTCACGTTTGGAAATACCCTTAGAGCCCTCCACTGAAACATGCATTGAGGGGGTTCTCATGAGGCCTGTTGCTCTCCTGGACCCTGCTTATTCCTTGAAGCCCTGGCTCATGAAGGCATACAGCGTTGCCCACACCCCAGAGCAAAGGTACTTTAACTGGCAGCTCAGCACCACCAGCTCTATTATGGACATGACTTTGGGGCTTTTAAAGCAGTGCTGGAGACCAATAGCTGCTATGACTTATTTCCAGCTCGAGACTGCTCCCCTGCTAACAACCAGAACCCCTACCAGTTAGCCCTGGTGAGCCAGTGCCCCGGTTCTGGGACCAGCTGAACAGAGCCGTTCATACTTGGAGAGATCCAGGACGCCTCATGCCAATACATCAACTGCAATGCTAGCTCCAACACCCACTTTCAGTGACAGTCTGATGAGCATCAGTGAACTGTTCTAAATTACCTTTTTGTAATAACAATAAAACCTTTAAAAATGTTTCCGGTGAGCATACTGAAGGTCTATGTTCTGAACATTTTTCTAGTATTCTGTCTGAGTAACAAAGGGTCCAGCATATCTGAACCTTTGGTGCGAGACTTGTACAGGGGGGTGGGGCCAAGAAAATTTCAATATTTAAACATCTAAAACTTGCACGCAAAATTAGGTTTCAGGTTACTACAGTCCAGGATCATTTCAATTTCTACTGCTCTAATTTGCAAATTACTTATATGTCATTTTCAGATATAACCAGAATGCATCAAGTAACTGAAGAGGAAATCCTGTAAAAACTCCCAATTACTTCATTAGAGTGAGGATTTCAAATATATAGTTGTCTTCAGTATGGCCCAAAGATTTTTAATATTCAAACATTAGTAAAATATATTATGTTCAAGTTGCTGTATCTCAGTCACGTGCCCATGTCCTGGTTTCCTGCCAAAAATAAATAAAAACCTAGCAGGTGGAAATATGGGAGGAAGTCATTTCAATATTTTGACTCTCTAAATATCACCATTGGACTCATTCTACAAGGGTAGCAATTGACACATACAAATAAATGTTATGCTTATTTTTTGTTGTTCTATGTATTTCATTTAAACAAACAGGCATTTGCAACTGGTCCTCAGAGGTCTCCCAGTATCTGTGGCAGCTCAAATGTCTGAACAAAGTTTTGCAAATGAGTCGACTAGTTTGTCTTATGCAGAAGCCGATAAGATCCAAGGAACCCAAGTCCACACTTAATCCTAACCCCCTAAGAACTCTACAAGCAACTTCTTTATTAAAATTGGCCCACCTAGTACCAGCTAAGATTTCCTGGGTTGTTGGAATAATAGGGTATTCTCAGACATGACGGTACCGTGGGTGACTACGCTTTGACCCACGTGGCCACCCGCAGTCCTGTCACATCTGAACTGGCTCGCCAGATGTTTCCCCAGGGTTTTCCCGAGCCGTGGCAGTTCTTAGCCCAGGCTGTAACTTGGGCCCATCGCCAAGTCATAGCCAGGCTAAGCACTGCAGCCCGTGGAAGCCATCTCTGGATCTGGGTAGAGCAGGCCATCACATGTGATGGCCCACTCTACCTAACCCTGGTCTGGGGCCGGGGCTGTTCTGGGCGGGTGCAGCAGCCTCAAAGGCCGCTACAGCCATCTGTCAGGCGGACCTCACTCAGCAGCACAGGGGGCAGGATCACGTGGCCCACGTCTGCACATCACCCAGACCTCTCCCCGCCCCCTCCCCAGTCCGGGTTACCCACACATCTGTTCGGCAACCGGACCAGATCCTTCCAGGATCAAAGTGTGATGGTGCAGTGAAATACCCAATGTCTGCTTAATTTTTAAAAATCAGTTTCCAGAAGATACTGTAAGTTATTTGTCTTTTCCTGAAGACTGTTACAGTGCCATGAATACCTGAGGTGACTATTGAAAAACATTCCTGAGAAATTTAAGCTTATTTAAAAGTACTGTTATAACAAATCTCTCAAAACATGTGAAAGCAGTGATACGAGTGTCATCTCAACTGGAATTTTGCATTTTCAGCATAGCTCTTTCTGAATACTAGAAAATTCTCAGTACCTCATCAGATTTTCTGAGATATGCTATCATGTTTTTATATGCTATGTTAAAAGCCAGACAATAAGATTAGATACCACCACAAAAATTGCCAAAGAATACAAGTGTAAACAAAACAAAAAGCTTTTAAAAAGTATGTCATGTGATAATATTCTGATAGTAACAGAAAACCTCACTGTATAAAATTGAAATTTAGGACAAAAGGCATGCTGATATTTTGAACAGCTAAATAAAATTTAAAAAAAAATTTAAATCACCACTCTTCTTGTTTTAGGAACTTTTTAAATGCAGACTAGTAACCCGATCCATGCACTGATGAACATACAAAGCTTTTGATCTCATGGATAGGTACTTGTTTACTGCTCTTTTTCACCAAATTACTGGAAAGCTTTGGTGCTATTACAGAAGACTATATTTTGTGATATACAAAAAGTTAATTCATCATTGTTGCTAGTAAGCGAGCAGCACGTTATCAGTTGAAAAGATATTTCTACTGAGACCTAAAGAGGTTCCTAATAAACATTTCAAATGATAATAACCTGCTGAACAGATATTTTATTGATATGTTACTCTTTACTTCGCCCAAAAACTAGCCTAGAAAGAGTCCGGAGTAGGTTTGTGAAAATATTCACAAAGTGTTTTAAAATAATTAAGGATAGTTGATACCTATTCTAATAAAATTAAGCAACAGTGAAAACTTTACATTTATTTTAGAAATGGGTGGCTAAAAGTCAAAGGTTTTTTTAAAACAAAAAAATAGGCAGCAATCCCAAAAACTGTTTTGCAAAAATATTAAATCACATCCAGTAGAAACAAAACAGAACTTCCCATATAAGGACAGAAGAAAGGAAAATGAAATACAAATCCTAAAAACAAACAAAAACTGGGAAATTAGAGTGGGAAAACAAAACAGCCAAATGAAGTGACGATGTGTTAAACAATATCCCTAGACATCCTGCATGCAAAAAAAATACATCCACATCCTTCAGAAAACAAGTTCCAAATTATTATGGATGTTTTGCAATTCTCTACAGATAAAGCAGATACATTCAGTGGATATCCATTTTAAAGAGAAAATAATTAAACTTAGGACATTTCAAAAGTTAGGAACTGACTGGAATATTTCCATCCATTTGTTTTAGAAAACTGCCACAGTGCATAATTGAAACAGTGTATTTGTATAATCAGATATGAAAATATGAGCTGCTTTCTTTTTTGACTTATCAGTTTGAGAAATATGAACAGAAGACACATATTAGATTATCAATAAGGAGCTTTTTTTGCAAGCAGTCTTTGCCAAATTTAGCACTTATTAAACTTTTTGCATTAATGTTTTCAACTGAAACATTATTTAATTGCAAATTCAACATCCTTCTGTAGCTGTACACTGTGCTACCTCATAAAAACAAGGAAGTCAAACGAACAAAGTAATAATACAAGTGAAACTGACTACTGTCGCTGCATCACCTAAGGAGGCAAGGACACATTTGTGGAGTTTAAAAGGTTGCACTCTTTATTGTTACACACAACAGTCTGGGGTACTAAACGGAGGGGGGAGGCATAGCACGCCTCCCCCCTTAGTTGTTAATTTGTAGTATATGTTTTTAAGCGAATGAATCACAAAGTAACCTATGGCAGGAGATCCCCTGGGGTACAGTTCAGGTTTGAATCTCCTGCACTATAAACTATTGTTGTGCCCTTGTGCTTGGCCCTGGTTCCCCACTTTTATCCTTACCCCTAAACCTTTTGTCACAGGGAACCGCCAACTTAGCTTGGTTGGTTTTTCCCCACCCCAGACTTGCCTTCCAACACTTCAAGCTTAGATTTCAGGACTCCCTGATAGAGGTCAATCTCACTCTCATTCCTAAACAGTTCGTCTTGCATAACTGAATTTTCTGTGAATAATGCTATCACCGCCCCTGGGCAGCAAGTCATCTGTCAGTCTCCTGGATGACCCTCCTTCTTGCTTTCTCCAACTTTCCCAGGTGCAATGCCCCCTGCCACACCCTTCTTTCTAGCAAATGATCCACAGATCAGCACCTCTAGGTGCATCCCCTGAAGTTCAGCAAAATCTACTTTAATCTACCTAATCAGATGTATCCCGGTGTCCTGTGGTAAGCTGTTCTCCCCAGGAGTCTCCTTCCAAAATGGCGCTTAGAAAACCCTGTCTCATGGGGCTTTCCTTTGCACCATAGGACAGGTTGCCTAGCACCCCGTCTAGGGCCGAGATAAGAGAAAGTGTTCCCATTCCACCTACTTTATGGGAGTGCTTGCGAGTGTTCATCAGTACTTCGATTCTGCACTTCTCCATTGTTACTTCTCATTTCTATAGCGCTAGCAGGCACAAGCTGTGTTTTTACAGTCACAGATTTTTGGAGACAGGTTCCTTTCCAGTGGGCTTACAATCTAAGAGCGTTTACAGACAAGACACTATCCACCCACTATACACATTACAGGGCACCCATAAGGCAACACTGTAGCCCTGCAACATATATAGTGGGTGTGTGGTAGGTGGGTAGTAGGTGGAAAGTGTCTTGTCTGAAAATGGCCTAAGATGGACAAGGATGAGGGGAACACACAGGGAGACACACACATACAAACACACTGTTGATATCGGCACCCGTGATTCTTCATTATTTTCCATCAATTTTGTCACTTTCTGGCAATTTTTCCATTATGTTTCATTACTTTCCAGGACATTTTTTTGACATTTTTACAGCAATTCCCCAGCACCTAGCTGGCACTTTTTGCATTCCACAGCCCTCAGGGGTGGGTGCAGGGCGGACATGGAGTTTGATATCCGTTCTGTAGCAGCTCTGTTCAACTCAGTGAAAACAGCAGAAAAGCCGGTATGATTCTGGGTCAAATGAATGAATGCAAATGACCCATTTCCAACAGAAACTGCATTCGCCAAGATTTGTCATTTCAGGCTTAGCCCTGTCCTCCTTTGTCTCCTGCACCCACAGTGCTCAGGCAGCATCCCTTGCCTCCTTCCTCTTACATGGGGAGCTGGACAAAATGCCCTCCCTCTGAGGCAGCGAAAATGTCATGACTAAGAGGATAATGTGAGAATGCAAAGAATAAAACAGTGCATATGAAGGTAAGGTTTCAAGCTGAGCGCCTGAAGTCAGGCATGTAATCAGATGGCTTATTTTTCAGAGGAACCAAATATCTGCAAGTCTTCAATAGAGCTTGCATGTGTTCAGCTCCTCTAAGAAGTCAGTGTACTGACTGATCTGCCCAAGTTTACACATTCAGGTTTGAAACATTTAGCCAGTGGCAACTGAGTGTGTTTTATTTGTTTTTAAAAATTAGTTCATTTTTAATAAACATTTTTCATGAACATATGCAGAATAGATTAACCTATGCTCCTTTTGAGCTCTCTTAGTGATTAATAGCCTGGGGGCTGCTGCTACATAAAGGCAGTGTACGTGCCTGTCTTCAGAAATGGAATCATACTGTTAGTAGGGGTATTACCTGAGAGCTATACTTTCAGTACAAGACCCCTGCTGAGCAAGCTAGAGAATGGCATGAGCTTCTACCATGACAGATACCAGTTACCTTCTTTCAACCAAGATAAAAAAATATCTTAACTACCTGCAATTAATTGCCTGCAGTGCTGTCAATTCGACTCCAGCACTCCATAAAGATTTCCGTTTCCTCCTCAAATGAGGTAAACAAGGCTCTGCGTAATTCATGATTTCATGGGTTGTGGAGAAGTCATAAATTCTCTTTCAGTCAATCGAACTGTGGCAATCCTGCACGCACTGATGGAATGGCAAAGGGGAACGAAATCCTTGCCAGGGAGAGATGGTTGGGAGGGAACAAGAGTTACTGCAACTCAAATGTTTGCAGATAAAACAGTAATGGGACATTCCCAGGAAAGAGAAGGGATAAGAACCATGTGGCTCTGGGACTACTTTTCTACCTAGTATCCCTGCCCGTGAATTACAGTCCTGGATTACTCCCCAGTTCCAGAGTATCAGCTGCTGGGAAGCTAATTCTAGCTACAGCAGAAGCTGGAAGCTCCTACCCTGTGAAGGAGGGAACAGTAGCCCACTCCTGGACCCGCCACACTAAGGCAAGTGAGGTATTTTCACATAGTCATTTCACACACACACACACACACACACACGCTGGAGGCTCTCACTTTGAGGCCTTTGCCACATTCTGGCCTTTTTGCATACATTCCATGAAATTTTATACTCTATAACTCTCCCATTATTTTTCTCTAAAAAACCCAAAAGCAAATAAACCCCAAAACAGCACTCTCTCAATGACCTACCAATAGGTACCCTGCCCATTTTGTATGCTAGTCCCAGACTTAGCATCATCATCATCAGGATTACTTTCTATATTTATTAAGGTGTCTTTAGACAAACGCAGGGCTGGACACCACCAGGGGGGTCTGTCTGCACCCAGCCCCGCCTGGGTTGGGTTTACACAGACCCGGTGGCTGCTGCGGCCTGCAGCCTGCCCACGCACCACCCTCTCTCCCACACCATAGAGTTGCAGGTGGATTGCCGATGCTCCAGGCTGCCGCCTGCAGCTCCATGGTGTTGCCTGGGGAAACTGCCGACAGAGCAGAGCTGCAGCAGCCGTCCACAGAGCAGACAGACTGCAGCTCTGCTTCGGGCCAGTGCCCCAGGTTTGAGCGGCCCGCTTCGCTGGCGGTGCTTCCGGATGTTCCAGAGCACCACAGGGAGGACTGGAGAAGCTTGTTCCACCTGAACATCTGGCGGCCCACCTTTAGACTGGCAGGCCACCCAGGGATGAGGGAGAGCAGAGGTGGGGCTGTTGTCTGTCTTTTTACAACCATAGAATCCACAACGATCAGATATGCCAGCCAATCTAATCATACAAGAACTTGTGTCTGAGGTTGCTGTCAGGATTGTCTCTAAAAGTGAGAGGCTGATGAAGATGGGTTAGAGACAGCTTTTTACCATTTACTTGAGATGGCATGGAAGCCTTTCCATGTCACCGTATTAGAGGAATTTTTTTCCCCAAATGAACTGGACCTACATTTAATGGGGCTTTTCAGATTTGCTAATCAAGTTTGAGGATTGAGAGTAATTCCCTTTTATGAATACTCAAACTTGAATTTGAACCCTTGGAAATGTCAATCTTTTGACTTTGCTTAACACACAAACTTAGAAAATGAATCAAACACAGATTTTGATTAGTATGACTGGCACATTTACAGCCCAATGCAAAGTCCGCATGTGTGCAGATCAAAACTTGAATTGTATAAATGCACAGTGCGCACACTCAGGGGGGCCCAGGAAAAGGTCCCCACCACCACCACCACTGCAGCAGCAGGCAGTGCAGCCCTGCTTCTCCCTCTCCAGGTTGCTGCAGGGTCAGGAGGCAGGGAACTTTCCGTGGGTTCCCCTCCGTTCGGTGCATACAATTCAAGTTTTAGTATGCACCGGTAGGCTTTAGATCGGGCAGTTAAAATAAAAACTAATCAAGATATATTAAGTGGAAGCTGAACTCCCATTGATGTGTAGCGTATGGCTGAAACTTGAAGTCCAATCACATCAGAGTCCACTGAAGTCAATGCAAAAATTCCATTGATCTTTATAGACTCATTGAAGAGTACAACATCTGAAACAAAGTCCACTCATGTATGTGGGAGTTTTGCTTCCGCTTCAGTAGACTCTTCAATATACAATAGTGTATATGATCGAAAACTTGACATGGGATTAAAGTCAACTAGTCACAACTAGCAAAATGATGAATAATAAACCACAAATTCACAAATTGCAGCCAAGAGTTATAATATTAGTTACAAAATTACTAAAAATCAAATAAAAAGATAGTGAAATGCCATTTCCTTGGCTCCTTCACCCACTATCGCTGCAATACCACGTCTTTGGCCAGCTCCCACGTGGTTTGACTCACAAAGGCCTGCAACAGCTCCTTCAATGGTCCAGTAATGTGCCGATGCATTATATTGTTAGCAACCGACTGGTTACATAAAGTTACATAATTAGCAAGATGATGAATAATACACAGGAAATTGGCAAGTTACAACCAACAGAGCATGACCCAACAAAAGCTTCCTTGCAAAGGTTGGCCCTTTTTACACAAGACAGACCCACGCAGGCCCACACACATCCGCTGCATGGGCATGGGTGGATGCCGCCTATGTAACCACCGTAACAGCTGGGTGGGCGTGTATGCGCACGCCCGCTACCCACCCATATCCACCCACCTCCAGCCTTCGCTCACACACGGAGCAATTGGCCAAAACTGTGATTGCTCCATGCGTGGAGGTGGGTGGAGATGGGTGTGTGTCCGTGTACACGCATACCCACACACCGCCCCCACACCAGCGCACACACACATTCCCCCCGCAACTGTAGCCCATTTCAAGAGGAGCTTTGTTACAAAATTTTCAAAGGTGCTACAGATTTCACATTTGAATTCACAACTACAATGCCTGAAATTCACTGAGTATTTGATTTGACTTATGTGACCTTCAGTTGTAAAATGAATGCACTGGACACTCAAGTAGGTCTACTTGTTTATGTATAGTAGCATGAGTTCACTCAATTTTGCATGTCAGTACAATTGGACTGGAGTTGAATGTATACATTGCTCTTCGGTATGTTTTAGAGATGGGTTTTAGGATTTTTTGCTTCCACAAATCATAACTTTTATTTACATTAATATTTTGCTAACAAATGAAAAATGAGAAGGCCAGTGAAAAATAAGGCGGACTCTCGATGAATTGGCTTTTCCTTCCTCAAACAAAAGAAAAAAAAATTCACCAAAAAAATGATTGGTTTCTAATAATTAAGAGACTCTCATGAAAAATAATTCATCTAGTACTTAAAACCCAAGTACATCAGGTAGAGAGTCTAAAAGAACAAGTGACTATCATTCAACATGTCAATATAAAAGGAGGCATATTACATCTGAAACCCTGTACTGTAGCTCATTTGACTGTAGCTTCATTATTAAAGATAACCTTTGCATTCGGTTTCCTCTTTTGCACTCTAACCCAATATGATTATGTGTGCTTTGCTTTTATTTTCCCATTCTTGAAACTAGTTTGGAAATAAATATTTTTAAACTGCTCTGATTTACCAACAACTGGCATCTCCCATCCTTTTCAAGTCATTCTAGAACTTGAACCATACTGTATACGTAAGGCTTCTTAAATAAGCAGTTGTTTGAAGGCAACTACCTCCAAACCCACTTTAACCTCACCTGTGTTAAAGTGAAGATAAAAGTGTGTGGGAAGGTTAACTACCTATGCAAACAATCATGGTTAAAGTGGTAATGCCTCCGTCACCACTTTAACCACATTTTCTTCCAGCAGTAGCTGGAAGAAACTTAAATGCACAGCCACTGTTCATTATAAACAGGGGACTGCTTAAATCCGGATTTTGAGGAAACCGCTTGCCCTACATTTCTGAAATTTTAACCATGGCTGTAAGTTGTGAGGGCTATCATACGCACAAAGTTTGAGGAAGATCCATTGGGAAAATAAAATGTTATGACTGTTTAAACGTTAATTGCATGTGGTCAAAATACACAGCATTCTCACGATTTTGAATGATCAATATCTCCTCCCCCTGGATGACTTGACCCCCCCCCCCCCCAAACTTCACACGCTTGCAGCACGAGAACAACAACAACTGCTTCTGAAATATCATAGTAATTGGTGAAGCCAAAACTGAGATATTATTGATTTTTAAAAATGGTTCTGCAGCATCACGCATGCGCACTTGAGCTCCTCTCTCCTGTCGGAGAGCCGGGGAAGCAGCTGCCTCCCATCCCCCTGTGAGCTCTGTGGGTTGCTGCTCCTGCTGCTGCCTGGCCCCCTGGCAACTCGCCAGCCCCGTGCGCACC
>QEPC01012913.1:10882648-10923703 GCA_003113815.1 Sphenodon punctatus
CCTCCTGCCCACTCCGTTACATTCCCCAACCTGACACTCCCCCAACGCCAGCGCCTACCTCCCACCCACCCCCAACATCTCCCCACGCCCCAACGTGACCCCCACAACATCTTGAGCCACGACCTGCCCCCTCCAACCTCGGCCCCTAACTCCCGCCCCTCTTCAACATCCCGAACCCCGGGCTGTTCCCCCAACATCATTCTACAACAATTTTTTCACAGTGCATTGTCTGTTTGTACACAACTGCATTCTATAGAACGAATTGTATAATGTTATATATACTCAGATTGTTAACCCTTTATTGTATGACGTGTATACAATTTGTATACATGTAAACCACAGACAATGCACTGTGAAAAAAATGTTGTCGAATGATGTTAATAAATAAAAGTGTAATAATGTAAAAATGGAATAGTTATTGATAAGAATGAATAAAAGTATATAAGGTAAAGAATTTAGTGTATATATTACATTTATGTTGATGAGGATAAAATATTTAATATTGTTCAAATTGTGAAATAATTTGCATGTTTTTTGGCATTTATGTTTTGTTGCAATGTATGGAGTGGGAGGTTTTTTTTAATTGTAATTGTACTGAATTTGGGTTTTTTTGTGGATGTTAAGAAAAGTTTTGTGCATTTAAAGTTTTTTTTTAAACTGTTACATTTTTTGTTTTGGTTAATTTGTTTGCATAGGTAATTTCCTTCCTACACACCTTTAGCACACTGAGGGACACACCACAGCAAAGGCCCAATTGTCCACTGGCTTAAGATACTATGGTAGGATCCCCAAACAGCAGGTGGCATCTGAATGCAGATAGCCAGTATGTGGCATTTGTTGCCAGAGAAAGTAGTGAAGGCCAGTAGACTAACTGGTTTCAAAAAAGGAGTGGATAAATTCTTGGAGGATGGCTACATAAATAGCTATTAATCGGGAAGTTCAGGGGATGAGACCTCTGTTGGGCTGGGAGTGAATAGCAAGAAATGGATCAGTCCAATATGACCGTTGCACACTTCTCTAAAGCAAGTGAAGTTGTGCACTGTTGGAGACAGAATGCCAGGCTAGATGGGCCATTGGCCTCGCCTAGAATGGCATTTAAGTTCTTAAGGTACAGGAGTTTCAGTCCATAACACTGCTAAGATTCACCCTTTCCCCTGCCACAGGTTGAATGTACGTTGAGTGAAAATACTGGAGTACTGCTTCTCTTGCTCTTAAAAACAAAACCACCACCTCACTTACACTTCAGATCCTTGAGCTATGTTATACTTGAAGAAAACTGAATGGAAGTAAATCAGTTATATTTTACAAGATTCAAAGAGGGAAATGGACAATTATACAGATAACTCTGGATGGTAATGCTAACTATTTTAAAGGAGATACAAAAGTCCCCACAATTCCAGACAAATCTCTAAATGTTAGGGAATAGAATGAGATCTCCAAAAGAGACAAATTAGTCCACATCTGTCTGCCTACTGGGATTTTTGGATCTTCTTCTGAAACATCTTTTGCTAGTCACTGCCAAAAAGGAGGATACTGGACTAGATGGATCATGATCCAGTATAACCATTTTTACCTTCTTGTTTATAGAAAAGAAAGCTATTGCAGTTCTTAGTTCATATGACTTGCCACAGGCATGAAGGCCCAAGCAAAAGGATCCTTTTGTTGGTGTGGGACAAATTTCTCTCTCAGATACACTCCTTGAGGGAAGGCAAATATGTTCCTAAAATAGAAAATATTAATTGCTGCCATCAGTAATCTAGATGACCCATTTTTATTAAACATTGTTTACCCTCAAGATTCACTAAAATTATTTATCCATATTTAAAAATGGATTAGAGGTTTAGGTCAGCACTTTAGAGGTACTTGCAATCTCAGAGTCAGTTGGATCCCGTGTTGCTTCTGGATATTCTGCTAGCAACTTTAATTCAAATTAAATTATTATAACGTCATTCTTCTGAAATATTTGAAGTCTATGAGGTATTTTGTCCCTAACAATTCCTTCCCTCGTTATTGTCTTTGTATATTTACATCTGTCCTACATTTGCCAGTCTATAGTTCTAACTTTTTATATGCCCGAGGATGGGCCCTGTGTAGCCTGAAAGGGGACATGACAGAGGTTTATAAAATCTTGAGTGGTGTGGAACAAGTAGATAGGGAACGGTTATTTACCCTCTCAAATAGTACTAGAACTAGGGGACACTCCATGAAACTAGCTGCCGGCAGATTTAAAACAAATAAAAGGAAGTACTTTTTCACTCAAAGCATAATTAACATATGGAATTTGTTACCAGAGGACGTTGTAAAGGCCAGTAGCATAGCTGGGTTTTAAAAAGGACTGGATAAGTTCTTGGAGAGACGGTCTATTAACCAAGTAGCTTACGGGATTAACTTCTTACCGTCCGGAGCTGGGAGTGAACAACAGGGAATGGATTGCCCATTGTGACAGTTGGTTCTTTTCCCATGCGATTGAGATTGGCCACTGTCGTAAGACAGGATGCTGGGCTTGATGGGACCATGGGTCTGACTGAGTATGGCACTACTTATGTTCTTATGAGAACTCCTCAACAGACTCACAGAAAAGCCAAAAATATGGAACACAAATGTCTGTTCACTGCCACCCAGCTGATCAGCCAAAGTACCACAGAGATATGGAAGCTTTGAGACGTTACTCTAATTCCTGGGTGCCTTTAGAGACAACGGCAAGCAAGGGGTGGTGGAATGTGTGTTGACACCATTCTCTGACCCACATATCCCCCGATTAGCCCGTCACTGTTTTCCATGTCCAGGAGCTAATCGGGGTCCTGTCTGCCACTTCTGCCAGAAGCTCTCCTGGCAGAAGCACTCCTACGGAATTATGGGAGTCATAGTACATGTGGAAGAGCGGTCGGATCGGACTTCCCCTTCGCTCCGCAGCTAAACAGCTAATACTTCATTGTTCACCACCCCCACGTGATCTGGGAGAGCACACCAATGGTATGCAGCAAGGGATGAGCTGATTCGCAGGGGCACGGAGTGGAGGAATCAGGGCAGACAGACCAGAAATGGCTGTGAACACACCACCTGAATTCTTTAGACACAACATTAGCCACGGAGACAGGGAAAACACTCAGTTCCTCTACCCGATACTTCCATGTAACCAACAAGGAGTTAATGGGAGGTAAACCTGTGACCAAAAACAGTGGCAGTGCTTAGACAAAACACACAACCACGTGGCAAACTTCTTAAGCACCCGATCATCATTGTGTCTAAAGATGCCCCCTGTCTCCATAATCACAGTTGCGTCTAGGTTCACTGATCTATTTCACCATTGCAGGCCTTGCCAATTAATTTCACTGTGGGCTCTGTCAATTTCAACTGGAGCTCAGGAGCTAGGCTGGTCTCCCTGTTTATGCGGCCACCTGATGGGCTCCCCCTCACTGCAAGAGTCCATATGGTGGCAGCATACACATAGGATATCAGCAGAAACACAGAGCAACTTGTGCAGAACAATATAAATGCTTGCTAATAATAATAAATAATAACAACAATTGGCAAACTGCTCTGCCTCAGGATGACATCACCAGTACTACCTCAGACCATATTTGCTGCATGGGTACCATATCCTGTAGAGACACCTAGTGTTGTTGTTACCATATTCATCCCACAGTACGGAAGAGGCAAAGCAGGTAAAAACAATTGCAATTACTTTCAGGAGACTAATTTGCAAGTAAGCGTTCTTAGTACTGCATCCGATAACTTTTATTGAGTGCACTGGGTTGGTGTGTGCATACAAAATCTCAAGCTTCACGGAGTTCTTCTTGTACGGAAAAGAAAGTTATGAAAACTTTAAGAAATTTAACAGCTCCCTTGATTTGCCCTTTAATGTAGACAACTACGTGGTAGGCAGACTGGAACCTGCCAGTTCCTTGTAAGAGGGGGCTCCCTTTGAATGGGAGCTGGGGGAGTCTAAATGCCTTCTTTTTTCCCCCTTTTTTTTTTTTTTTTTTAACATGCTCCTGTCTATATACAGTGAACATTCATAACCATGGTTCATCAGGTTGATTGTTGGATTCACGGCTGACATTATGAAAACTAGCCAGCTCTCCCTTTTATAGAATGTGTCAAAACCCCTGTACTTGGTAACAGCTTGGAGATATGCAGCGTGCCCTGTAGTCTCAGAAACCGGATAAAGAACTTCTATTTTAAGAAATAATAATAATCATGATTTTTAACTGACTCTCGAGATTTGGGGGCGACAAGTTTTTGGGTTTTGTTTTTTGTTGTTGTTGTTGTTTTTTTAATTGGGACCGGTAACTCTCCATTAGCAATATCCATCCCACTGCCTCCATCTCCAGTAGGAGAAGCTAAGAGATCTTGCCTAGGGAAATTAATCCATCGAGTGTAAAATAGCTTTAGTCCATTGAAAGTCGAGGAAGACGCCTCGGTCCAAGCAAGTGAAACTCTTGGGGAGACACAGTGCCAGTAGGGGCCCCCGCCTTGCCTTAGTTTCTCGTTACCCCAGCTCCAGAGGCCTGGTGCCCAGCGGCCGGAGTCGAGGGGAAAGAGCCCATCGTTGAACTCACCCAACAGCAGCAGCTTCAGCTCCCTCCGCGCGTCCCGTTTGTCCCTGCGCAGCTGCCGCTCAATCTCCGCGCTGATCCGCTGCGACTCCTTTTCCTCCGCGGACAGACAGCACCCGGCCATGCTCAGCCAACCCTACGCAAAGGGGCTGCCCAGAGAGAGGGAGCGCTCGCCGAGTCTCTTCTTTATGAAGGTCGAAATAATGACGAGCCCTGCCTTCCACCTCGTTTCCTTAATAATAATAAAAAAAAAGCACCCGGGGTGGGGTGCGGGGACTAGAGCGCCTCTCCCCTCCCGAGTCCCAGCGCGGGCGCCTCCTCCTGGGCGGGCATGGAGGGAAGCGGCCAAGCGAGCGGAACGCGAGACTGTAGCTGAGGGAGCGTCCCCCCCCCAGTTTGTCTATCTCCTCCTCCCGCGGGAGGGCTCAGAGCAGCCAGACCCGCAGGCAGTCACTCTGGCTGAGGCGCGGGAGCCGGTGAGCGCAGCTCTGCTCCGTCTCTCGCGGGCTCATTAGCCGCTGGAAACGCCGCTGCCTCCAGACTAAACAAAAGTTTGGGGGTGAGGGTGGGCGAAGGGCGGGAGAGACACTGGGCTAGGCACCGGCGGCAAGAGGAGGAGGCGGAGCGTCTTGCTCACTCGGCCCACGGAGAGCGATGGAGCCGGGCCAGTGCAAATGGCGCCCGTTCTTAATAAGAGGTAGCCAGGGTGGGATGAGGAGGTGGGTGAGTTTCCTTTACCTCGGCCTTATTTAGCGCCACTGGCAGGGCGGAGGCCCGGCGGCTTGTTTGGCTTCACCAAGCCTGAGTGCTCCCCTCATGGCCAACTTTTCACCCTCCGCTCTAGATTTCCCTGAGCCAACAGGTGACTCCCTCTCCTCTCCCTCCCCTTCCTGCGGGCGGGAGAATAGGAGCTGGCTCTCTCCTCCTGCGCTGAAATGAGCACTAGTGGGGTGTCTCTGGCATCAAAAATATAAATCTATAATAGAAATAGAAATCTATTAAATAAATAAATAAAAATGGTTTCCCTCTTCTGACCACAATCCCCAAACCACTTATGTCTGATCACACAGGCGTGAGGTGCATCAGGATGGGGACTTCAATCTCTCTCTCCTTCCACATTATTTTCCAGATCCTGGGATCTGCGGGCCAGGTTGTGAGGGAGAAGCCAAGATGCAGGGCTGCCCTTGTGTCAAGCCCCTACAGGTGGGGATGCAGTCCTTAAAAATGGGTACTTTCAGACATGATGCTAACCACCCTTTAACCACCCTTGGTGGTTATTTATGCATGTTGCAGGGCTGTATTGGTGCCCTATGCAGCCCTGTAACATGCATAAATAACCACCAAGGGTGGTTAAAGGGTGGTTAGCGTCATGTCTGAAAGTACCCAATGTCTTGACACACAAAACAAACTAGAAGAGAGGCTGCTCCTGTGGATGTGAGACTAATTTGCATATTGGTTTTAAACCTTTAGTTTGGGGCAAATGATTCCCTCTCCCACACGGACATCAATATTTGATTGTGGTGTCAAGAGAAGCCAGGAAACAGGGCAGTCGCATAACAAGCTCAGACAGATGAGGGTGAGAAAAAGCATAGGATGGAATGGTGCAGGGGAGGGGAGAAAATAGGTGGCACTGTGCCACCCCCACAAGTTACACCGCTGAAACCAGACCAGTGAGGAACCACTCACTGACAGTGAATGAGAACAGTGCCCATAGGTGATTTGCGGGGGGCCCTGCCATTTTCAGAAGCAATGTAGTAAGTATCCTATAAAACCCCTGCCCAGCCCCCTCTCCGATGCCCCCACTAGGGACAGTTACCAGTTGCCTAACTATAGCTTT
Organism: Sphenodon punctatus; assembly: GCA_003113815.1. NCBI lineage: Eukaryota > Metazoa > Chordata > Lepidosauria > Sphenodontia > Sphenodontidae > Sphenodon > Sphenodon punctatus. The sequence goes on from QEPC01012913.1 coordinate 10,889,045, forward strand.
AAATACAAATCTAGCATTGTGAGACACTTTTTTTATTACCGTCATCATTTCTCCTAAGAAACCCTAATTGTGACCCTATTCCTTCCACGTCCACAAAACTGTAATTATCCTTCCAACTAAAGCCACACTGAACCAATTTATAATCACTCAATCCAAAATGTTCCCAACTACTAATTTGCCTGTCATCATCACTACTTACTGATGATCCAAACTGTGTGTAAAATTATGCATATATCTTTGCAACATTGGGGCCCTGGTTCCTCTGTTTCACAACAAGCTGTCAGCAGTGATGTACAGGGCTTGCCTTAGATTTGTGGTGGCCAGCGTGAAAACAGAATGTGGGGGGGCCCTGGGCGGCTCACCCCCTTTTGCAGTTGGCAGTCTGGTGCTTGCTTAAAAACACAAAGTTTAAAATAAACATCCGTACAGAGCATGATCCTCTGCTCCCCAGCTGTTGCCACTTTCTGCAGGTCTCTAGCCCAGGGAAGGACAGCACTAAGAAAGCAGTCACAGCTCCTGTGGGGCCCTAAAGGCCATTGTGTTTGAGGCCCTGCCAGGAGGGAACCCCGTCACCACTGCTTTGAAGAGTCAAAGTGGGCCCTACACAGAAGGCATTCTGTGGGGGCCCCAGAAGCGCAGGAAAGCAAAACATCGGAGGGCCCTGGCTTAAGTCCAGCTGTGGTTATGTAAACACTAATATAAATGGAATTTGGGTGTTCCTACTGTCCTGCGTACTGCAGTAAAATCACTTGAACTCTGTATAGGTAACCTATCAGAACAGTGACTTGAGTATGCAGTACTGTGTTTCATCTAGATTTCTGATAGACTTTATTTTTTTCTTTTAAATACAGCATTTCTCCATCTTTGAATCTAGTACTTTACTTTTCTGGAGGCTCATTTCTTCTCTTTTTTTGTTTTTCTATTTATTTTTCTTTACCATCTCTGCCAAGCAGGACAAAAAACCAATCCTGTCAGAGCTAAACTTTTGAACTCTGTGTTTCGGTGGATTCAATATCAAGCAAAAGATTTGGTCTCTTAAAGCTTAAGCAGCTATCGACACAAACCACTATAGAAGACAGCCAAATATTTGTTTAAATAGACACAACTGGTTAAATTTAAACGATCATTTGTTCTACATTGTTCAGTTTATTTAAACTAATATCACATTGTAAATTATTTAAGCAATAAAATATTTCAAGGTGTGTGCTGTTGGTTTATATAAGAAATACTACCAAGCAATACTCTGATTCCTTTTAGGGATAACAACTTTTAGAATATCCATTTGAACATGTGACACACACATGTAAGCAGTATCTAAAGTTAATCTACTGCTTATTCAAGAGTTTCACACTGTCATCCTCTCAGCAGGATAACATCCATGCTAGTAGCTAGCATGGGTGCAAGTTCCATTCAGTTCACTTCAAACATTCATTATTTTTTGAACAATATTGGTCATACAGTGCGTCAGCTGGTCATTGCTAATGCAAGTAAATATTTGCCCTGTCTAGCACTATGATGGCCAATACACAGTTTTAGATAAATGTGAGAAAATGAACTTGCAGTAAGATTTCCTAACAACTTTGAAAATTACCTGAGTTGGAGGTTCTCCAAAGCCTTATCCAGAGTGTTTCCAGGGGCATGAAAATGCAATTTCATGAATGTATCCTTGTCTCTCCCTTTGTTCACCTCTCCCTTGTCTTTCTTAGATTGTAAGCCCCTTGGGACAGGTACTTGTCTATAACCATTGATTGTACAGAGCCAGGCACATTGCTGGCACTCTATTAATAATAATCATAATAAATAAAATAATTAATAGATCTATTTATTTGGCTGGGCTTTTAGCAGGTGAGGATAGGGTCTAGGAGTAATTTCAGTAGAGTTTATTTTTATATTTTTAATCTATTTATATATTTTGTATGATGAGCAGCCCAGAGTATTTGGGGAAGGAATAAAAATCCCCCTAAATAAAACAATAGAATATGGGACAGAAGCAGATTCTTCCGTTGTCCAAATTCTACTTAAGAATTTCCAAAGGTTGTCTGCCCAAACTCATTGAGTTCTGCCCTTAATTCTGTTAGCATAAAGGTCTCCTTGATGTAATGGTTCATACTTATGCTGTGAAGAAGTTACTCAGTGCAGTGGAAAGGGAAAAAATAACCAAGGTCCCAACAGTGTAGTGACAACTATGGAAAGAAGGAAAGGGAAGAGGGAAACAAGTGAAAGTAGGTAGGAGATTAGACCTCTGGTAAATTATACGAGTCTTGATTTCTACCGTGATGGAATAAGAGTCCAAACAAATGTCCCTGAGGTCGTCTTAGTGAGTAGAAACAGGGAGTTTCCTGTGAAATAATATATTGATCCAGCTATAGCACACAATTAAACAATGCCTTTGAGATCATTTTGTTTATAGCTTGGTATTTTTCCCTGTGCCTGTGTTGCTGCAATTTAATGTTCATGTAGGTCAGAGTTAGGGAACCTTTTCCCTCCCAGGGACCATTCTGAAAATTAGTACAAGCTTCCAGACCACATAAAAGTTGGAGATGGAGATGCTTAAGGAATGTGCTCAGAAAGAGAAGAATCCAGATCATGGGTCTGTGACATGGATTTGTCCCCTATCCCTGTGTGCATGCTCTCATTCTGTTCACTTTTCCTGAACTTAGTCTTTCAGTGCTTGGGGGTAGGAACTGGATCCAAGGGCCAAATCCAGGAACTGGAAAAGGGCCACATAAAAACTTGCCATGGGCCGCATGTGGCCCCTGGTTCTCTATGCTGATATAGGGGCAGAAAAATCTTTTTACAATATAATATAATGGTGCAAGGAAGGAAAGATGATATTCTCTCGAAAAAAAAATCTGAAAATAAAGCCCTCTCTATTAAGGGTAATTTCAGGTGTGACGGGCCCGGAGGCACACCATGCTGAACCCTGGAATGGGATCCGAGATCAGGCTGGCCGTCCTTCAGACGTGCCAGCCTGATCACTAACAGGGATCGGGGAGGGGGCAGGGCGGTGCGACGTGCGACCGCACAGCCCCATGCTCCCTCGGCTGGCTGCCCTCAGGGAGATGGACGGGCACAGCTGCCAATGTGGCCGCTGCGCCCAATCCCGTATCGCGGTCGGGGCCAAAATAACACACGTTACTTTTGGCCCATCCCATATCGTGGCCAATCTAACCACGGTTCTCGACCTCCGGCCGGCCAGAGGTCCAGAACCGTGGTTAGCTTTGACCCCCGCCAGAAATTCACCATGGTGAACATCTGGCGGGGGTCAGACAGACATTCGCAGGAACGCCGCCACCACACGGAATCCACTGGGGTTCATGAAAGGCGTTTTCGTAACATCTGAAATTACCCTAGGTGTCTCCAGTCCACTGTAATCAACTTTTTATTTTGAAATATGTTCTTTATATAAGTGGCCTAGCTCCTGCTAGCAAATTCAGTGGGTTCTCATGTTAGTACTACAAAAAACAAGGAACGCTGAAAGCTAAGTGGTTGATTCTCCACTACATTTACTAAGTATATTCATTTGCAGCTGCAAAAAAATGACTCGGTCATGAATAAAGAATTCCAATTGGGATCCTACATTTTCTGTATACTTCAAAATAATATTAAAACAAACTGGCTTTGCATTGCATTGCCTTGCCTTGAGAGCTTGCATTATTAAATGGGTTTTCTTCAGGATGGGTGTTTTAGTTTCTAATTGTACTATTATTTTACTCAGTTATAAGATTTCACTCCAATTTATTTCTTTATTTACTTTGGCACACTACTTTTTGTTTCAATGCTGAGCAATTCACAGTAGCTGCACTCCTTAAAAGGAATAGGTTCAGAGAAACTTTCTTACTAGCCAGACAAGTTTGACAGGTTTAATAACCCCAAAATATTACCGTAGTGAATCAGTCATGTGCAAAGTACACATCGTTATACCCAGTTTTAATTGCCAGGTTAACTAGACAGGATCAGGGAACATGACGGGAGCTGGGGGAAAACAATAGGGAATGGATCCCCCATTGTGACCTGTTGGGTGCTCAAGCCACCGTGATTGGCCACTACCGGAGACAGGATGCTGGGCTAGATGGACCATTGGTGGCCTGACCCAGTATGGCACTTCTTATGTTCTTAAGTTTGACAAAAGAATCTGAAGAGGAGAATTACAAGTGTAGTATAGTTTCACGTGAAACTTGTCAAATGAAAAATTAGAGAAGTCTAATGTATATGTATAATCGACTAAAAACTGCCTAAGATAGCAATTGGTTGAGCTGTTGTGATGTCACAGAATGTTCAGAATCATTGCCAAGGCTCTGAGGGAGGGGGAAACCAAAAAACGGGGTAAAAACAGATGTGTAAAAACAGGACTGCTCCCTGGGCCACCCCAGGGTGGGAAATCATGGGCTACATGGCCCAGGTCAGGTCAGGGCATATTTTCTTTCCCATTTGTCTATATACTTACACTCTGTGCGTGTGTGTGTGTGTATTGGGCTGCTGTGAGACTGTGTGTTTAGTTGCAGGCCTAAAATCTACAGCTTGAACCCCATCCAGCGTACATCTTGCAAAAATAGATTGCCACAGGGGTCAGCCTACCACTGGAGAGGGTGGAAATCTTGTCCAGGGAAGGAGCCTTGTATCCTCAGTGCCGTGTGACACAAAGCCCTCAGTGCTTCACCCAAGAGGCCCTGTTGGGGCTGTTCCCAGGACCCCTACCTGCAGCACAAGATCCAGGCCAGGACTTGTACTGTGTGATTGAGGAAGTGAAATAATGCCACGATAACCACATTAGAAAGCTGTCGGAGATGATGTTGTAGACCCCAGCCGCCCACTGATGAATTAAAATAATATGATTCAGTATTTCAAATACTATAGAGAAATCCAATACAACAGCCGTTTCCAAACTGTGGTCTCAGTCAGCAGATGTGGTCTCATGACTAGAGCTGCTGCCACCATTGTGTTTCAAAGAGGAGGGAGAGAAAGTGCTGCTGCCTGAAGCTTTGTTGCTCTGCCTCTTCCATCCCAGAGTCTCCAGGCTGAGGAAGTGGGGGTTTGGGAAAAAGCACTACTTCTGCCTTCTCTCCAGCTTTGAGTCCATATTTTGAAGGTAGAACACTGTATGGAAAATTATATTCTGTGTCTTAAGAATTGTTCCCTGAGGAAATAATTTACTGCATTACAATTTCAGAGTTTCGACTCTGCCATCTTAGACAGCCAGTACAGAAATGTAGAAAGATCTCAGCGACTTTGCCCATGCGGGGAGGGAGTAGTGGAGGATCGCCCGCATGATTTGTTGAAATGCTCCTGTACAAGTCTATAAGGGAATTTGGGATTATGCCCTCTGGCTTCAACATTTTTTTAATAATACTGCCCAGAAATTATAGTTCATTTTAAATAACAGAAACCCGGAATGCATCCAGAGACTAGCCATTTTTGCTAGATTGGCTGCTGTCACCTGGGGGGGTCGCAAACGGGGTCCTCGCTCGTTCACGCCTCACTCGCTCGTTGCCCACGGTCACCCCACACAGGGTTAGGAACACTCGTGGACTAATGCCCGTCAGGATAGAAGTGTGGCCATTACCTCCGATTAAGGAGAACAGGCCTCTATCATCATAGGGCGCCACTGAGTGGGGTTTCCAAGGCCAGCCCCTTACACGCACGATCACGCTTACGCAGGGCAGGGGGTAGGTAGGACGGAAGGGAAGGTACACCCCGTGGGGGGTAGGTGCGGGGGACCCCACAGGAGAAGGAACACGGGGCTTGCAGGCAAGAGAAGGGGTCCACAGGGTTGAAATCACGGCAGGGGAGGGGCACGGGTAGGACACTCTCACAGACACAGCAATTCACCTTTCACGCACACCACACTTACCAGGACAAATAAGGAAGGGTTCACTCAAGCTCTCGGGGCTCACACGCTCTCCACAATCCACTCTCAGTCTCACACGCTCGTTTGCTCTCCACCAAGTTTGTCGGCCAGTTTCCCAATCACCAGCGCCGACTGTCTGGCGGCGCTGGCTTAAGACCCTAAGGCCCCGCCCCCGTGCGTGCGCGCAATCGCTCAGAGCGGCGCACCAGGGGCGGGGGCAGCCCTACGCTCGGCACATGGCAAGGGGGTGTGGTCTCATGCCCTGGGACGCGCGCCGAACGTGCGTGCGTCTCCAGGGGCGGGGCCTGGTTTGCCGGGGAAAGCGGGGCCTGGTTTGCCGGGGAAAGCGGGGCCTGGCCTGAAGGGCCCGACAGCTGGCCCTGTCTAACGGGCACTCCCTTCGGGCGTGGTTGCGGCGTCCTCCTCCCCNTGAAACGTCCGGATTAGGCGTGGAGCCGACACTTGATGTGCCGGTTCCCACGAGCGTTCGGAGGGGCCATATCCTACCCAGTCTATGAGATAGTGGAGGCGTCCTCGAATGCGTTTGGAGTCAAGGATTGCTTGGACTTCATACTCGGGGCCGGCGGCCATAATTAAAGCTGGTTCAGGAGCCGGGCTTGAAGTATCTTGATGCGCCGGTTCCGCTCTTTTTAGGAGGGAGACATGGAAGGTAGGGTGTATTCGAAGGTTGGGAGGGAGTTGGATAGTGTAGGTTACCTCATTTACTTGTCGAATAATAGGAAAGGGTCCTATAAACTTGACGTCTAGTTTAGAAGTGGGGCGGGGTGACGGGTAGTGACGTCGGTCGACCCATACTAGGTCTCCTGGTTGGAGGGGTGGTGTCTCCCGTCGATGTTTATCTGCTTGGGCCTTGTATCGTTGACGTGCCTGTTGCAGAACTATTCGTGCTATTGCTTGTGCTTCATGAATCTTGCGGGCCATGGCGCCGGCTGCAGGTACCCCCGTTGATGGCGTTTCGATGGTTCCTAATTGAGGGTGGAAGCCATAAGTAAGGAAAAACGGGGAATTTCCCAGAGATGCATTAGGCGCATTGTTGTAAGCGAACTCGGCCAGGGGGAGCCAGGTGAACCAGTCGTCCTGCAAATAGTTGATATAGCACCGAAGATATTGTTCCATATTTTGGTTCACCCGCTCCACCTGGCCGTTCGCTTGGGGATGGTATGCAGTGGTAGGGTGGAGCGTTACATGCAGGGACTGGAACAGGACCTTCCAGAAGCGGGACGTAAATTGGGTCCCTCGGTCGCTAAAGATTTCTCGAGGACACCCGTGCAGCTTAAACACGTGCCGGATAAATAAAAGAGCGGTGCGTCTTGCGGAAGGGAGTCCTTTACAGGCGATGAAGTGGGCCATTTTGGTAAGATGGTCTACCACTACAAGAATGGTGGTGTATTGTCGGGATGGTGGTAATTCTACTACAAAGTCTAATCCGACTCGCTGCCAAGGGCCTTGTGGTAGGGGAAGAATTTGTAGTAAGCCCGTTGGGGAGCACCGAGGGGTTTTAGTTTGGGCACAAGTAATACAATTGGTTACATGCCGGCGGACATCTTGATTCATAGTTGGCCACCAGAAGGAGCGTTGGAGGAGTTGTTGTGTTCTCTCTCTCCCAGGGTGTCCTGCAGTTGGACCTTCATGGTGGGCCCATAGGACTTGAGACCTGCAGGAGGGGGGAACAACTATTTTGTCATCGTGCCATTGCAGTCCATCACGTAGCGTTTCCATTCGTGCCGTGTCAGGGGGGAGTTCTCGGCGGGTGGCAGTACAAAGTTCGTCCAGGGACATAAAGGTGGCTGCAAAGGTTCGTCCTTCTAGAATCCGTTCGGTGGTACGTGATTCTTGAGGGATCTCTTCGGTGTAGCGGGACAGGGCGTCCGCTAATACGTGGAGTCGGCCAGGTCGATAACGTATTCGAAAATCAAAACGGGCAAAAAACAAGGCCCAACGGGCATGTCGGGCGTTGGCGATGTGGGCCGTTTGTAAATACGTAAGGTTCTTGTGGTCCGTTATTACAGTAACGGGGTGTCGGGCTCCTTCCAAATAGTGTCTCCAGTTTTCAAAAGCGGCCTTAATGGCCAGAAGTTCCCGATCTAAGATGGAATAATTGCGTTCCGCCGGGGTAAGTTGCCGGGAGTAGTAGGCGCACGGAAGGGGTGTGCGAGCGTCCTTGGTGGCTTGTAATAATACCGCTCCGATCGCGCGTCCTGAGGCGTCTGCTTCCACAAAAAATGGTGTCTCGAAGTCGGGATGTTGCAACAATGGGGCGGAGGTAAAGGCTCGTTTTAGGAACTCAAAGCTCCATTGCTGTTCCTTTCCCCAGTGGTACACTTGCTGTTTCTTCAATAGCTGCGTCAAAGAGGCAGTAATCTCTGCATAATGTGGAATATAGTGACGGTAATAGTTGGCGCTACCGAGGAAACGTTGGAGAGGTTTTACGGCCTTGGGTGGGGGCCACTCTTGGAGGGCCTTCACCTTCTGCGGTTCCATCATCACCCCCTGGGGGCTGATAATGAACCCCAGGAAGCTGATCATAGTCAGGTGCAAAAAGCACTTCTCCCTTTTACAGTATAGTTTATTGGCCCGCAACCGCTGCAGTACCTCTCGTACCTGTTGAATGTGTTCTTCAAGAGACGTGGAGTAGATTAGAATATCGTCCAAATAGGCGATAACATAAATGTCTAAAATATCTCGGAAAATGTCGTTGATTAAATGCTGAAAAGTGGCGGGGGCGTTGGCCAACCCAAATGGCATAACACAATATTCAAACAGCCCATAACGTGTGCGAAAAGCGGTCTTCCACTCGTCACCCTCCCGTACCCTTAATAAATTGTACGCCCCCCGTAAGTCTAGTTTTGTAAACAGCCGGGCTCCCTGTAGCCGATCAAGGAGCTCCGGGATAAGGGGGAGCGGGTACTGGTTCTTTATTGTCATGCTATTAAGGGCTCGGTAGTCCACGCAGGGTCGTAATCCGCCGTCCTTCTTGGTTACAAAGAAGATGGGAGCCCCTGCGGGGGACGTAGAGTGGCGAATAAAGCCTTGCCGTAGATTATCGTCTAAATACGTTCGTAAGGTTCGGAGTTCTGGGCCGGCCAGTGCATAGATCCGTCCAAAAGGGGGTTCGGCTCCGGGTACCAAATCGATCGGGCAGTCATAGGGCTGTCGCGGCGGTAACTCCGTGGCTTGAGTTTTACTAAATACATCTAGAAAGTCTTGATAGGCTGTCGGAAGCCCTGCATCTCTTTCGGGAGTGAGCGAGGAAGTAGTGGCATAGCCGGTTGTCAGTGGTTTGGGGCGAATGCACCCTCGAAGACAAAAAGGGGTCTTAAACCGTAACTGGCGTGTAGACCATACGATGTGCGGATCGTGCCGCTGGAGCCACGGGGCCCCAAGGACCACTTGGAATAGGGGGGTACATACCACATCAAAAGATAATTGCTCGTAGTGAGTCCCTATGACACACTCCAAGGGAATGGTACTCAAGGTTACTGGGCCGGAGACCAGGGGGGACCCGTCAATCGAGTGCACTGCTTCGGGCAGTGTTTTAGGCTGCGTGGGGATGGCCCATTTGGTAGCCAACTGGCCATCAATAAAGTTTCCGGAGGCCCCGGAGTCTACTAGGGCCCAAACGACCAATGACCTCCGAGGGGGCAATCCCAACATCAGGGGGATCCGAAAATGGGGACCTTGAGAAATAGAGTTACTGGGGATTTCTACGAGCTGGTGGGACGAGGCGGCCCCTGCCCGCCTCGGCCCCGAGCATTTCCCGCCTCACGCCGGTGAGGGGGTAATGCGGGGCACTCCCCAATAAAGTGGGATGGTTCTCCGCAATAGAAGCAGGAGCGGGACGATCGCCGTCGTTCTCGCTCCTCTCTGGACAAAGGCCCTCGGGAGGCCCCCAACTGCATCGGCTCGGGTTCAGAATTCCTTGGGGGGCTAGCTGGTCTAAAGGGTCTAGGGGGTGCTAGCCGGGACTCTTGCCTCCTTTCCCGTCTCCGTTCGATTAATCGCTCTTCAATTTGCAGCGATAAATTTGCTAAGGCTTCCCAAGTGGAGGGGGTGTCAACCAAGGCTAACTGATCCTTGATCTCTTCCCCGATTCCCCGTCGAAACATTACCTTGAGGACCTTATTAGGCCACTGTAGTTCTAGAGCTAGCTGTTGAAACTGCGTGACATACTCTAAGACCCCTCCCTTCCCTTGGCGGAGGGTCAGGATAAGGGCTTCTGCATCTCGGGCTCGATGGGGGTGATCAAATAAGAAGGCAAATTCCTTCACAAAATCCTCATAATGCGCCAGGAGCGGGCTATCACCTTTAAGGAGGGTGGTCGCCCACTCCAGCGCGGTACCCCCTAAGTTCCCTATAATAAAGGCGACCCGCTGCTCCTCACTATGATAGGTCGCTGGCTGTACATTAAAGGTGAGGCGGCAAAGGGCCATAAACCCTTGAAAGGCATGTCGGTCTCCTACGAATTTTTCTATATTGGGGCCTTTAGGCTCCCGCGGGATCATCGGAAATGGCCCGGCCACCGGAGGGGGTGGCGCAACTGCGGCTACGGGGGCGGCTACTCCCTGTAGTTGACCCACGGTTGTGGCTAGGTCCCCCTGTTTGGCCTGTAGATCCTTCACATCCATGGACAAGGATTGGACAGCATGCACGAGCTTGGAAATTTCTGTAGCCACATCCATGGTTTCACAAGCCCGTACCGGGGCCAGGGGTGGCTGGTGATTTTTGTCACCTGGGGGGGTCGCAAACGGGGTCCTCGCTCGTTCACGCCTCACTCGCTCGTTGCCCACGGTCACCCCACACAGGGTTAGGAACACTAGTGGACTAATACCCGTCAGGATAGAAGTGTGGCCATTACCTCCGATTAAGGAGAACAGGCCTCTATCATCATAGGGCGCCACTGAGTGGGGTTTCCAAGGCCAGCCCCCTACACGCACGATCACGCTTACGCAGGGCAGGGGGTAGGTAGGACGGAAGGGAAGGTACACCCCGTGGGGGGTAGGTGCGGGGGACCCCACAGGAGAAGGAACACGGGGCTTGCAGGCAAGAGAAGGGGTCCACAGGGTTGAAATCACGGCGGGGGAGGGGCACGGGTAGGACACTCTCACAGACACAGCAATTCACCTTTCACGCACACCACACTTACCAGGACAAATAAGGAAGGGTTCACTCAAGCTCTCGGGGCTCACACGCTCTCCACAATCCACTCTCAGTCTCACACGCTCGTTTGCTCTCCACCAAGTTTGTCGGCCAGTTTCCCAATCACCAGCGCCGACTGTCTGGCGGCGCTGGCTTAAGACCCTAAGGCCCCGCCCCCGTGCGTGCGCGCAATCGCTCAGAGCGGCGCACCAGGGGCGGGGGCAGCCCTACACTAGGCACGTGGTAAGGGGGTGTGGTTTCTCGCCCTGGGACGCGCGCCGAACGTGCGTGCGTCACCAGGGGCGGGGCCTGGTTTGCCGGGGAGAGCGGGGCCTGTCCTGAAGGGCCCGACAGCTGAGCCTGTCTAGCGGGCACTTCCTCGGGGCGCGACTGCGGCGTCCTCCTCCCACGTGTACCTCCCGCCTGTCCCCGAGCCCTAACAGCTGCTAAAATTAGAGCTAGATTTGTTCGTGGCTGCCTCGAGGTGCAACTAAATATGTAATATATGAGGTCTGTATATCAATTGGTTTAATTTACAATTTGTTTTAAATTGATCTATTTTTATATAGAGTTATTTCTGATCTTTTTTTTGTTTAAACTGTACAATATGTTTTATGTGGGGCTGCCCAAGAAGCTCGTCCGGAGGCTGCAGCTGGTGCAGAATGCCGCGGCCCGTCTCCTGACGGGGGCGGGTCGCAGGGAGCACATGACACCAGGGCTCCAGGCTCTGCACTGGCTGCCTATAAAGCTCCGGGCCAGGTTCACGGTGCTGGTTTTAACCTTTAAAGCCCTTCACAGCCTGGGCCCTGCTTATCTGCGGGACCACCTCACTCCCCATGTGCCTGTGCGACCCTTGAGATCGTCCGTGGGAGCCTTTTTGGAGGTTCCCCGGGCCAGGCAGGTGGCCACCGATGTTAGATCTTTTTCGCTGGTCGCCCCTGTGCTGTGGAATTCACTCCCGGAGGAGGCTCAGTTGGCTCCCGCTCTCCTGCTGTTTCGGCATATATGTAAGACCTGGCTCTTCCATCAGGCTTTTGGCGAAGGGGTGGGGAGGGGGACGGGGGCTTTTCCCCACATACTGTATTTTAAATTGTTTTTAAATTTTTATATTATTTTAATGAATGTTGTTCGCCGCCCCAGGCTACCCTGTGGGCAGGAGGGGCGGGATATAAATTTTAAATAAATAAAAATAAATAAATAAAATAAATAATGTTTTAAATTCTTTTGTTACTGTTCTGTGCAATACCTAATGGTTTATGCATTTAATAATTACTACTACAATACTGGTTTCCAGATGGGAGGGGGAGGAAGTGTGTGAAAGAGGGAAAGCCCTGTTCTTTACATTTTCCCCATTGCCGCCCCTGGGGAGACACAGTAAATAGGGGTTTTTAACTAAGGATGGATTTGCACAAAACCCAGAACCTGGGGGAGAGCAGCCCATGGTGGCTTTCCTATGGATTGGGTGCATGCTAGCATCCCCATGCACTGCAAACTCCATGATGGACTCCGGCACAGCATACCCCTTGTGTGTGTGTGCGTGCACACACATGAGTGTGTGTATGTGTGCACAAGAGAGAGATACTGTGACAATAGGCTATGATTACTGTCATATGATAAGCTTGTGAGCTGTGTTCACTGCGTTTTCCCTATTGCCTACCACAGGTGGGGGAAAACAGTAAATATATTTATTTATTTATTTAAATTGATATGCTGCCTTAACAGAGGATATGGGTTGGGTCCCTGCTTATGACTATCAGAAATATGAAGACAAAGGAGTGCAGGTGATATCTTATATTGGACCAACTGTAGTTAAGAATATGTAGGTAAGAACATGCAAGCTTTTGGACCATACAGGGCTCAGTCCTGCCTCGAAGGCTTACACGGAAGGCTTACAACTACAGTTGGTCCAATAAACAGCATCACCTATCCTGCACTACTTGGTCCATCTCTTACATTTGGGACCGACATGACAACCACCCACTCTCTTATCAGAAATATGACATGATGTAGAAAACAATATTAATGTAATTAAAAATGCACATAGACACTATCCATGTTTGATGTCATTTTAGTCTTTGTGAAACACAGAGTACAATGATGTAATAAATGCAAATATGTAACTTTGTTTTAGTCACAGAAGCAAGTTCAAAGCCAGACAGATTCGCTTAAGGTAAATCCACAATTGGTGACTCCCTGCCTGTGAGATGCAAAATTATTTCAAATCTCTTTGAATCATTCCCTATGGAATTGGAAGGATGTTTGTTAACAAGCAAAGTCTGGTGAGAGACAAGCAGGAATTAGCATAGACTGATTAAAGGACATAAAAGCTATATAAGCAGAGAACTGAAATATGATTTTGTTTGTCTCCTGACAACAGAAATGGACAATGGACTTGATCTAAAAACTGACCTGAATAGGGTAAGCAATTGAGTTAAGCAACATTCAAGTGAGTATAAAACAGAGTTATTTTAATATTCTGTTTTCTGTAAGTAACTCTGGGAGCTTTCTCATGTGCATTAATATGCACCTGTTGATGCCACTAGGAAGTCCAGGACTCAAATGACGCGCAGCTTTCGTCTCGTGAGAAGGACGGAAATGCAAATCTTTGCTGGCAAACATGCGCATCCGACAGAGTACCTATAATAATAATAATTTTATTTACAGACAAAGCCAAAATACAAAAAAAAGCCAACATCATTTTTATAACATTTTGTCTGTTAGAATACAACATTAAAATAAGGATTTTTAAATATGGCAGCCCTTAAGGAATTTACCTTTCTTCCTACATCCTATCCCGAATACAAGCTATGCAACCAATATTTAATACACCCATTCTCTGGGCTCCCAGTACGTTACTCCTTACAGCTTTTTATGACTTAAAAGAGGGGAAACCACCACAGCTTACCAGACAATATGTATCTCAGATGTATCTCAAATATCTTGAAACAATACATATCTCATACCAAATATCAAGTACATTTCTAGAGACAAAGTTTTCATACAAATCACTTAGAAAAGGATAACAGAGTACCTTTTCCCTACCCTGTCAGATGTGCATGTTTGCTGGCAAAGATCCGCATTTCCACCCTTCTCACAGGAAGGAAGCTGCGTATCATTTGAGTCCCAGACTTCCCTACAGTGCCGACAGGTGCGTATTAACACATGTGAGAAAGTGGTCCCTGTTACTCTGTACCAAATTGTGTTATTTATTTCAGTGTGAACTTCACTTCTTTTTATAAAACTTTTTTTTACTCTAAAACTGGTGCATGTCCATTTGCTGAAACTGGTTACAGGATTTTGTGGTGGTAGATTTAGAGACGCCTACTCAAATAAAGTTTCTATAACTGGGGCTAATCCAAAATTATAGATGGCAATGGGCTTGCACATTAATATACACATATTAATCTGGCTTGATGTGTTTGGATTAACACATTCTCTTGCAGGAGTAGGTAGAGAAATTTAAAGAGCTGGGTTGTAATGAACTTCCAGTAGCCTGTGATAAGCCACACCCACCATGCCCTGCAGGGTTTGCCAAAGAATTGGCAATTACCTCAAAGGTCCCCTACATAAACACCTTCTTGCAATAAAGTCTCATTCCAGCCAGAGCTTACTCCTGGGTTTGGGTATCTGGCCTCCAGCTTCCTTTATAGTCATCCCAAGCCTCCAGAGTCCACATGCAGTTTTGCAAAGGCTTCACAACTGGCTACTGTCCTTAGGCTTCCTTATAGTAACTGGCCCCTCTGGGCTAGTGAATGAAAAGTCCCACCTGGGTTTCCACTGTTTTGTTCCCAGCTCAGCCACCACTCCAGGTTCCCCAGCTACGTGAAGGCTACTGTTTTGTTCTCCAGTCTGTGCCAGAGTAACTCCAGGAGCTCCCTCCCTCCAAGCCTCTCCCAAGCCAACTGAAACAGCTTCTATATAGCCTTCTGGGATTGTCCCAGCAGCTTTCTATCAGGCACTATCTTCTAGCCCCTTTTGCGCCTTCACCATTATAGCACCAGTGTGACATGGTCCTTCAGCCACTATGTGTCTCTGTTTATACAGTTAGCGCCAGAACCTTCTTGACCTTTTCTCATATGTGCACCAACAGATGAGCTCCTATTCTCAAAAAGTCCACTCTTGACCCCTCTGACCCTTCTAGCTATCGTCCTGTCTCACGCCTTCCTTTTGCTTCCAAGCTGCTTGAATGTGTTGTCTACTCCTGCTGCCTTGACTTCCTCTCCTCCAACTCCTCCCTTGACCCCCTCCAATCTGGCTTCCGCCCCCTTCATTCTACTGAAACTGCTCTCGCTAAGATCACCAACGATCTTCTGGTGGCTAAATCTAAACGTCTCTATTCCATTCTTGTCCTCCTTGATCTCTCTGCTGCCTTCGATACTGTTGACCACTCACTCTTGCTGGATTCCCTTCACTCCCTTGGCTTTTGTGGCTCTGTCCATAACTGGTTCTCCTCCTACCTCTCTGACCGCTCCTTTAATGTGTCTCTCTCCAACTCCGCCTCCTCCTCCTTCCCCCTCTCAGTTGGTGTTCCTCAAGGCTCTGTTCTTGGCCCTCTCCTCTTCTCGATCTATACCTCATCCTTAGGCAAACTCATTGCCTCCCATGGCTTCCAATACCACCTCTATGCTGATGACACTCAACTCTATCTCTCTACTCCCTCTCTCTCTCCCTCTGTTCAAGCTCGTCTCATCAACTGTCTCTCTGACATCTCTACCTGGATGTCTCAACGTCAACTCAAACTCAACATGGCTAAAACTGAACTCCTTATCTTCCCCCCTCATCCTTCCTCTCCTTCCTCACTGTCAATAACTATTGATGGAGTCACCATCCTGCCTGTCCCCCAAGCCCGTAGCCTAGGCTTCATCTTTGACTCAGCCCTTTCTTTTAAACCCTACATTGACTCTGTTGCTAAATCCTGTCGCTTCTCCCTCCATAACATTGCTAAGATTCGCCCTTTTCTCTCTGTCTCGTCTGCCAAAACTCTTGTTCATGCTCTGGTCATCTCTCGCCTCGATTACTGTAACCTCCTTCTCACTGGCCTTCCCCGGTCTCACCTTTCTCCCCTCATCTCTGTCCAAAACTCTGCTGCCAGGGTCATCTACCTCGCCAGTCGCTTCGACCATGTGCAGCCCCTCCTCTCTTCGCTTCACTGGCTTCCCCTTCCTGAACGAATCCTGCACAAGCTCCTAGTCTTCACCTATAAAGCTCTTCACAACCTTGCTCCCCCCTACCTCTCTGCACTTATCGCCCTCCATACTCCAGCCCGTGCACTTCGCTCCTCCTCTGTCCCTTCTCTCACCCTTCCACGCCTTCCCTGCTCCCCTAAGCGCCTTCGTCCCTTCTCACTTGCTGCCCCCCATGCCTGGAACTCCCTCCCTGTCCACATCCGCCTTGCCCCCTCCCTTCATACCTTCAAATCTCTCCTTAAAACTCACCTCTTTCGCTCTGCTCTGTCTGACTCTTTATCCTGCTGAGCCACTATTCCTATACCTACGATCGGTTTACCCTTATCCTTGCAACATGGACCTGCCTGCTGTCATTCTCATCGTAACCAAGCCAAGTACGTGCACTTGAGACCTCGCATCTTCATGAATGTTAGACCCCTTGTCTCTCCCTCTGTTCCCCTTCCTAAGTCTCTCCCCCAGCTCCTGTCTCTCAGATTGTAAGCCCTAGGGACAGGGACTGTGTTTATTTTATTACTTTGTAAAGTGCCAGGTACACTGCTGGCGCTATATAAATGTTTGTTAATAATAATAATAACACACTTTCTGCCCATGCTAACTGCTTCCCTATTACAATTACAAATGGGGGAAACAGTCACAGCTGTGGTGGGGTGTCATTCAGGGTGAACCCCATATCCTTCTAATGTGAATTCCAGTCCTGTTTACAGATACTGAAGGTGTAATTCTGTCCTCCATGGCTTAACTTCCATTAGAAAATACTGAGCAAAGAGATGACAAAATATTGAGAACCAAGATTTTGAAATGTATTAGGCTGCTTTCACACCTTTAAAAACGGGCTATTATAATAACTTCATTTAATACTGGATATTATAATTCTGCAATTTTTGTAATGTGTGAATGCACTATTCCCCTTTTATGCTGCAAAATCTTGGGTCATTGTAAGAGCTACCAAATGTGGCTTTTACAACGACCCAAGATCTTGCAACATAAATTTGGAGCAGTGCATTCACACTACAAAAAAGTGTGAAATTATAATACCCGTTATTATCTCCAGTTATTACAATAGCCCATTTTTGTAAAGTGTGAAAGCAAACTTAGAGATAAATTTTCAAAAAGAATCAGAATGAATATTTACTTTTAGCATTCATGTGTCACACAGTGTGGGCTTTATTTTTAATGTTCTTTTGCAAAAACTACATAAATGTAAGTAACCTCTGCCTTTATGAAAAAAGGTGTACTTATAATCGTGCAAATAAAAATTTAGTTTGGAATAAAGTCACCTTCCTCCCATAGCCCTGAATTTAAAAGCCTTGAACTGCACGTTGTTAGAAAAATTCCACTGGATGTTAACAGACAAGACAGTAGTCCAGATTAGCCCACTCTAGATGTCTGCCAGACCTCATCACCCACCTGCACTGTGCCCCACCCCACCCCCAATGGCATCCCGTAGAATGTAGAGCTCACCATGAGAGAATATGGCTAACCTGGGCAAATGGGCATCCAGGGGGCCCACTGCCTGTCTGTTAGGCTGTGTGCAGCCACACCTGCATACAGGTTCCCCAGCACCAGAGTCTTACAGGCAAAAAGCCCAAAGTAGTCCAAGCAGCAATCAGTCCCTATCCTCCTCTCCACTCCTGCAGTCACCAGGACCCTTAAAGGCAACACGCACCAATTTCAAACTCACTTTGGGCGAGGATGGTCTGGTTTCCAGCACATACCCAATGCCCGCCCGCCCGTCCGCCCACCCCTCCCCAGTGACAAGACAAGCAATGGGCGGAAGCCAACCTGGAGAGTGACACTCAGTTCAGTATGGTAAGTTAATGCACCTGGGGGGATGTGGTTTGTGTCCTCTGTGTTCACAGGCATTTACCAGCACTGCTGCCCCTGAGCAGCCCCAGCTGCCTGCTAGAAGGGCATGCCCTGGAGTGAGGAGAAGACAAGGGCCGTCATCTTGTGGGAGGAGGATCGGGTCAATACAATCTCATTAAATGCTATTACAATGAAGAGGGTGTTCCAACACATCGCAGAGTAGATGGCACTCTAGAGATACAATAGGGACATGGCCCAGTCAGGGCCGGCCTTAGCCTAAGCAGGGTTCAGGGTGGGGAATAAATGCGGGGCCCCCCAGTCTGGGGGTGGCACGCTACCCGGGCCTAGGCTTGGGGATGGGCAGAGGGGCACACCCCTCCACCCATCCCCAAGCCTGAGTGGCCATTCGGATTCCGAATCAGATCACTTACCTGATCCACTGCTGCTGCCACCACCATCACCACCTCAGGCCTGGGCCCTGCGCCGTGCTTGGACCTTCAGGCATAGCGGGCACTGCGGCAGCAGGTTAAATCTGCCGTCTCGCTCCCCGCCGCCACCAGAAGTTCCGCTGCCCCCCCTCGCCACTGCCTGTCACAAACAGTCTCGGCCAGGGGAAATGAGGGAGAGAGGGGCAGAGGCCCTGCCTCTCTCTCATTTCCCCTGGCCGAAACAGCCAGGCAGTGAAGGGGGACAGCGACGTGAGGGAGAGCTGGGGTCTCTGTTTCTTCCCTCACTTCCATCCTCTGCCTGCTTCTCCCTCACTTCTGCCGGAAGTGAGGGAAGAAACAGAGGCCCCACCTCTCCCTCACTCCATGGGTGGCCCCCCCTCGCCTGTCAGTGTCTCTCGGCCAGGGGAAATGAGGGAGAGGCGGGGCCTCTGGAAATGAGTGGCACTGGGCAGGAGCGGTAAGCATTTCAAGTGGGTGGGAGGGCACCATTGTGGGCTTGTGTGAGGTTGGAAGCCAAACCGGCAGGCGTGGAGGGCTACAGCGACATCAGGCGCTGATGCATTAAGTGTGATGGACAGCTGGGGGTAAAACACCAGGTTGGAAAGGCAGGCATGGGGAAGGCTGAACTAATGGCTTTCCGTGTTCCCTTGCTACAGGTCTACCACTGCAATGGGCGTGGCCTGGACCACTACCAACCACCAACACCTAGCAGGACAGGAACCAACAGGCACGCAACCAGCAGAGCAGGGAGGACATTGCGAGGGAGCTGATGGTGGAGACCATGCGGCAGGCAGATGGGATCTGGGATGCCATTTATTTATTTAATTATTTAAATTTTTACCCCATCCTTTCCGCAGAGGCTCAAGGTGGTTCACAAAATAAGATATATAAACATAAAACATTTGTCTCCCAGATCAAGGGCAGTGGCTTGCCAGAGCCAACAGGGGGAGGAGGGTTCTCCAAGGCAGCCTTGTCAGTCTCACAGATATGCTGAATACAAGCATCTGTGATTAGCAAGAGAGTAAGGTCCAGCTGGTAAGATCCAGCTCACAACTGACATACATAAACAATTAAAATCCTAAACCCCACTCACCCAACCTCTCTCTAAACCCCTCCACCTCATCCCACACAACCCTATCCCCACCCCTTACCAGGGGGCCATGGCACCATTCCCCACTTCCAGCCTCCCATGTCTGTACTCCCCCTATCACCAGGTGGCCATGGCATAACCCACATCCCCCACAACCCTGCTCACACCCACCCCCTCACCAGGGGGCCATGGCACCATTCCCCACTCCCACCTTCCCATGCCCGTACCTCCCTCTCACCAGCGGGACACGGCATAAACCACCAATCCTCTCAGCAGGTGGTGGGCACCATCACCCCATACCTACCCTCCCTCCGATGAGCCTGCCTCTGGCAGCAGTCAGAATGCTCCGACAGAGTGCTGGGGAGGGCAAGCAACAGGATGGGGGATTTCCTGGTCCAGTTCATGGACCAACATTCCCTTCTCCAGCATGTAGCTGCCACAAGTGCAACAATTGTTGCACAGGGGTGGGCACCATTTGCTCCCCCGCCTCCCCGCCCCAACATGTCATGCCACCCCTCTGGATCTTAACCACCCAGCCTGGTTTCCACAGCAGGCAATCCCAGTAGCCCAGCAACTGGGCCCTCCATACTCCCATAGGTTCACCTGCTTTGGTCCATGCTCGCCCCCCTCCCATACTGGGGATCCCCAACAGGAGGATCCCCAACAGCAATGGATGCCCTTCCACCAAGGGTCCACACAAGTAACCATGGTCAGCTGCAGGCAAGAGGAGGAAGAACCAGAGGATATCTTTTGGTTCATTTATTATTGGTTTCCACTTCTTTACTGTTTATTTATAACCTATGTACAGTGCATTTATTAACTGTACCTTCAGTGCAAATAATTTCTTTCTGTTCTGTTTGTTTCCTTTGTTGAAAATATTTGTTGCATTTATTCAAAGCATTGTGTCCATACTTATTCTGGGAAAGGTGGGAGGTTTGGGTGAATGAGAGCAGTGGGGGATGGCAGTCTGGCAGAATGACACTCTGTTTATGGGCCAGGGAGTGGCAAGAAAAGAGAACAGAAAGGCCAGGGAATAGCTTGAGCTGGAGGGTGGGGACCCAGGGAAGAACACTATGCTTTTTCCTGCGGGGTAGGGCTAGCTAGCCCAGAGGAAAACACATGGTCACACCGGAATAATTTTTAAAGGATTAATTAATTGGGACAGCTCCACTGATGATCAGAACAGCTGAGGCGTGTGTGTGTGTGTGTACCAACAATGCAGTTTATGTGCTGGCACAGGGCATCCCTGATCTCCCCAGCTATGCACTCCTCTGCTCAGGTCAGCTGCTCCTGGATCAAGGGCAGTAGCTTGCCGCAGCCAACAGGGTGAGGGGTGTGGCAAAAAGCCTTTTGCCCCTGCCTTTGCCTCTAGAGGGACCCTGGCAGGACAGCACTGCATTCCTGAAGAGGGTGGGACCTACCCTCCTTTCTCTTGTGAGCACATGGCAACTTAAGCACATTCCTGAACTAAGAGACTGGTTTGACACCACATGGCTGGGTAGAAACTTGCCTGCCTTGGACTGGGTCACAGACCAGGTGACCTCCCACGGACCAATCCCAGCAGAGGGGGATAGAACCTTCAGAGGACGGACCGCCCCTTCTTGTCTCTCTTGCTGTTCCTTCCTGCACTGACGTCTGCAAGATGTAGGCTTCTGCCAGCTCGGAACCAAGGACTGCGCCCCATGTGACTTATCATCTGGCACATGCCCCATTGCCTCCCCTACGGGCAGCAGACCGACCTCTCCTTCCCTTCTCCATTTCTCTCTCCAAAATAATGTTTTTGTATATTTATTTTATTTTATTTTTTATTGATTTTTTTAAATCTAATATTATATCTATCTATTTACACTAAATCAAACTGCTATTAACTATTCTAAATGCTAAGGAACTAAATGGATTATCTAATAAGTACAAAGGCCTACTCCTACAAACACTAAAACTAAATCACTAAACACTATATCAC
Source organism: Sphenodon punctatus (assembly GCA_003113815.1). NCBI lineage: Eukaryota > Metazoa > Chordata > Lepidosauria > Sphenodontia > Sphenodontidae > Sphenodon > Sphenodon punctatus. Next base: position 10,910,544 of record QEPC01012913.1, read on the forward strand.
TAAGCTAACTCCTACAACTGTCTTCTCTCTCTCTCTCTCTCCCCCCCTTTCTCCCCCCCCTCTCTCTCTCTCCCCCTCCCCCCCTCTCTCTCTCTCTCTCTCTCTATATATATATATATATATAATCCTTTCCCTCTCCCATATATTCCATCCCTGATTCCCTTCCCTTCCCCTGTTTTTTGATTCATTTAGAGTAGATTATTAGATTGATTTAGGTTTCATTTCAGTTTTGTACCCCTCCTTGTGTTGTTTGTGATTCCCCCACATCCCATATGGGCGGGAATCACAAACAACACAAGGAGGGATACAAAACTGAAATGAAACCTAAATCAATCTAATAATCTACTCTAAATGAATAAAAAAACAGGGGAAGGGAAGGGAATCAGGGATGGAATATATGGGAGAGGGAAAGGATTATATATATATATATATATAGAGAGAGAGAGAGAGAGAGAGGGGGGGAGGGGGNTAAGCTAAGCTAAATAAATGAAAATATGGAGGTAGATGGGTTGGATGGGTGAAATAGGAAGAGGATGGTAATGGATTAGGAATAGGAAGGAACAAAAACTACTGGGAGAGAGGAAGTCTTCTGAAATGCCTGCTGTTCAGGAACAGTGACTAGCTCAGAAGGTGTTGGGAAGGGGGGAGGCAATCAGTTTTGTTTCTTGCGCCCGCCTCACCACAAGCCCCATTGGCTCCATGAAGCCTAGCCCGTGGCCAATCGCAGACTGCGAAGCCAGTGGTCTGAGGTGGAAAGGAATGGTGATTGGGCAGGCTGGCTGCTACTCCAAGCCTCTCCACCCCTGATGCCTGGAAATCTGCTCCTCAGCTGGCTCCCCCTCCCTGACATGTTTGGCCTTCCAGTGACACCACGTTTTTGTCGTTGTAGTCACCCGAACTCACCCGAACACAATCCAAACTGACTGAACTGTTCGGTCATTTTGAAGTTCAGAATTGAGTTTGGTTTGGTCGGTTCGTGTTCGGATTCATGTTCGGTCGTCCGAACAGGTTGAGTTCGGGCCAAACTCCGAACTTCCGAACCACGTTTGCCCATCCCTATTTTCTGATAATTTTCAGTATTTTTGGCCAGTTAGCTTTCAGCATTTTTGTCAGTTTCCAGCATCAGAATGCGAAATACAATTAAAGCACAGGTTGCAAGGAGCCAAAACAAGGACCAATAAGGAAAAATATGAATGGATATGTAGTGAACTTGCAATTGTACACAAGTAAATATAAGCAGCATGTAAGGAGTGTTACATGGTGTATGACTGCTTTTGTATTGGAAGAATTACTAGAAGTACCAAACAATGGCAATTACAGAGCAGAAAATAGTGAAAAAGCCAGTAGGTTTCCTCATCACACGAGTACAAGGAAATGGCCTGTTTCTGATGGAACCAGCTTTTACTACAGTTGATCAATTCAGCACTGCTCCAGCTGTTTTTAAAGACCAAAAGCCCTTTCCACAACAGTGGGTGGCACTGAGCTGCCTGTTGAAGTGCCTTTGCTCCAGGATGTGGAGGCCTTCATGAGCCAGGGCATCAGTCAGTGGGTAGGCAGGTTCCCCAAGAATAACAGTCTTCATGAGCACCCCGTTGATGCAGGTTACAGTGTTGGGTCCAAAGTCCCTGATGTACGTATGGGCAAAGAAGGGGGACTGGCGCAGGATGCAGACATCATGGTTGCTCCCAGACCATCTGGTCAGCACATCCAGAAACTGGGCACAATGGTCCACTATGGCCTCAAGAACCACCAAGAACTACTTTCAGTTCATGTAGTCACTTTACTATGGGGTCGGCCGATGATAGCAATATGGCTCCCATCAATCACTCCGATACAGTTATGGAGCCCCTCCCACTGAAAGCCTTCCATCACCTCCTTGTGGTCAACCAACTGCACCACTCGGTCCAGCAGCACTTCCACTATCATGATGCAAACATCAATGAGGATGGCATCCACCATGGAGGTGCCAACATCAAATTTATTTATATTTCTACACCGCCCCCTCCTGCTCTGTGGACCACAGAGCAGCAGGTGTGTGGAGTGGTGAGTTTCCATATAGCGATGATGATGAGCTTCTCCACTGCGATGGGCACCTGTATCACTATGAGCTCCTTCTCCAGATGTGACTTTAGAACCTGGAGGACAAGCCGCCAGGGTGTTCTGAAGTTGAAGATCTACTTGGCATTTCCCCAGGAGGACAGAACATTCTTCCATCAGTTAATGCTTCTTTCAGTGACCCAGATAATCTTCTCAGTGGGTAAAGCCACTGCTGCACAGTCACTATTAGTGACTGCAGTCATGTCTCCTGCCAGGTACAGCTCCTCAAACATCAGCTCCCCCAGCAAGACATTCAGCCTCTGCAGCTCATCCAGTGGTCGCAGGTGGAATTGCAATCTATGGTGCCGTGCCCGGTGGCAACTCCATGGTGTGGTGCACACCACTAGAGGTGCGCACCACACAGATCAGAAGTGAACCCGTCTGTGCCTAGCAGTCTTCATAAACCAGACACAGCAGATGGTTTGCAATGCATCTGCTGGATTGCTCAAAGGCTGACCTCAGCAGTGGTGAGGAGCACCTGTTCCGCCCCCTGAGATCTTGGGCTCCATGGCTGCATGACAGGCAGGTATCAGTGGAATCTGCAGACAACATGCCACAGGTTTTTAACAGTTTACACAGCTGGGGATATGCCAGGTTGGGATTGCCTGCACGCTGCATGTGACCACCTACTAGTTGCTGTTAGGCATCTGTCATCACATGCCTGGCTGTGAACCTAGCTATTGATTGGGAAAGTTCTTGCACAGCTGAGTGTGTTCCTTCTGGCCTGCGCCATGACTGTAGCCCATGTCACAGTCATTTCATACATCCTACAGCTGTTTGTATCAGGGAATCCTGGCATCTCTTGCTTGGGTCAGGGGGGAGGGCAGCCTCACTGTAAAGAAATAGCCAGGTGTGCACTTCTGACCTGAAGTGAAGTTCATTGTTTGGGAAATGAAATGAGAGAGCAGACTCTCCATTGGTTGACAGCGGCTCAGCTATGTTCTAATATTTTGAAAGTAACAATTTCTTATGCTTCAAGCAGTATGCGGTACCTCTTTCCCCAAATCAACTCTAGGGAGCTATTGCAACTGGTTGTGTGCCCTGGGAACCCCAATGGGCCTCGGTGTTTAATGCTTGTGACTATGCGGGGCCACTCAGGACTCAGAGAAGTTGCAGAGTGTGCGATACCCAGCCTTTGCTGACATTTGAGTGAGCACAAAAACAGTTGCTGGTAATATATTATAATGCAAACTGTAAATATATATAGAAAGATTACAAATATACAATAACAACCTCGTATAAATATATATGCATACAATAAAAACCTGATGCATTTCAAGCAATATGCTCTTCTTCAAAGGGAGCTTCCAAAGACCATACCAATAAGATCATAATCGAATTGAATCTATCTATCTACCCTTAAATAAACAGAACATATCTTGAAAGGAAGGCAGGTCTGTGAGTTACTCTACAAAGTTCAAAATGGCCACTTTGAGCTTTGTAGACTAACTCACAGACCTGCCTTCCTTCACTATAAGATATGCTATGTTTATTTAAGGGTATATAGATTTATTGGTATGGTCTTTAGAAGTTTCCTTTGAAGAAGAGCATATTGCTTGAAATGAATCGGGGTTTTTTGTATACCATATATTTTTGATACAATGTTTTTATAGTGTATTTTTATCTTCCTATATATATATTTACATTTTGCATTATAAGATATTACCAGTAACTGTTTTTGTGATTTCTTGTTTTGTTACTGGGTTTAACCTGTTTGTGTTTGACATTTGGGTGAGGGCCTGTTGGATCCATCCTACAAGGTGGCCTTTGAACTCATAGGGTGGTGCATGCATATGGCTTCTATGGGTGTTTTTACATGAGAGCAGCGGGGACTGGGAGGGGGGTCCGTGGTCGGTGTGTGTGTGTGGCAGATGCAGGGTGTCCACACACAGGAAGTGCGTGGGGAGCGCTTCACATTGGTGATTCCCTGCATGACTGCTCTGTCCATGCACTGGCTACCCAGTCTCCACGTGGGGCACTCTAGATTTTTCAGGAGTGCGCCGTGTGGGGACTGGGTGGCCGGTGCGTAGATCATGGGAAGGCACCTCCCCACATACCAACTTCAAATGAGTGGCTTTCCACATGGACAGCGGGGGACCATGCATGGATCTGCCTCATTTAAAAACACCCATCTGCCCGATGAAGTGCAGGCACTGCGCCACGATGCTGCAGTTCCAGGTTCAGGAGACTGCACAAGTGGGACCCCCGACATGATGAAAGAGTGGGATCCAAAAAAGACCATGGATCTTTTGGAAGTGTGTGCCCTGCTAGAGGTTGGTCTCAGGGCCGGCCTTAGCCTAAGCGGGGCCCAGGGTGGGGAAGAAATGCATGGCCCCAGGGGCGCTCCCCGGCTCAGGGGGTGCTTCCGGCGGAAGTGAGGGAAGAAACAGAGGCCCCACCTCTCCCTCACTCTGTGGGTGCCCCCCCACCTGTCAGTGTCTCTCAGCCAGGGGAAATAAGGGAGAGGCGGGGCCTCTGCCTCTCTACCTCATTTCCCCTGGATGAGGCCTGAGAGTGAGATGGGCAGCGGAGGGGGGGCATGGAATGTGGGAGAGGCATGGCCTCTGCCTCTCCCTCACTCCTGCTGCCCCACCCCGCCCGACCCGATTAAAAATTTTTTTAAAAAAAAATCAAACCCAAACAGGCCATGGGCGGCTGCCTCTAGTCTCCCCACAGTAAGGCCAGCCCTGGTTGGACTGTTCCTGACAGAGGGTGGACCTTCCCTCTCTGCTGCTTGTTTTCATCAGCACCCTGATGACAGCATGAGGTTACCCCCGGGCCCACTGGGAGTGACTGGAACAGGTGCTGGATCTCTTTGTTTTGGAGTATTGGGAGGTGGAGCCCAGTGATGGAGAACCTGTTGCTCTGACAAGGTTTGGACACTCCCAGAAATGCAGGATGCCCTGGTGAGCAGGGATATTTCCAGCTCCTGATATGGTGCTGCAAGGGATGTTGGCGAATGGCTACAGGTGGCACATGTTTGAGTGGGGAATGTATGAGGAGAGAGAAGGGTTCCCCACCCCTCAGCAGGTGAAGCCCGCTACAACGGTCTGCTGGTTACTGACTATGGGCCATGAACTATGCTGTGAGCTCATGATCTGTACGGACTGATTGCTTGGACTTTTGCGGTCGCTACTCTTTTTGACTTTCGCTTTCACTTCTTGTTATAAGTGCTCAATAAAGGATGTGATTTGCTCACTGCAGCCAGCCTTCTGTGGGGAGCACAAGATTCCTGTGGTCAGGTGAGTGCTCGCAGGTGTCCAGCCTGGTACCCACTTCCATGGATGGGCAGGAATGGCAGGGGTTGGACCGCTTCCCAGGATCATGAGCCAGCAGGGGTTAACTGCTGGGGTGGCGTCTTGTTGTTGGAAATACATTCCTTTGGTTGCATCCCCTCTAAGCACCTCATCCTGTTTGTTTGCTAGAAACAGCAGGAGTAGACAGACAGATCAGGGAACCCTTCCCCCATCCTATCTGTCCTACTCCTGTCAGGACCTGATTGGTCAATCTCCTCCCCCAGGAGATTTCTCATCTCTTTGTGTCTCAGAGAGCTTCCTTCCTCCCTCTTGAACACACCTAGTCTTAGGACTTAGCATAGATGTAGGCCTTTCCTATCCTACATGTATTTCCTAATAAAGCTACTTAAGCTTAAGTATGCTTCCTGCCTGCTTATTGATGATTAGCTACTCACACTCCTCTGTAAACTCTGCATTGGGCAAATGGATGCAATGATCTCACAGTCCTTGCATTTCCAACAGGGTTATGGGCCCAGACACCCAAAAGGCAGCGCAGAGTGAGTAAAATTGAGTGCTAGCATTAATCTTAAAGGCAGAAAAGAAAAGAAAGATTTTAGTCTCTGTGACCATGGATTCTATGCTGAAGGTCTCCATTCCAGAGAGGCTCACTGGAGCAACAAACTATGAAGCTTGGAGTCATAATGCAAGGATGGCACTGGGAGGACAAGGCCTAAGGAAAATGCTGGAGTCCAACAGACCTACAGATGCAGGGGCAGCACAAGAACTCTGGGATGAGAAAAATGACAAAGCTATGGCAATCATCTCAATGTCGGTGAGTCAGCGTTTACATGTGTACATACATGACAAGTTAACTGCAAAAGATATGTGGGAAATTTTACAGAGACTGTATCAAGGGAAGTCAAATATATCAAAGATACAAATGCTTAAAAGACTTTGTAATATGAGAATGGATGAGAGTGAAGATTTTTCAGCTCATGTTAATGGCCTGCTTGAACTAGTCAGGAGACTGGAAAATCAAAAGCTGAATTTACCAGATGAATTGATAGTGGCATTTCTGCTGAACTCTTTACCACCAACAACTTTTCAAACAGTCTGTCAGATAATAGAAATGCAGGATAACCTATCTTTGGATGTTGTTATTCAGAAACTTGAGGAATTTAATATGGCTCAAACTAATGAACAGCCAAACTTTTCCTCACAGCTTGCCTGCAAGGCAGCTGAGAACAAGAAGCCTTTTGCAAATTCAAAAGGATCTGCAAGAGTTAAGTGTTGCTTCAATTGCGGGGAAACCATGCATCTCGCATATCAATGCACCAAGCAAGAAGTTCCCAGCTTCTCTGCAAAGAACAAAGGGAGCCATGATAGGGCTTTCAGCCTGGTTGAGGAAAAAGCATCTCAACTTAAAAATGTGGAAGGAATAGAATGTGAGACTGCTTCACATGATTTCTTTGTTGATTCTGGAGCAACTAAAAATCTTATAAAGGACAAAGACAGATTTATTGATCTGGATAGGACTTATAGAACTCCTATAAGATTGGCTAATGGAGAGAAAGTTTATTGTCAAGGAAGAGGCAGGGCTAAACTCATATGTCATCTGGGAAACGGTGAGGAAATGAAAGTTACCATTGAAGAAGCTCTATATGTCCCAGAATTGGATCATAATTTTATAAGTGTCAAGTATGCTGTACAGAAAGGTTTTGCAGTGCATTTTGAAGGGAAATATTGCAGAATTTCAAAGGAAAAGGAGCTTTTTATGCGAGGAATGCTGGATTCAAATGGCCTATTCAAGGTAGATTGCTTGCAACAGGATCAGTATGCAAATGCTGCAAAAGATTGCAGACATAAGAACTGTGAAAGCAAATGGCACAGAAGGATGGGCCATAGAAATGCAGATGTGTTGCATGCACTTCCAGACCTAGTTAAACATTTTAAAATGAACTCATGTGCAACTAAAGATGAGAGATGTGTTTGCTGTGTAAAAGGAAAGGGAACTAGGCCCTCCTTTCATCAGAGCAAGGAGGAAGCCACACAGCACCCCCTACAGCTCATTCATAGTGATATCTGTGGTCCTATGAAGACAAAAACAATTGCAGGAAACCAGTATGCATTGACTTTCATAGATGATTTTTCCAAGTTCACGTTCACTTACTTGATTAAAGAGAAAAGTCAGGTGCTGGAGAAATTTAAGGAATATGTTGCAAGAGCCAGCAATAAGTTTGGAAGATCACCTCAGATCCTAAGGTCAGATAATGGAGGTGAATATGTTTCAAAACAGATGAAAGAATTTTTGAAGCAAAAAGGAATTGAACACCAGACAACCATCCCGCATACACCAGAACAAAATGGAGTAGCAGAAAGAAAAAATCGCTCTCTCATAGAGATGGCGAGATGTATGCTTTTGGATGCGAATCTGCCAAACAAATACTGGGGGGAAGCAGTAATGACTGCCACATACCTGCAGAACAGGCTCCCAACCAAAGGTGCAAAAGCAACACCTTATGAACTATGGCATGGGAACAAGCCCAGTGTGGGGCACATTAGAGTGTTTGGCTCTAAAGCCTATGCTTATATCCCAAAGGCCAAAAGGACCAAACTTAACACCAGATGTGAAGAAGGGATACTTGTTGGCTATGCACAAGGATGCAAGGGATACAGAGTAATGGACACTGACACTGGAAATGTGAAGATAAGCAGTGTGGTCTATTTTGATGAAAATGAAAAGGGAAGCACTGATCAAATGCCAGACCTAATGAGGCCAAGTTCATCAAGACAGAAAAAGACTGCAGAACTGCAGATAAAAGAGGAAGCTGAAGTTTCATTTGATTTGACCATGTTCAATCAACCTGAACCAGAAGGGGGCACTGACACCAACACTGATGCTGATGCTGAAACTGAAGCAGAACCAGAACTGGAACCAGAAGATAACACTGATGCTGATACTGAAACTGAAGCTGAAGCAGAACCAGAACCAGAAGTGAGACGTTCTGAAAGACACAACAAAGGAGTGCCAGCAGCGAGATTCTCCTACGCGGCAAAAGTGGAGGAACCACAGGAGCCCTCAACATGGCAAGACATTCAAAAAATGCAAACCAGTGAGGCGCGCAAATGGAGAGATGCTGCCAAGGAAGAAATTGAGTCTCTTAATGAAAATAAAACATGGACACTCACAAAGCTACCTGAAAACAAAAAGGCCATTGGATGCAAATGGGTCTTCAAGACCAAGCATAATGCAGAAGGGGAAATCACGCGCCACAAAGCGAGATTAGTGGCCAAGGGATATTCCCAAAAATATGGCGAAGACTACGACGAAACCTTTGCTCCAGTAGTAAGGCACACCACAATAAGAACACTCCTCAGCATAGCAGCTGCAAGAAAAATGGAAGTGCAGCACTTAGACGTGAAGACTGCATTCCTACATGGTGATATCAAAGAGGATATCTACATGCAGCAGCCGCCGGGATTTAAAGAACCTGGGAAGGAGGAACTTGTGTGCAAACTTCAAAAGAGTATCTATGGTTTAAAGCAAGCAGCGAAAGCCTGGAACGAAAAATTGAATCAATTGCTCCTTAAGGAGGGGTTCATACAGGGAGAAGCTGACCCCTGCCTATACTCAAGGTTCAGAAATAAAAGGAGGACATACATTCTAACTTATGTGGATGATCTGATTGTATGCCATGAAAACAAACGAGATTGTGATGAAATCGTCAGGAATCTGAACAAAGAAATAGAGGTGAAAGACTTGGGAGGTATCACTTACTATCTTGGAATACAAATAGAACGAGAAAAAGATGGAAGTTTCCTTCTCAATCAAAAACAAAAGATAAAGGACATTTTAGAATGCCTAGGCATGACAGAGGCTAATGAAGTGGGGACACCTATGGAAACAAATTTCCTAAGCCAGGAAGGCAACGACGAGCCCCTACCACAGGACAACCAGTACAGAACTGCAATTGGCAAAATGTTGTATGTAGCCACCGTCACAAGGCCAGACATTGCCGCTGCTGTAGGAATACTAAGCAGAAAAGTAAGTGCACCAACCCAAAGGGACTGGATAGCAGTCAAGAGAATAGCACGGTACCTGAAGGGCACAATGCATTTAAACTTAAAACTACCAGCAAGCGAGAACCCCAGATTGATGGGCTATATGGATGCGGACTGGGCCGGAGACAAGACTGACTGCAAATCTGTGAGTGGAAATGTATTTCTGTATGGAGGCGGAGCAATCAGTTGGACTAGCCAGAAGCAGTCATTAATTGCCCTTTCATCCACAGAAGCAGAATTTATTTCAGCCACTCAAGCATGTCAAGAGGTAGTATGGCTACACAGACTACTAAAGGACTTTGGAATAGACGAACCAAAGCCAACTGAGATGTATGAGGACAATCAAAGCTGCATTCAGCTTACGAAAATGGAAAAGATAAAGCCAAGGTCGAAGCACATCAACACCAAGCGTCACTATGTGAGAGAAGCGCAAGAAAAAGGACTTGTTGAACTGATTTATTGTCCTACAGAGGAAATGATAGCGGATGTGCTGACCAAACCGCTACCCAGAGACAATTTCCAGAGGCTACGAGAAGCATTGGGAATTGTCAGCAGTGCACATAAATGATTCGGTGCACGGGACGATGAGAAGGGGTGTTGGAAATACATTCCTTTGGTTGCATCCCCCCTAAGCACCTCATCCTGTTTGTTTGCTAGAAACACCAGGAGTAGACAGACAGATCAGGGAACCCTTCCCCCATCCTATCTGTCCTACTCCTGTCAGGACTTGATTGGTCAATTTCCTCCCCCAGGAGATTTCTCATCTCTTTGTGTCTCAGAGAGCTTCCTTCCTCCCTCTTGAACACACCTAGTCTTAGGACTTAGCATAGATGTAGGCCTTTCCTATCCTACATGTATTTCCTAATAAAGCTACTTAAGCTTAAATATGCTTCCTGCCTGCTTATTGATGATTAGCTACTCACACTCCTCTGTAAACTCTGCATTGGGCAAATGAATGCAATGATCTCACAGACCTTGCATTGCCAACACTTGTTCCCATGGCTGCCGTGGCTGTGCATCTTGGCAGGGGCTGGGCGTGATACTGGAAGTGCTGGTTAGTGGGGCAAGGCAGGCCAGAGAGAAACACTTTCTCGTGTGTTGGGTTTTCAGGACTAAACTGCCATTGGACGGTGGCTGCATGCATGCTCGGGGAAAATACGCAGGAGGCTGGTCGTTTGTTATGCTCCCCATGCTGCACATGAGAGTAGTGCATACGGGCTCCACGGAGTGACCACAGACTCCAACAGGCTCATCTCTCATCTCTTAACACCCATTGTTTTTCTTCCCTGATTGACTTGATTCAGACTGCAGTTACTAATTTGTAAGTGTAAACTAAGTATTATAAATAACACAGCTAGAAATAGATGTTCATTTTCTGCCTTCTCTGAGTTTTTAAAAAGGTCTGTACTGAAGTCTGTCAAGTTTTGCTATTTTAAGCATTAGTTTTTCATTTGTGCAGGAAGCCTTTCACCAGTTCTTTTGTAAAAGCAGCAGTCTTAATCTCTGTAAATTCAACAAACCAACACCACTGTCAATTCACTTTATGTGCCTTTCTCCCAGAGGCTGTGTGCATGATCCTGACTCATTCTAGTTATGCAAAATCCAGTGGATATGACAGCATTAAGAAACTGGAAATATAGTGGGAGAATTTAATTGAAAATGATGACAGGAAAACACAGCTTGACTTGATAAGGACAGCAAAGGATCAACTGGTGGGGAATAAGCAAAACAGAGGAAGAAACTGATATGCAAAAGACCTAGGAGCAATCAAACATTGTAACCACAATATTTATTATAGCTCCTGGAGACTAGGGGCATGAGGCAATTTGTGATGGAGCCATAATGAGCCTTTTGGCACTCTGCCTCTATCTTGTATAATGAAAAATCCTGTGGGACTCATTTATTCTCAGACACATCCCTCCACCCCCCACCCCCCTTATTCTCTGACCATTTCCTTATGAGGGTGACATCTCTGAAAACCTTACAGATAGGTTTAACACAGTCATGGCAAAAGGGTTTTTTCCTAAATCTCAAATTTCAGTGTCACTCCCATAATTTAATCAATTACGGATTCAGTAGCTAACACAACAAGTAACACTGTTGTAGCTGTTATAGTTTTCATGAAAATGTACTTTAAAGTTTGGTTGGAAACTAGAGAAACTGAAAATGACCCCCTGGTGCCTGAATGACTGATGACAACATTAGTGTGTACCTCTAGCCAGCTCACTGCTAATCTGTGTCCCTTTGCAGGCCAGAAAGTCTTGACACAAGACTGCAGGCCTTTAAGTGACAAGGATGCAGGGTGAAAGTTGGGGGAGCAGGGAAGGACTGTCTTCCCCCTCACACACAGCCCTAGGAATGTGTAGGAAGGGATGGATTGGTGGGGAGAGAAAGCAGGGGAGAGTGACTGCTAAATATGAGTGAAGGGACAGTTCATGGAAAGTGTGTAGTCTGACCTGTGTGTGTTTGGGGATCTTGCTTCTCTCCCTTGCAGCAGAGAGATTCCCCCAGGGGGGGCAGGGGGCAGCAGATGTGATCATAGCAGAGGGGTTGCCTCTGGACTGCAGAAAGAGGGAGTGGATGAGTGGATTGTAGCTCCTTCCACTTGTTGACTCACTCCTGACAGAGAGCTCTTTAATCCTAAATGTGTGGGGACAGGCTGCAGTTGTTCAGTCCAGGGTTTGTGTGTTGGGTGGGGGGAGGGCATATTTCATAGGAGGTGTCTAGATCTTTCCCTTGGATTATCTGCTCCGCGATCATGGGCAGTGGAGCAGACGTTGTTGTGTGTCCAACAAAGACTGCATCCTTAGTAGTCAAATTAGAATAAAACAGTTTGTCTGTGCAGAGCTAACAGTATCAGGTTAAAGGCTAGTGAACAATTTTTCATTCTATGCAACTTCTGGTACAGGAGCCCTGTCAGGGGTTAGGTCTAACAAATCTGCTTGCTTGGAGAAAACTAGACTGCAAAAAGGTTGTAGCCTAGCATGCTTGCCGATGGACCAGTTTTCTACTTGCAGGGACTTTTCATTTTTTAATGAGGGATTATTCAAAAATGCCTTTATTCTAGGGGTGTCATACAACACTAATACCTGTATGTGTGAATCAGCCCTCAATCCTTGCCTGTTTTACAGTGTGGACCGACCCTTTGTAACAACCATGGACAGCAGAGAAAACACCCCTGCTAAGTCAGTTGTGATGGAAAGACCTAAAAGACATTATAAGTGTTCCACTGTGCACAAACACATTGAAACGTACTTCCTGACAAAGTTTTTGTATGTGTCCCACAAGACACAAAACAGAAAAAAACATGAACCAAGGTCGTCAGAAGAGATGAGAGGAACAGGAAAATCAGTGGCAAAACCATGTATTTTGTATGTTATTATTATTTTATTATTAATTATTATTATTATAAGCATTTATATAGCACCAGCGATGTACCTTGCACTTTACAGAGAATAAGATAGACACGGTCCCTGCCTGAGAGCTTACAATCTAAAAGATGGGGAGGGGAGACAGGGGAGGGGGAACAGAGGGAGAGACAAGGGACGCAACAATCATGAGGATGCAAGAACTCAGGTACACGTTCTTGGCTTGGTTACAGTACAATGGGAGTTTGCAGATAACAGGTGGGGGATAATCCTGGGTGGGGATGATTAGCAGGAGTTAGGAAGGGCAGAGCAGAAGAGCTGGGTTTTGAGGAGGGACTTGAAGGTACAAAGGGAGGGGGCAAGGCAGATGTGGGCAGGGAGGGAGTTCCAGCGAGGG